>QGSO01000268.1:999761-1217307 GCA_011037825.1 Carya cathayensis | reverse complement strand
AAAAAGAAAGGACAGCTTGCATCTCATGCTCAGGCACACATTTTCTAATGATTTGATCAGGACAATACTTGAAAAGGTAAGGATCATCATAAAAGAACGATCTCACCTCATGCATGAATTTTCGTATATCTTGAGCGCTCCAATGAGGTGGTGTTTGTCCTGTCACCAGAAAATTAACTATATCAGCAAACCAAGGCAAATTTTCAACCAACATAAGATGTTCATCAGGAAAAGAATCAAGAACAGGTGTTGGTTGTTCAGTTTCAGCAACTGTGAGCCTAGACAAATGGTCGGCTACCACATTCTCTACTCCTTTCTTGTCCTTGATGATGATATTGAACTCTCTGGAGTAAAAGTATCCATCTAATCAACCTTGGTTTTGCATCTTTCTTTGTCAATAAATACTTGAGAGCTGCATGGTCAGTAAAGATGACTATAGGAGAGACCAAGAATATATGCACGAAACTTCTCTAAAGCAAATACTACAGCAAGTAATTCTTTTTCAGTAGTAGAATAATTTTTTTGAGCAAAATTCAAAGTTTTACTTGCATAGTAAATGACATAAGGAAGTTTGTTCTTACGCTGTCCAAGAACAGCTCCTATAGCAAAATCACTTGCATCACACATGATTTCAAAAGAAAGTGACCAATCAGGAGGTTGAAGAATAGGAGCAGTGGTTAGCAAAGTTTTAAGCCGACAAAAAGCTTCTTGACACTCGGGTGTCCAATCAAATTTTACATCATTCATCAATAGCTTACATAGAGGCTTAGAAGTAGAGCTAAAGTCTTTGATAAATCTCCTATAAAAACCCGCATGCCCAAGAAAAGATCTAATGTCTTTCATTGACTTAGGTGTAGGAAGTTTAGAAATCAAATCAATTTTTGCTCTATCTACTTCAAGTCCTCTAGATGAAACAACATGTCCTAGAACAATGCCCTGTTGCACCATGAAATGGCACTTCTCCCAATTAAGTAGACTGTTTCTTCACACCTGCAAAACAGCTTGTAATGGTTAAACAATGATCAAATGAATACCAAAACTAAAAAATCATCCATGAAAACTTCATTAATTTCCAATCATGTCAGAAAAAATGCTACATGCACTTGAAAAGTCTGCGGGCTTGCAAAATCCAAAAGGCATTCTCCTAAAAGCAAAAGTCCATAAGGGCAAGTGAAAGTGGTTTTCTCTTGATCCTCTGGGCTATTCAATCTGATATAACCGAAACCATCTAAAAACAATAAATACAGCAGTCCAGCGACTCTAACACTTGATCAATGAAAAGGAAGGAAAATGATCTTCCTGTGCTTTATTCAACTTCGCTATAATCAATACACATCGCCATACCGTAGTTCTTGTAGGAATGATTCATTTGTCATTTTTACATCATGTACCCATTTCTTTGGAACTACATGACATGGACTTACCCATGAGCTATCCGAGATTAAATATACCAGCATAAGCAATTTCAAATCATTTTTAACCGACTTCCTTCATTGCTGGATTCAACTTCTTTGGTGCATTTCCCGAGAAGGTTTGCATCATCTTCTAAATAAATCTATGGTCACTCCAATGAGGACTTATCCTTTTATATCAGCATATGTCCATCCAATAGACTTTTTATGCTTCTTAAGCACATCTAGCAATTTATCTTCTTGTTCACTAGTTAAGTGAGAAGAAATTACCACAGGGAAGGTGCTTTGTGGTCCTAAGAAAGCATACTTCAACTCCAATGGAAGAGGTTTGAAGTCCAAAGTTGGGGATTGCTCCTCCGAAGGTTTGAGAGTTGATGTCAATGGTGGAAGTTGCTCAAATTTTGGCCTCCATGGTTGTGTAACTTGCTGACCTATTGAGGAAACAAGAGATGAGTCATTAACATTATCAAATATTTTCAAATCTTCTTCAAATTCCTCTAAAGAATCAATAAGTTGAAAGTAATGTGCAGAATTTTCATCAATGAAATTTTCCAGCAAATTCACTTCATGAACTTCTTCAACTTCTTGCGGTTGCCTGCAAAGATTAAAAATATTTAGCTCCAAGGTCATATTTCCAAAACTCAATTTTAAAACTCCACTTCTACAATTTATGAGTGCATTAGAAGTGGCCAAGAAAGGTCTTCCTAAGATAACCGGTGCTTGGAAAGTAGAATGATTAGTCAATTGCATATCGAGTACGACAAAGTCTACTGGATAGTAGAATTTGTCTACTTGAACCAAAACATCTTCCACAACACCTCTAGGAATCTTTATAGACCTATCAGCCAACTGCAATGTGATAGAAGTAGATTTCAACTCACCCAATCCAAGCTGAACATAAACATTATAAGGCAATAAGTTCACACTGGAACCTAAGTCTAATAATGCTTGGCCTATTTTTGAGTTCCCTATCATGCAAGCTATGGTAGGGGATCCTGGATCCTTGTATTTGGGAGGAGTGTTGGTTTGGATAATAGCACTAACTTGCTCAGTAAGAAAAGCTTTCTTTTGCACATTCAATTTTCTTTTCACGGTGCATAAATCCTTTAAAAATTTAGCATAGGTAGGAATCTGTTGAATAGCATCCAACAATGGTATATTTATCCTAACTTGCTTAAAAATTTCAAGGATTTCAGCGTGATGCTTATCTTTGTGCAAAGGGATTAACCTTTGAGGAAAAGGTGCAAGTGTAGTGCTTGGGACACTTTTAGATTCCAAAGGATCATGTGCCTCATTTTCAGAAGGAGGGTTAGAAATGTTACCATTCTTTTCTACCTCTTGATCTGGGATGCCGATCACCTTACCACTTCTCAAGGTTGTAATAGCCTTGACTTGCTTGACATTTGGATCTCCTGCCATACTTTGAAATTGTTGGTTTTGGCCTTGTGGATTAGGTTGAGATTGTGCAGGGAACTTCCCTTTCTCTTGAGCGCTCATGGTTGTGGTCAACCTTGTGACTGACCCTCGAATGTCAGCAATGGCTTGGGAATTTTGACTATTGATAGCAGCTTGGCTTTGCATGAATTGCTGAAAATTGGTGGACAGCTGCTGAAAGTTGGTGGATAATTGCTGGAAATTGTCTTCAAGGTTCTTTTTCTGAACTGGTAACATGTGGTTGGCATATTGAGATGGTCCTGGACCTCCTGGAGTAGTGTAGGGTACAATTTGTGAAGGACCAGCTATGTTGGGTGCAGGTAAAGCAGCTTGTTCACCCCTCCAACTGAAATTAGGGTGATTTCTCCATCCCGAATTGTAAGTGTTGGAATAAGGACCTGAAAAAGATTTAGCAACCATATTAACAGCATTAGATTGATCCAAAAGAACTTCTTTAAAAGCTGGAATGGTTGGGCAATCATTAGTTGAATGTCCTTGGCCCTCACAAATATTACAGCTCAAGGTAATCTGAGGTACAGCTTGTACTTCATTCACTTTCTTCAGTTCTATGGTTTCTAATTTCTTAGAAATCATAGCCAACCTAGCATTCAAATCATCTACTTCCCTCAGATTATATTTCCCACCCCCTGAAATTGTCCTCGAACTTTCCGACCTATCATGAATATCAGATGTATCCCATGATTGTGCATTTTCAGCTAGATAATCAAAATATTCAAAAGCTTCCTCAGGTTCTTTGCTAAAAAACGCTCCATTACACATGGTTTCCACAAATTGTCTCATTTTTGGTTGCAACCCCTCATAAAAAAAACTGATGACCCTCCAATTCTCATATCCATGATGAGGACATGCATTTAAAAGGTCTTTGAATCGTTCCCAACAATGATAAAATGTTTCCACATCCTTTTGGCAAAAATTCATGATTTGTCTTTTCAAGGCATTGGTTCTATGCATGGGAAAAAATTTCTTTAAAAATTAGTTCCAAGTAATGAAGCGAGTCAAGAACAAGTTCAATACATCAACAATCGGAACTACAACTATCGTGGTAATCCTATGCCAAATTACTATCATCCAGGGCTTAGAAATCATGAGAATTTGTCATATGGAAATACGAAGAATGTGTTGCAACCTCAACATCCTCCAGGATTTGATAGTCAACCAAGCGAGAAGAAGATGTCACTTGAGGATGCCATGGTTTCCTTTGTTCAGGAGACCAATGCAAGGTTTAAAAAGACTGATTCACGGCTGGACAATATTGAGACTCATTTTAGCAATATGGGAGCCACTATGAAGAATCTTGAAGTGAAAATTGGGCAATTAGCCACTACCATCAATGCCCAACAAAGAGGAGCTTTTCCTAGCAACACTGAAGTGAATCCAAAGGAACAATGCAAGGCCATCACACTTAGGAGTGGAAAAGAAATTGAGAGGTCACCATTAAAGGAGAGCAAGTCCACCCCTACCGTTGCGAACAATGGCCAAAGCAAAGATCAAGTAGAAGAAGAGGAGATTATCAATGATACACTAAGAGAGACAGACTTGCCTTCAGCAATTTCATTTCTTGACAATCCTCCTATTCTCGCTCCTCCACTTCCTTATCCTCGGCGTTTTCAAAAGCAAAAATTAGATAAGCAATTTTCTAAGTTTTTAGATGTTTTTAAGAAAATTCACATTAATATTCCTTTTGCAGATGCTTTGGAACAAATGCCAAATTATGTCAAGTTTCTGAAGAACATCATTTCCAAGAAGAGAAGGTTGGAGGAGTTTGAAACAGTGAAGCTTTCTGAAGAATGCAGTGCCATTCTTCAAAAGAAATTGCCTCAAAAATTAAAAGATCTGAGGAGTTTCACTTTGCCTTGCACTATTGGAAATTCATTTTTTGATAGTCTTATGTGATCTTGGTGCTAGGATTAATCTCATGCCACTTTCTATTTGCAGGAAATTAGGACTTGGAGAGATGAAGCATACAACAATTTCCTTGCAATTAGCGGATCGATCCATCAAGTATCCACATGGAATCATAGAAGACGTATTGGTAAAGGTGGATAAATTTATCTTCCCTCTAATTCTTGGCCGACCATTCTTGGCCACGGGAAGAGCTTTGATTGATGTTCAAAAGGGTGAGTTAACATTGAGAGTGAACAAGAAAGAAGTTATGTTCAACATCTATCAAGCCATGAAATTTCCTCAAGATCCAAGTACTTGCTTTCAGGTTGATGTCATTAAGAAATGTGTAGAAGAGGCCTTTCAAGAAGATATGCCATCCGATCACCTAGAACGATGTATCACCACTTCATCTCATGATTATGATTTTAATAATTCTGCTGTTTGTGAATTTGACTTGCCTTTTGTTAGTGAAGAATTTCTCCACTATGTTTTTGCTTTGGGAGCATTGCAGCAGATTACATCACTTAATGATGAAGTGGGGAAGCTAGAGCCGGTGGTACCAAAGAGTGAATCTGAAAATGCTAAAGAAAAGATTCAGCAAACTACAACTCCGGAGTTGAAGCAATTACCTGAGCATCTTCGCTATGCATTCTTGGGTGATAGTGACACATTTCCAGTGATTGTTGCTACATCACTCACACCCGAAGAAGAGGAAAAGTTGTTGCATGTATTGAGGGAGCATAGAACAGCCTTGGGATGGACTATTTCTGACATAAAAGGAAGAAGTCCATCCATTTGCATGCATAAGATTTTAATGAAGGAGCTTTACAGACCAACGATTGAGCACCAAAGAAGATTAAATCCAGCAATGAAAGAAGTCGTGAGAGTTGAAATTTTGAAACTCCTTAATGCTGGAATTATATATGCTATTTCAGATAGCTCATGGGTAAGTCCAGTGCAAGTTGTACCAAAGAAAGGTGGAATGACGGTGGTGAAAAATGACAACAATGAGTTCATTCCTACAAGAACAGTCATGGGATAGTGTATATGCATGGATTACCGCAAGTTGAATAAAGTAACAAGGAATGATCATTTTTCACTTCCATTCATTGATCAAATGTTGGATCGATTGGCTGGGTACTCCTACTATTTCTTTTTAGATGGTTATTTGGGGTATAATCAGATTGCCATAGCTCCTGAAGATCAAGAGAAAACTACATTCACATGCCCTTATGGAACATTTGCTTTTAGGAGGATGCCCTTTGGATTGTGCAACGCCCCTGCGACATTTCAACGTTGCATGATGGCTATCTTTTCTGATATGGTGGAAGATATAATGGAAGTTTTCATGGATAATTTTTTAGTTTTTGGTACATCTTTTGATCATTGTTTGCATAACTTAGCTCTTGTTTTGCAGAAATGTGAAGACAAAAATCTAGTCCTGAACTGGGAGAAGTGTCATTTCATGGTTCAAGAAGAGATCGTACTTGGCCATAGAGTGTCATTGAAAGGAATTGAGGTGGATCGAGCCAAGATTGCAACCATAGAAAAACTACCACCTCCAAAGAATGTGAAGGGAATCAGAAGCTTTCTGGGACATGCGGGATTTTATAGAAGATTTATCAAGGATTTTTCTAAACTCTCTAAACCTTTATGTAATCCTCTTGAGAAAAGTTCTATATTTGACTTTGATGTTGTTTGTTTGCAGGCCTTTAATGCAATCAAGGAGAAATTAATTTCAGCACCAATTGTGATTGTGCCTGATTGGAGTCAACCTTTTGAAGTTATGTGTGATGCAAGTGACTTTGCAATTGGAGTAGTGTTGGGGCAAAGGCGAGACAAGCTATTTAGAGCTATTTATTATGGAAGCCGGACATTGAATGAAGCTCAATTGAATTATACAACAACTGAGAAGGAGATGCTTGCTGTGGTGTTTGCTTGTGATAAATTTAAATCTTACCTCATTGCTACAAGGTAATAGTGTTCACTGATCATGCAGCACTCCGTTATTTGTTTGGCAAGAAGGATGCTAAGCCGAGGCTAATTCGTTGGATACTCCTACTTCAAGAATTTGATTTGGAGATTCGAGATAAGAAAGGAAGTGAAAATATAGTTGCTGACCATCTCTCTCGGTTAGAGCAAGAGGAAGAAAGACCAGATTCAGTGGTCCAAGAGGCATTCCCTGATGAGTAGTTGTTTGCATGTGAGATCAAGCTTCCGTGGTATGCTGATATTGTTAACTACCTAACTTGTAAAGTTTTACCACCTGATCTTACTTACCATCAACGCAAGAAGTTTTTACATGATGTGAATTATTACCTTTGGGATGAGCCTTTCCTGTTCAAAAGATGCCCTGATCAAATCATTAAAAGATGTGTGCCAGAAGAAGAGATGCAAGACATCCTCCATCATTGCCATTCATCATCATATGGAGGACATTTTGGAGCCACCCGTATAGCAGCCAAGGTACTTCAAAGTGGGTTCTTTTGGCCTTCTATTTTTTGTGATAGTTAGACTTTGGTGAAAACTTGTGACCGGTGTCAACGTATGGGAAATATTTCAAGGCGTCATGAGTTACCACTAAAAAATATTTTAGAAGTTGAGTTGTTTGATGTCTGGGGAATAGATTTTATGAGCCCTTTTGCTCCTTCTTTTGGCTTTGCTTATATGTTGTTAGCAGTTGATTATGTGTCAAAATGGGTGGAAGCAATTGCTACAACAACAAATGATGCAAAGGTAGTGTTCAAATTTCTGCACAAGAACATATTCACAAGATTTGGCACTCCACGAGCTATTATTAATGATGAAGGGACTCACTTTTGCAACAAGTTGTTTGAGAATCTTCTTTCTAAATATGGTGTGAAGCACAAGATAGCACTTGCTTACCATCCTCAAACTAATGGCCAAGCTGAAATTTCAAATAGAGAGATCAAGAACATCCTTGAGAAGACGGTCAAAATCAATAGAAAGGATTGGGCGAAGAAGCTTGATGATGCTTTGTGGGCATACCGTACAGCCTTTAAAACGCCTATCGGGATGTCTCCATACTGATTAGTGTTTGAAAGGGCATGTCATCTTCCTGTAGAGTTGGAGCATAGAGCTTATTGGGCTGTAAAAAAGTTTAACTTTGATTTGAAGGCAGTAGGTGAAAAGAGACTTCTTCAATTGAATGAGATGGAAGAGTTCCGGAATGATGCATATGAAAATGCAAAGATCTATAAAGAACGGACGAAGAAGTGGCATGACAAACAGATTCTTAGGTGAGAGTTTGCACTAGGACAACAAGTTTTACTCTTCAATTCACGACTCAAACTCTTCCAGGGAAAGTTAAAATCAAGATGGACATGTCCTTATACAATTCATGAAGTTTTCTTTTTTGGAGCAGTAGACTTGAAGGACAAGACAGGGAATATTTTCAGAGTTAATGGTTAGAGATTGAAGCACTACTATGGAGAACAAGTGGAGAGGAACTATGCATTTATTCCTCTTGGAGATCCTAATTGATGAGGATTGAAAAGTCTGGCTGTAGACTTTAAAACAAGCGCTTATGGGAGGCAACCCATAGATCTATCTTTCATTCTTTCATTTATGTTATTATCTTTATTTATTTAGTTTTAATAATTTGGTTTTTGATGCAGGTTTATTTAGCATAAATAAAGAGTTGAAAATTTTAAACTACGAAAGTTTCATCATGAAACCAGGGAAGTTCCTTTTATTTCTTCAATCCTTTTTACTTTTGCATTACAATGAGGACATTGTTTAGTTTAAGTTTGGGGGTGTAAACTCCTATAGTCATTTGATCCTCTTGTTTTCTAAGTCTTGGGTTGTTGATGGGTTGTTTGATTCTCTTACCAAGCATGCATTGGAGTAAGATTGAAGTCTCTATGACTCTGAAATTTGTGATTGAAGATGGTTTTGAGAAAAATTTTCAAAAATTTCTTTTATGTCAAGTGGAGTTTTGTGGGTACTTTGGTTTAAATCTTTGACCTTGAACATAATTTAGTCGTTTTTCTCTTATTCCATTTTGCTTATGAAGAGAAGAAGTTGAATTAACTGAAAGAGGGAAGTTCGATTTTGCTTTGCTCTAGAATCCGTTGATGGGTCATTGAGGTGAAATCCTAGTTGAGACCAAATATTAGAGAAATGATCTAGGCATTTCTTTGGCATAACCAAAAAGCTTTCTCAGCCATCCTAAATATCATGCCATCATTATATGGTGTGTTTCCATAGTTAACCCCCTTGAGTCTTATGTTACATAAGCCTTTATTTATTCTTTGAACTACATAAACCATGCCCACTCTAAGCTTGAAAAACAATGAATTTACCTTTGATAGTTTGAGAAAATACTTTGGTGGAGAGTTACATTTAAAAGAGAAAATTTATGTCATGATGAACTGTATTATGTTTGCTCTATTTGATCAAAGAAGAAGAAGAAGAAAGAAGAAGAAAGATAGTGAAAAAAAAAGAGAAGAAAAAAAAAAGAAGAAAAAAAAGAAGAAAAAGAAAACAAAAGAAAAAGAAGTTACTAAGCAGAGTGTGTATCACCTTAGATTTTGTTAAGGGAATTATTGGTATTGTTTCAGTGATTATAGCAACAATAATGCCACAAGTATGAGCATATTGCCAAGAAAGAGCTATGATTTGAATCATGTGGATATCTTTTTTAGTGTTCTTTTCACTAAGAAAGGCAAATTCAACCGCTCGATGGCCGCTCGACAATGAGCTCGAGCGGGATGCGGGAATACAAAGATCGCTCGAGCGGAGATATTGACTGCTCGAGCGAAATCAGGCAGAGTTGAACGCTCAATGTGCGCTCAACAAACCGCTCGAGCGAATTCAGGCAGAGTCGACCGCTCAATGTGTGCTCGACACCCCGCTGGAGTGAACATCGTATTTTGACAAATCTAGGGCTTTTTGCCGTTACACCATATAAAAGTGATTTTTCACTTTATGGCCGTACCTTTGGATTGGAGAACACTTTTTGGGACAGAAAAACACAGCTAAGAGGATTCAATTCATCTGTTTTGGAGAAAGAATTCCACATATTGCACGTACGTTGGAATCATACACGAGTACAGACAGGAGAAAAGCATTGAATCATTTCCTTGAGTTTTTGAAGACGATTTGTGGCTGCAAGGAGTATTTTTCAGCGTTTATTTTCTTCCAATATTCTCAGAACAATTATGGTGAATTCGTTTATGTTGAATTCCATTTCTAGCATGAGCTAAATTTCTTTTATTCTAGGAAAACGATGTAACCTAGTTCCGAACTATGCTTGATTGTCTATGCTAATTTAAGGCAATTCTCTCTTTGTTTATCTGATTTATTCTGAGTTTATTGCTTCTAATTAACTGGCCATTGATTAGATGATATTTAATATTGTGATTTGCTATCGAAAGAGGGAATCATATGGTAGATCTTGAATATTTCAGCATAGGTAAGTATAGAGATCGAAAGACTTGTATGAACCTATGTAGTAATTAAATCATTGGTCTTATTGCTTTCTTGATTATTTAATTTGCATATTCTTGTGTGAATTGATGAACAAGAATAAATTCCAATTGACTATCGAAAGAGGCTTTTGGATGAATTAGAGATTTGCTAATAGACAAATAGAATTAAATTAAATTAGTTGGATGAGAAAAGCATAGTGAAGAATTAGGTGAAATCGATTTCCTAGAAGTTTTCTTTCTCATTAATTTGATCTTCGAACGTCGGTTTTATTTCCTTTGCATATTTTTCTTTGTGTTGATATTAGTTTAATTTGCAACTACAAAAATCTTAGTGATTCCTCTAGATAAAATCGAGATTAGTATAATTTTGGTATTTGACAAAAGTAAAGTACCAATTCCTGAGGACGATACTCTTCTTATCACTTTATTATAAAACTACGATACTGTGCACTTGCAGTTTTGCACCGATCACTTATTTATTCTAGCTTACTTTGAGGGTCTTTCTACAGAGAAAATCGCTTCATATTTGGCCATTATGGCATGGGCCTTCGGTGTAGACAATGATGTTCCACCCCCTATTATTCACATTTTGAGTAGTGGCTCATGTTCGATGACAAGGCAATCCAGCTCCCTGCTCTTCGGCATAAGCTCTATCTTGTGCTCTAGGTTGCGAAAATACTTAGTGTTGTGGCCCCTTGCTCTATGGTAAGTGCATTAATAGTCGGACCTATGCCTATCGGTGCTTTTTCCATCTCCCTTGGTGTATGCATTTCTATACCCTCTTGCATGTTCGTACTTGAATGTGTTGCTCTAGCACTTCAGTGGGATGCTTGAGAGCCCTTTTCCCATTTATTCATCTTGACTGCCTGTTGCTCTTTCCTCGTTTGCTCTTCCTTTACTTCCTTTCCTCATCACCTCCCTCGCCTTTTTATCTGCATTGAGCACTTGCTCTTCAAGGATCAGTCAATGCCTTCAATATGTCTTCTACATTAACAAATTCATCTGCCCCGTCCATGAACTCTCACAAAGTTGTTAGAGTCTTTCTCACCAACTCCTCCATGAAGGGGCTTCTGGGCAATACATTGCCTAGAAGTGTTGCCAACATGAGTTTCTCATCTTCATTATCCACCATTACGGTATTCCTTGATGAACCAAGTATGATACCCATTTATGCTTTTGTTCTCTCAATGTTTCATAGTTGAGATGCCCCCAAGTCACTGCTTAGGATGTAACGGAGACTTGGAGCATCAGGACATGCAACAGATGATTACATATCCCTGTTCATGACAATTAATATATAATGCATCCTAGTATGCAATAATTGAAGTGGACTAAGGGTGGCTAAAATGAAACTCATGCCAGAATGAACTAAGCATCCCAATTGCATTAAATCATAAGTTGAAACTTAAAGATAGCACATCCTTAATACAAGTACTTAAAACCAAAATCTCCACATTTATATCAGCTCTTTCATATGCTCTAAGGTATGAAGAGTTAGTGCTATGAATATCATAATCAAATCTAATCTCTGCTCTAGGTCCAGGTCCTCCTTAACCAATCGTATCCATTGGTCCATCTTGCGAGGTCTCCTCCGGTCCTAATGCAACTTCTACCATTCTGTAGGGAATGGTAATTGTAACAGCCCGCTAAAATTATCAGTTTTGGATTCTTTCCCGACAGCAATCACATCTCTCTCGTCTTAACCCTCTATCTTTAGTTATTTATGTTTAACATAGTTGATTTGGTTGGCTGTAGACTGTATAGTTAGTGTTTGTGGAGTTCGCTGCGTAGTTGTGAAACGAAGTGTGGTTGTGAAGTGTTAGGCTTGATTTTGTAGTTTTGTGGACTGTGCTGTGAAGTATATGCGTGAAATGGATGCCGTAGATGTGATACGGCGGGTTGTGTGAAGAGAATACGCATGTAGCGTATTCTGTGTAATGCAGCGACGCGACGTGTGCTGTAGTGATGTGGGTCGTAGAAGGAAGGGAGTACGCATGTAGTGTACTCCGTGTGGTCTGGCGATGCATCGTGTGCTGTGCATCGTGTTGATGAGTGTTGTAGCGAAGGAAGTACGCGTAGCGCGTACTCCGTGTCGCGTAGCGATGCACCGTGAGGCATTTATCGCAGTGATGGATTTTGTAGTGTGAATGGAAGAGAGTTCACGTGAGTGTACTCTGTACTAAGTCGTGATACACCGGATGGCGTGTCACGAAGGGTTGGATGGCGTAGCAGAGAAGTGTGGAGCGTATGGTGTAGTGTTGGGAAACTGTATGACAGTGTCCCGAAGCAGTGGTGTTATGGATTATAGTCTGGGGTGACTGGTGTCATCTTGTGGTTGACTATGGCTAAGAGTATATGGATTGAGAAAGGAATTGTTTGTTGGTTATTATTGATAATTTTAATGAACTTGTTTTAGTGCAAAGGTTTTCTGAAGTCAAATTATCTCTTTCGAGTATAGTGAAACCTCACGTTGCCCGTAGTGTTGCAAGTGCTCACAATATGGCAATTGAGTTCAGAATTGAAAATCTTAAGGACTTGAGTGTTCCTCTTCCAGCTGTTGTGCAGTTCCTCGTGTTTCGCGCTCTATTCTCATAGAACGCGACGATCGAGGTAAGTTAGCCTCTAACTTACTATCAGTTTATTGTGTATGTGTGATGGGTAAGGGAACTACAATTTATGTATGTATGTTATCGTATATGCCATGTCATGCTATGTCATTACATGTTTATCTGTTACGTATGATTTAATCTCTCATGAATAATTATCTGTTAAATAATCTTTTCTGCCATACAATGATGTATGTTATAAGTATGCCATGTTAAGTATGCCATATGATACATGTATGCCATGAAATGTTTATGATTAAATCATATTATGCCATTTACAAGTATACGCCATGTTAGAAAAGTATATGATATTAAATAATATCACATGCATTAAGAAAGATAAGACATGTTATGTTATAATAATGCGTGGGGCCACAACAACTGTGGAGTACGTATTATATTTATGTTATTTATAATGCGTGGGGCCACAACAACTGTGGAGTACGTATTATATTTTATGTTATTTATAATGCGTGGGGCCACAACAACTGTGGAGTACGTATTATATTTTATGTTACTTATAATGCGTGGGGCCACAACAACTGTGGAGTACGTATTATATTTATGTTACTTATAATGCGTGGGGCCACAACAACTGTGGAGTACGTATTATATTTATGTTATGTTATTTATAATGCGTGGGGCCACAACAACTGTGGAGTACGTATTATATTTTATGTTATGTTACTTATAATGCGTGGGGCCACAACAACTGTGGAGTACGTATTATATTTATGTTACTTATAATGCGTGGGGCCACAACAACTGTGGAGTACGTATTATATTTATGTTATGTTACTTATAATGCGTGGGGCCACAACAACTGTGGAGTACGTATTATATTTATGTTATGTTATTTATAATGCGTGGGGCCACAACAACTGTGGAGTACGTATTATATCTTATGTTATGTTACTTATAATGCGTGGGGCCACAACAACTGTGGAGTACGTATTATATTTATGTTACTTATAATGCGTGGGGCCACAACAACTGTGGAGTACGTATTATATTTATGTTATGTTACTTATAATGCGTGGGGCCACAACAACTGTGGAGTACGTATTATATTTATGTTATGTTATTTATAATGCGTGGGGCCACAACAACTGTGGAGTACGTATTATATCTTATGTTATGTTACTTATAATGCGTGGGGCCACAACAACTGTGGAGTACGTATTATATTTATGTTACTTATAATGCGTGGGGCCACAACAACTGTGGAGTACGTATTATATTTATGTTATGTTACTTATAATGCGTGGGGCCACAACAACTGTGGAGTACGTATTATATTTATGTTATGTTATTTATAATGCGTGGGGCCACAACAACTGTGGAGTACGTATTATATCTTATGTTATGTTACTTATAATGCGTGGGGCCACAACAACTGTGGAGTACGTATTATATTTATGTTACTTATAATGCGTGGGGCCACAACAACTGTGGAGTACGTATTATATTTATGTTATGTTACTTATAATGCGTGGGGCCACAACAACTGTGGAGTACGTATTATATTTATGTTACTTATAATGCGTGGGGCCACAACAACTGTGGAGTACGTATTATATTTTATGTTACATGAAGTATGGGGCCACAACAACTGTGGAGCATACACTACATGAGACACAGCAATTGTGACATGTAGAATACGTGGGGCCACAACAACTGTGGAGTACGTATTATATTTTATGTTATGTGAATTCATGGGGCCACAACAACTGTGGAGCATGAAGTATGGGGCCACAACAACTGTGGAGCATACACTACATGAGACACAGCAATTGTGACATGTAGAATACGTGGGGCCACAACAACTGTGGAGTACGTATTATGTTTTATGTTACTTGAATACGTGGGGCCACAACAACTGTGGAGTACGTATTAATGCACGTTATTAATCAAGACAATTAAATAAGATTCCAAGTTTATGTTAAGTCAAGTTTCAGATCAAGTTCATGTTATGTTATGCTCACGTACATGTTATGTTCATGTTCATGTTATGTTCCAAGTTCATGTTCACATCATGTTATGTTCACGTTTATGATACGTTCAAGCTCACGTTCATGTTATGTTATGTTCATGTCCATGTTATGTTTCACGTTCATGTTATGTTGATTGTTCATGTTATGTTTTAAGCTTAAGTTCATGCCATGTTAAGTCAAGTTCAGTTCACGCTTAAGTTCTGGTTAAGTCATGCTATATGTCAAGTTATACTATGTTTATGTATGACTATAATTATGCATTTATGCTTTTACTGCCATGCATGCATTTTTAACCTGTGTATAAGTTTTATGTTAACTTACTGAGATTTGTAATCAAATCTCACTGTGGTAGTCCCAACTACCATTCCCCCCGAATGGTAGATCTTGTTACAGGACCCAAAGGAGAATTGGAATCTGACCAACTGAATACGGTCGACTAGGCCACGGTGCGATGTTGATGATGGTATAGTATTTAACTTAGGTTAATACTTGTACTTTTGGAGTTGTATCTCAAGTATTCTTTTGATCACAACCATTTTAGACTAGTGTGGTGATCATGGCTTTTTAGTATGCCTTTATGTATAAATTATGTTTTAAGTATTTGGGATATTTTTAGTTTGGTGCATAGTATTGCTAAAGAAAAAGATTATCCGCTGCGAATATTGCATAATGCTAGATGCATGTTAGGAACATTGCATCTTATCTGTCATGAACGGGGGCAGGTAACCTTGTGTTGCATGTCTCGACGCTTCAAATGTTCGTTCAATCCCAAGCGGAATTTGGGGGCGTCACAGTAATGGGACTACTAAAGTGAGATTCTTCAAAATCTCAATAAGTTAACAACCAACGTGAAAAAGATAAACTATGCATGACTGATGATAAATATGACATGTATGCATGTAGGGAAATTTGTATTATTCTCCCATCTAGCTTTTCAAAAATTCTTTCAAGTCATACCAAAAAAGTTTTGATGCAAATTTTCTTACAGAGAATATTTTCCAATTAATCTTTCAAAAATATAACCTTTCATCATCATTAAAGTTATCATTAATATTATAACGTATAGTATCATCATAGTTTCCCATATGCATTGTGACTACCTGCTCGTGACCGTAGTACAACTCTTGTTGAAACTATGTTGCCTATAGACTCGTTCACAATGATTTGGTAATATAACATTTCATCATAACATTGTCATAATATCATAACATCATAACATATCCACCCACTAGCCTTAGGTGCCATAAAATTCACTTCGCTCCAGTATTCTTTAAAAAGAATACACATGACATGTAAGCAAGTAATCAAATACTCAACGTATCATATAACTTGATGTTTCATGCTCAAACTAACATTATATCATGAATGTGGCATTTATCAATAAATCATAAATAAATTATCAAAGTGTAAGTTAGAGGGTAACTTATAAACTTTTTGAAATTAGAGAATCGAGGTGGCTGAAATCAAAGTTATTCTAAGTTAGCATTTGAACCACTAAGAAAAATGTTCATAATCAAAAGGGTTCAAAAATTGGTATTTACAAAAACTGCCCCTAAACTTTTCAAAATTGCCACTAAAGCCCTAAATTCTCACTATTTGCAATCGAACCCCAAATTCACCAAATTTCATAAACCTTGTACTTTCTATTTCTAAAATCATCTATGCTCTTAGAATTGCAATATTCAAGTTACAACTATGCTGTGATATTCGCCCCTTCTTTCTTCTTCTTTACGTATGTGCCTCGATCTACGTGTCAGACTTCGGTTAACATGTCGAGCCTTGTTCCACGTGTCGAGTTTCGGTCTACGTTGTGACACCCCGTTTTTACGTGTATTTTCACTGAAGGAATATTTTAATTTAATTAAAATAATAGTTCTTTTATTTTAAATTATCGAATTTTAATCGTTGTTGAGTTTAAATTGCTGTTTAATTTATTTTAATTTTTTTTAGATTTAAAATTAAATAGTTAGTTTTTACTAGTTATTTATTATGTATTAGCTTTACGTTGTGTTTAATATATTTAATTGGTTTTTAATTTATTTGATGTGGTGTTTAATTTATTTTAATTGTTTTACGATTTTTAAAATCGTTTTCGGCAGATCTGTTTTTGGACTCCGGAAATGAGGACTGGACCTCATTTTCTTTCTCCATCTTTTCTTTTTCCCTTTTTCTTTTTCTTTTTTCTTCTTTTCTTTTTTTTTTCTTTTTCTTTTCCGTTCAGCCTCTCTCTCCCCGTGCTCTCCCTTCTTTTTCTCCTTACCGTCGCCGCCCTTTGACCGCCCGTTTCTCTGCCGTCCGGTGGAGGTGTTGTACACCACCCCCGCCATTCTCTTCCCCTCCCACCAGAGATCATCCCCACCAATTTTCAGAGTCATCGGACCAGCCGTTAGCCGCCACGAGCCTCTGGAAGTTGCTGCCCCTGCCCTGTTTTCTCCCCTGTCGCCAGATTCTTTCTCCGCCCAGAACCGCCGCTCGCCGGTGGCGTGGCCTACACCACCCACCCAGTTTTCTTCCCCTCTCATCGGTGAACATCCCCACCAAGTTTCACCTCCATCCGAGCCACCGTTAGCCGCCACGAGCTCCTCCAAGCCACACGGTTTTTCACCGTTTCAGGTGCCGTCGCACCACCTCCGACCACCATATCTTCACAGCTTCTTCCCCTACCTCTTGCCGTCCTAACCCACCTAATTTCATCCCCGATCTGTTGCCGGAGCAGCTCGCATTAGCTCAACTCCGATCAGCCCCTTTTTGCACTTCCACCGCCGTTTCTACCGCCACCCACGGCCAAAGCTCACTTCCTTTAGCTTCATAAATATCTCAAGGCCATTCCCTATCAATTTCATACCTTGGTTTGTCCCCGTTCGAAAGTGGGTAATTTATTACCCATGGCCACAGTGTAAAATACACTGTTACGTTGCTTTTTCTCCGCCGTTTGCAACGCCGCGAGCTTTCAAAAAATACCTTATAGCGCTGTAAGTATTTTCCAAACTCTACTTTTAGATTTAAATATATTTTGCTCTTACAATTAATTATTGGACTGGTTGGTTGATTCCGGACTGAGTCCGAGGAGTTCGGGGGTCGGATGGATTGAGGGCAGAGTTGTTTGGTTGATGTTGATATTTGTTTGAGATAATTGTGCCTTGATGTTTCCATTGTATAGTGCTCACATTTTCATGCTTAAAAAGGGAAAACCGGGTTTTCGTGTAATTGCATGCATGTACATGTGTTTGTGAATGAAAACTGGGCATGTAAGCGAAACTGATTTATGGTATATGTGAACGATTGGTTTGATTGGTTTAAGTCAAAGGCACGCGTAGGGATGGTGGTAGAGTCCCGCTTGCGATTCCCGCCTACGGTGCACGACGCGTAGGGATGGTGGTAGAGTCCCGCCTACGGTGCACGACGCGTAGGGATGGTGGTAAGCAGGGATGGTGGTAGAGTCCCGCCTGCGATTCCCGCCTACGGTGCACGACGCGTAGGGATGGTGGTAAGCAGGGATGGTGGTAGAGTCCCGCCTGCGATTCCCGCCTACGGTGCACGACGGTAGGGATGGTGGTAAGCAGGGATGGTGGTAGAGTCCCGCCTGCGATTCCCGCCTACGGTGCACGACGCGTAGGGATGGTGGTAAGCAGGATGGTGGTAGAGTCCCGCCTGCGATTCCCGCCTACGGTGCACGACGCGTAGGGATGGTGGTAAGCAGGGATGGTGGTAGAGTCCCGCCTGCGATTCCCGCCTACGGTGCACGACGCGTAGGGATGGTGGTAGAGTCCCGCCTGCGATTCCCGCCTATGGTGCACGGCGCGTAGGGATGGTGGTAAAGTCCCGCCTGCGATTCCAGCCTACGGTGCACGACGTGTAGGGATGGTGGTAAGCAGGGATGGTGGTAGAGTCCCGCCTGCGATTCCCACCTACAGTGCTCTGATGTTGGTTAATAGGCCATTTTTTAGGAAAATGGCGAGACTGGTTTTTGGGCCATTATCTGGAATAATAGCAAGGATATGATTAAAGGAAATGCTTTTAGGCCAAATGGGATTTTGGTGTGTGTGTGTGGAAAATGTTGTTTTATGGGACATGTGCGTTGTTTTCTTTCATGCATATTGTTTGAGTTATAATATGTTTTTATCTAGTGGTATTTGGATTTTACTTACCTGCAGCACCATTTTTGGTACCGTAGATTTTGGTGCAGAGATCGAGGAGAAGGAGGCTGAGCCCGAGGATGCGGCTCCGCCGGAGTTTTGAGTTGGAGTCTATGCTTTGGAGTTGGCTTTGAAACAATATTTGTATTTGTAATATTTTATTATGTATGATTTGAACAGCTTTGTATTTTAATTATGAAAAATTCTGGTACTTAGTTATATGTCTTTGTTATCCATTGCGTGTCTCTTCGTGCACTTCTGTTGCTTACACACACTTGGCACTCGTCATTAGGATGGGGACCCGTGTTGTCACCATCCGGACGTCTCGATTTCTCTGTGTCCGTGCGTGGGGATTTGGGGGCGTCACATACGTGCCGAGCTTCGATCTACGTGCTGAGCCTTATCCTTAGTGTTGTACCTGGATGGCGTGTTTCGAAAGTTATCCTGCGAATTTCAAAGTAAGATAGATATTTTAAAGTTGACGCATATGTTAAATATCATGGAAATGTCTATCGGAGATATTTCCAGTATTATTAGATAAGCTTGCTTTTAAAGTAGCACAATTATAATATTTTAATGAGTTCTGAAAATATTATAATTGTGGATAATTACTTAGATTAAATATTTTAGTTGTTTTACAATATTAAGAGTTTTAACTTTATGTTGAAAACTCTTATTTAAATTTAATGGTTTTATGTGGTGGACAGCCACCGTACGCGGTGTTACCGCCACGTACACTCCTCCGACACATGTTCATGATGAGCAGCGAGCGACACACGGGTTATCCGGTCAATGGTATAACCCTCTATCCCTAGTTATTTATGTTTAAAGTAGTTAGTTGGTTGGTTTGTGGACTGTACTAGGTCGTGATACACCGGATGACGTGTCACGAAGGGTTGGATGGCATAGCAGAGAAGTGTGGAGTGTATGGTGTAACATCGGGGAACTATGTAACAGTGTCCCAAAACAGTGGTGATGCGACTGTAGTCCAAGGTAACGAGTATTGCCTTGAGGCTGACTTGTGGCTGAAGGTATGTATGAAGCGGTGAAAAGTATTAGAGAGTGCAGCAAAAGCATGATGGGCATCGTTCTGTTATTCAGGAATGTGCCCGGAGCTGCATAATGTGATAGATGTGCATTTCTGGATGCAGTCCTCTTGTTAAGTGGCGGGAACTGTGAAACAGTATCTCGAAGAAGTGGTGATATGGCTTATAGTCCAGGGTGACGGGTGTCACCTTGTGGTTGACTATAGCTAAGAATATATGGAAGTGGTGGAAAGGTATCAGAGAGTGCAGCAGAAGCACGATGGGCCCCGTATTGTAACTCGAGAATCTGTCTTGAGCTGCATAATGTGACAGAGGCACATTTGTGGATGAAGTCCTCTTGTCAAATGGCGGGAACTGTGTAACAGTGTCCCGAAGTAGTAATGATGTGGCCTGTAGTCCAAGGTAACAGGTATTGCCTTGACTTGTGGCTGAGAGTATAAGGAAGTGATGGAAAAGTATCAGAGCGTGCAGCAGAAGCATGATGGGTATCGTGACGTGACTCAAGATTAGTCTTGAGCTGCGTGACGTGATAGAGGTGCAATTGTGGATGTAATCCTCTCCCACCAAGTGTTGGGATGAACTTGTACAGGGCCGGGAAGTAGGAAGAATCCTATCAACCGGGTCTGAGCAAGTTGATATTGGAGTATGGAGCTTGTTTATACAAGCGGGCGTTAATTAGAGCTATAAGTTGCTCTTAGGTGATAAAAGGGGATGAGATGCAGGTGTCTCTGGCGAGACATGTGTACCGGACAGGTTTACCATATGTAATGGGTAATCTGTCCTGATCATGATTACATGGTATATTAGCCAGAGAATTGGCTGACTTGATGTAGCCTGAATGGATGGGAATAAGGATGTAGTATGGGCTAGGATACGTGAAGATAGTAATGGGTGAGTAATCTAAGGTTGGGATGGATGACTTTGCCGGTTAGAATCATGCGTCAGATTGTGAAAATATAAGAACGAGACGGAGGTCTTAGTGTTTTAACCCTAAGGTGAATCACAAGGGTTCGCTTTAAGGAATAAGACCCGGAAGGTTTTAGTATAGTCAAGGGCACATGAGAGCCCAGGAATGGACGGAGAGTGTTCCGAGTGAGGCGTAGTTCTATTTTTAGAATAGTTACTTATGCATTAGATAGATAATGACATAAGGTTATGTGTATGCATGTAGGTTGCCATCTGACACGCACATGAATGGACTGCATGGAATGAGTATGGCATAAAGTCCAGGTAAGTATTAAGTTCATACTCTTCTAGAGTTTTTATGTATAGAAAAGAAGAAAAAAAGACGAAAGCTTTTATCTTAAAGGAAAACGAGAAGGAAACGTAAGTTTTCAAGTATAAGTAGTGGCCTTCCTTGGCAGCCCCTCTTTATGCACCCAAAGTATGTACGTGTATGCATGTAAATGGATTCTATATGTAGTACGTATTGTATGTATGTTCATGAAAAGGAAACGAAATGAAGCCTTAAAAGACGTAAGAACCGTTAAGAAATGCAAGGACCGAAACTGTAACGAAAAGAAAGAAAAGAAAGCAAGATTTTTTTTCCCAAAGTAACTCTCTTTCCCAAAATGATTTTTTTCAGACTCTTTTAAACAGTCTCTTCTTCAAAGAAAAGAAAGAAAACTATTTTCTCTTGAAGAGACTTCTTTTTAAATGTCTTCTACAAAACGAAAGAGAGAAAAACCATTTTCTTAACTAAAACTCTTATGAAGCGTAAGAACTGAAGAAACGTAAGGACCGTAAGAAACGTAAGGACTGGAATGAAAGAATGGACTGTAAAGGAAAGGAAAGGAAAGGATTGTAAAGGAAAGAATGGACTGGACTGAATGAATGATGTATGAAAATACGTAACGGCCACATGGACTGAAATGGATATGGTACCAAATGAATGGACTGTAAAGGGGCAGATTGCAATGCCGGGTAAGTAGTACTGGTAGTGCACCCAGTGCTGCACCCTGACGGAATGGATTCCCAACTCGTGGCCATGGGCGAAATCAGGTCCAAAAGACCGCTAACCCCAGCACACGGGGCGTAACAGTGTGCAAATGGCCTATGAAAGTGAAAAGAAAGAATGGATGCATGTTAAGTTAAGAATGCATGTATGTATGGATGAACGGAATGCATGAACGTACGTAAGTAAGGAAAGATGAACGAATGAATGCATGTATGCATGAATGTATGTATGTAAAAAGAACAAATGCATGAAAACATTCTTTAAGAAATGAAGGCAGCGATGCGTGGGGAACTGTTTTAAAGAAGAAAACATGTTTATAAGAAAAACCCCACCTCGCAACATTTTAAAAGAAAAGAACGACGTATGCATGCTAAGTACACTATGTATATATGGAATGATGAATGCATGACTGAAAATCTAAGTTACTATATTTTAACTGTATGAAGTAATGCTTACGAGTCATCGACTCATTTTAGTTTTATGTTTGCCCTCCCAGGCACAAGATGAGCATGACAGGACAGGACGAGCACAGCCAAAGGGGGAAGAGCACGAAGGCCTAGGCAAGATGTTTTTATATGAAAACTTAAATTATGAAAGTTAATGTTTTCCGCTAAGTCTTTTAATAAAGAAAAATAAATTTTATTTATAGCATGAAAGTCTTTTGTATCCTGGCATGAATGGAAAAGAATTGAAAAAGGAATAGTAATTCCCGTCGATTTTTATCAAAATCGATATGAAAAGGACCCACCATAAGGACGGGCGTTACATATGCCAAACATACCCAACCCTCGCGGCATGCATCTCTTAAGGCCTTTATGTGATTTCAAGTTTAAAAACTCTATGGATGCATGTGTGCCCGAATTTCATCAAATGGAAGGTATAAATATAACCTTAGGGATAATTAACTTCAAGTAATAAAAATGCATCCCAACAGTTAAGCATGGATTAAGGCCAAATTACTACTTAACCATTAAGCATAAGCATGATGTTTCTAGCTTTTCTTTTATCAATAAATGTTTTAAAGCCTAAATAAATCATGCATTTCCATTCTTATTCCAATCAAAAGGCTTTTCTAAATTCTCATTATTCAAGCCTAGGAAATTAAGAAAAACTCCACCAATTAAACTTAAATGAAGTAAAACCGATGCATGCTAGATGGTCAACACAAGATATGAATTTATAACCTGTCATGGCATGCTTTTAACCTCAATTTAAACCTTCAAAGTTTCTAAGAAATTAGTGAATCATAAAAAATCATATTGAGACATGCCATGGCTAAAAATTCAACCCAAAGTAATTTATTCATTCAATATTCCCACATTGACCCTATTTGCATTTAGCATGGTAATTCTCAATAAAACTCAATCAAGATTTCATTTCCATGCCATGAATTAAAGCCTAACATGATATGCTAACACTAAACAAAGAATAGGGCAAGGTTACTTACAAAAATCGTGGCCCTTAAGCTCTCAACACAACCTCTCTTCAAGAACTCACTCACACACACTCAGTTTCACTATTTCTTCACACTAAAAGGGGATGGCTCTCAAGAACTCAAGAGAAATATTTGAGGAATGGTGTGAAGAAGTGAGGGCTGAAGGGGGGTATTTATAGGGTTCATTGGAGGGGTGAGGGGTGAGAAGCACGTCAATGGGGAGTCTTGGAATTGGTGGAGTGATCAATGCCAAATATCAAATTGCGTCCTCCTTACGCAAGTAAATAGTGCCCTATAACTTCATGATTTCTTCAAATGCAAGTGCTACAAAGAGCCTATGGATACAGGGCTGCCTTCATTCAAATTTTAAAACAAAACAAAAAACAAAAAAATTCAAGAGGAAATCATGCTAGAGGCCGACAAGCCTTTGAGTGCCTTGAGGGACCTCTTAGGGATTGGAGGGTAGGGGTGGTGGCATGTGGAGGTTCCTCAATAAGGAGCAAAAAATCCTTGAAGAACTAAGGTTATTTGGTTTGCATCCAACTACACTTCCTAGGAAAATAGTTGGCTTTTGGTTTGGTTTCTTGGAAGTATATCGCCCCTTGATAGGTCTTGTACATGAGTGATGTGGTGAGGCATGAATGGTGCAATTTCCCTTGAAAAGCTGGTGAAAGTGGCAGGGGTTAGGGACTGGTTTGATGAAGTGCACATGTTGGTGCACCCAGGTGTTGATTGGTGGTCATTTGGGCACTAACATGGCATGGTTCCAATTGATATGTGTTGGGTCAATCCTCACCTTCTAGGTTAGTCTAAGAACAATGAAAATTAATATTAAAAATAAAAAATTTCAGATTATAAATGTAGAAGATTTAATTTAAAGAAAACTACGCAAAAAATTGTGGTTTTGAGGTTATATTCATGTGTAAGATGAATAATGCTTCTTAACTCAAGTTAGGGGCTTAACTATGGTTGGGTAGGAACCCTAAGGGCATGTGGTTCATCTTGGGCTTGAGGGAAACCAATGGTATGGTGTATGTGGACCTCATTTGAAAGGCTAAAATGAAAGACAAGGCTTTTGGGCATCATAGGTTGGGTTTGTTGGGCCATGTGTGTAAGTCTTTGTTGTGGGCATTGGTGTGGGTTATTATATGGACCTTATTACCAGATTTTTGGGGCTTAACTATGGACTTAAAGGTCTACTAAGTTGGGTGATGGCCTCCAAATTATCACTCAAGTGTAGAAGTGTATCAATCATAATAATAGGGAAATCCCAAGGTCATTTCCATAGGGACAAATGTGTTTCAGACTCTTCACTATCTCATAAATTAAATAATCGAAATAAAGAAAAAAATAAGAATTTAAAACCAAACAAATGAAGAACCTATTTTGAAAAGGAAGCAGTTTTCATACACTTGATTATTTACTGTCAATGTAATGTATGGTTGAGCATGGAGGATTTCAGATGCATAGTTGGTAGAAAATTGAAATAATTAGTAAAGAAAATCAGTACTCAAGAGAGCAAGGCAAATAAAACTAACACAATTGTAATATTGGATTTTACTAACTTCAGGCCACGAAAACTTTCAAGATTTAAAAACAACAACTAATATAAAAACAATCTAACAAACACTTGGGTTGCAGGATATTTTCTTCCTCTGGTTCAACATTTCACAAGAATTTTTGGGTACCTCTTATCAATTACTAGCTCAATCAAGATGTTAATAACTTGAAAATATGGAAATCCACGTTCAAAGTTCTTTGTACCAAAACTTAGAAAATTTCCTCACTTTAGCTACAAACAGATTTGATTTTAACATTTGGCTGAAAGAAACCTTGATTAATTCAAGGTTCTGTTGTGCCTTATGTCAACAACATAACAAGAGCAAGCAAATCTTTCAATCCCTCAATTTTTGGAATCCCATCCTTAACAACAAGAAGCATAAAATGTCTGCACGAAAAATCTAGTAAAAATGAAGAATAAAAGAAGGCTTTTACTACAACCCAAGCTTCAAGCTTAGCCAATCTTCCCCATTATGAATGTGAAAAATCGACTCAAGAGAAACCCTAAAAACTTCTGATGGTTTGCTAAAAAAAAAAACAAATTCTTGCTCCTAACTAACCCCCCTTCTCTCGTACCTCCTCTCCTTTATATACCCATTTACAAAATCTCTCTCTCTTTGACCCATGGATTTTTCTTCCTCCTTGCTCTGCCCTCGTAACTGTTTCTCTCTCACTTTTCCTTTGCTTTCCGTATCCTTTCATCTAGAATTTTCCCTTCCTCTTCTTTGACTTAGCAGACCTGAGCCTCAACCTTTCTCTTGCTAGGTCTTGAATTATTTAAGCCCTATTACAAATGTGGGCCTCAACCTACAATACACAAATGAGAATTTAAGACCGTATAAGTTTGAGTTACGTAAAACTGAGCCCAATTCTATTTTTACAATGTAATTAGTCTTTACTCATGTCAATAGCCCAACTATTATGCATTGTTTATTAAATACTCCTTTTGCCAATAAACTTAATTAATCAAGTGTAGTAAGAGCATTTAAAACAACATAATTTTCCTTTTATCGTTGGGTCACAATCTTAGGTCTTTCTTAGGTTGGGCCAATGGCCTTTATTCTCATTAAGTTAGACCCAATGGCTTCACGCCATCACATTTTTGGCCTAGATTCTAAGGTTCTTCAAGAAAGGCCTAGAACCTTATAATTCCCAAATGGGTCTAGGGTTTATGTTACCTATTGTTAGTGTTACCCAGATGACTAACACAAGATGAGGGATGAATTGAGTTATATTTAAAAAAAAATAACAATTATAAATCAAATATATAATATAAAATATAAACAAAATATGAAACAACAATAAATATAAAGAGTAAGGGTAAGAGAGAAGCAAACTCAGTATGTTAACAAGGTTCGACCCCATTGCCTACGTCCTCGCCTCAAGATACCCCTTGAGGATCCCGAATTCACTATTCAACCTCCTTCAGGTGGAGATAGAAACCTATTACACCTTTGAACAACACCGCTACAAAGGATTCGTGTAGAACACCCTCTACACTTGCAATCACCTTACACGTGGTGATACAATTATTCTCTGTGTAGAACACTTTCTACACGCATAAGGGTTATACACACCCTTTTACTGATACAAGAGCTGATAGTGAGTAGGTTATTAGAAAACACTCCTCAATGAGTGAAATAAGAACAATACAAGCACAAATTATATCTCTCAAAATGAACTAGGATTAAGGCTCAATGCTTAGAGAAGAGAGAATGAAAGCTTTGAATGAATATTGTATGCTCTTGGTGTTGTGAATGTGAAACTCTCAAATGATCTATTTATAGGCATATGAGACTTCATATTCAAATTTAAAAAGATTCACATGTCAAAGACATCATCATTCACTTTTCAAAAATTCAAACCTAATCTTTTTACTTTTTGCATATGACAAAAGGAGCACACTTTACTTTTCAAAATTTTCAAACAAAGACATCTTCCTTTTGCATAAGTCAAGAAAAGCATCAATCACTTTTGAAAATATTCAAATAAAGCATGCACATGTGAAAGATGACAATCAATCATCTTTAATATTTTCAAAATTCAAACATTTAATCATGTCATGCCCATGTGAAAGATGGCAATCAATCATCTTTCAAAATTTTCAAATTTAATTTTCAAAATATTCATGCATATGTGGAAAATGAATTTTAATGCTTTATGATAAAATATTAATTTTGAGCCTAAATCCTAATTTCGAATTTTTAGAGATTTACAATATTACTCTATGACTTTAATATGAATTTGTTCCCTTCTTGCTCATGCTTGGTTCCTAGATGTGCTTGATTCCATTGTGTGGACAACTTGACCTTGAGACTCCTTTATTCTTTGAATTCATTTGTTATCATCAAAATCCATGTGTAGATTTATAATTACACGAAATTTGAAACCTTGGGTTCAACAGTTAGTCCATCTCATTCTTAGTGAATTAGGGCCCTAAATAAAACACTCTTGGGTTATTCCTACATCCGTTCAACACTTAGCCTTTTAGCTTAGCCCATCAATATTCCTTGTGTCATACCACTATTGGCCTCTTGGTAGTCATCCTAAAAAAATAATATTAAAAATGCCAAGTTCTTCCAATGATTCTAATTAAACCCAATGCGTGAATCTCATGCCAACTTAAATTATTAAAAAAATAAAATAAAATAAATTAATCACATCTTAAACTATTTAGGATCTTAGGTACTAAACTCAAGTCCTAAAGTAATTTTTAACCTGGGTGTTACAACCGTAAGGGGGTAGGCGACCAACCATCTCCTCTTCTTGCAAGCCGTGAAGTGCATGAGGATCTGTCTAAAAAGTTCTTTGAAACAAGTAATTAAGCCTGCATGTAGATTCTAGAACCACCCTCTCGCCACGCCTTGGAGGATTAATAAAAAGCCCAACACGAGATCTCTCATGGGAATCTATGTAAGGTCATATGGGCTTTTAAGGTTTCTAGGTATTCTTCTAGATCCTTGGACCCATCTTAGAGGTCTATTAGCGGAACCTTGAATCACCATTATCTCCCCACTATATGGCAAGTACGTGCTATTGAGTGGGTTGTTGATTGATAGGGACACCCCCACTCGTTTTGTCATCTCCTCATACTTTTGCATAAGGTCTTGCAGGCTGTCATGCATCATTTTCTTCTCCTCCAAGTTATTCTGTGTTGACCCTCCTTCGCTTTGGGACTCCTAATCTTGTTGCTTGTCCCGATGTCGACCTTTGCCCCCTTTGAATCTTGCATTCTTTCTCTTTAGGGCTTCGGTCTCCCTTTGCAACGCTTCCATCTCCAGCGTCATTCTTTGTAGCCTTTCCTCCATTTCCATAAATCTCCTATCCATTCTGTAGTTCATTTGTCTATCCATCACAGTTGCGTACTAATTATGAATTATGTGACAGTGTATGGTAAAAGGCATCTAGATCTTGCCTAACTGGAAAATTAATCAATATTCATTGAAATCAATAAATGGTGTCAAACTGTCAATGCAATTTACAACGATGCCTACAACACACTTACCAACCTGCAACTAGAGAAAGAGCCTCAAGGAACTCGATGGGGGATGCTGCTAATGATTATATCAAAGAGAAATAATTAGTTTTTCTTAATAAAATGAGCCTTCCGCCTTAGAACATACATGGTTGGCTATTTATGAAAATTGTGGTACCTTCTATAGCATGACCCCATGATTCTCAATATAATATGAAACCTTCATCAACATGATTTTTGCTGTAGATAGCATCCTCACCCTGAATCCTTATCTTAAAGAGATACAGTGGTTGATATTTCTTGTTGAGTACGATGTCTTCACTGGACTTATCTCTAAGCCCCTATAGTGCATTTTGTTTAGTATTATCCTTCAGTCGCCCTCAATCACATGAATCCTTTGAGATTGTGACTGTAACAGCCCGCCAAAAATTCAATGGATGAATTTCTTTAGACTTTATAAATCTCATGAAAACCCGAAAGTTTTCACGAATCAACTTATTCACATAGATTTTAATCTGTCAGCATAGTCAGTGTCTCCACTCAGTATAGTTAGTGCTAGGAGTGTATTTTTTTTTTATTTAAGATACATAAAAATGTTAGAATGGGATACGGTATGTGTCATTAGACTCAGAGGAATATTTAGATTTTTATGGCACAATAAAAAAGAAACTTTCAATTTCCGGACAAAATACTTGTTCAAAAATGCGGTTTGATTATTTTGAGACACTTCGGAATCAAAGTTTATTTTTCACTTTTTGGAGTAAATAAGTAACCTTGATAGTAGCACCTAAGAACAATCTTTTCAAAATCATAGTGTAGAATATCCAAATTAGGTTATTGAAGTTTTATTTGGATACTTGGCTAGATCTTAGCCACACTTGATGAATAGTATTGGATACTTTGCATCAAAAGGAACCATAAGATGGAAAAAGTAAAGGAAATCAAGCTTTGTGATCATGGCACCTAAGCAAAATACTCTGCCATTCAACCATCCAATTTGTGCCAAACCAAAGAGGATTTCAACCCTATTGAAACCCTAAACGCTTGGAATCTAATTGAAACTCTAAAAGTTTGGTTAAAACCAAAATCTCAAATCACTTTCACATGCTATTAACCACTCATATTCATGTTATGACATTATTATTTAGCCTTTTAAACCTTGAAAGTTTTATTGGGCCAATAAAAATTAGATTCAGACTTGATAGCAACCCAAACCCTCAACCAAACCCTAAATGAGAGCTCATTCGTTTAAGGCCCACGAAATTGAGCCACCTTCGCAAGGCTTGTGGAAGAAGTTTCCCCCTGACATGGCTAACTAAACACTGCCCAAAGCAGCCCTAAATATTACATGATGTGAAGGCAAAATGCCACCTCACTCCTCCCTCTCACTCGGCAGTCCAAGGCAGAAAACAATGGGCTGGTTTTACCCCTTGTATTGGCTGACACAACCATCATTCCAAGTTTCATTCACAGCCTCCCATCACCCTTCATAACTGTGAAAGGCGTCCAAGTCCCTTCCCACTTCATTTCATCACTTTCTAACTCTTTTCTTGCAGAGCAAACCAGAGACTCATGGGCTGAGTTTCTGACTAACTTTGTGGGACCTTTTTGAAGTAGTTCTAGTATTTTACCGTAGAGCCTCCTTCACAAATGATGATCCTCTTTGATTCTAGTTTCTGTGGATATGTTTTATGTTGATTTTAGTGGTCATTAAATTGGTCAAAAGTTGGTTTAAGCATGAAAATGTCAGTCTAGGTGATAAACTGGACAATATGTGATAGTTTAATGATTTTGACCAAGTTATTGGAAAGATATTGGTCTAATTTTTTCATGGAGTATATTTAACATGCTAATACAAAATTTTGATGAGTATGTACTGCATGTTATAAGCTTTTGATGAATGTTTTACTTAGATCAAAATAGTTGAAAACTGGAAGGAGTAAAATAGTTTCTGGTTTGTGTAAGCTTGAATCTTTTGATGAGAAAACATAATCCAATGGCTTTCATACTTTTAAATAATGATCCTAATACTTTTACCTACATGTTAAATTGTTAGTTTAAGGATTTTTTCTGTTAGTTTTGAAGATATTAATTTTTAACACATGAAAGGGTTCATTTAGATCATAAATCTAAGGTTTTTGGATAGATCCATGTTTTAGTTTAATTTTGGCCATGTGATCTTCCATTTAATGCTTGGATCTAATCTAGGACATGACTTTAAACCATATGATGTTGTTGGCTCATGATTATTTTCATGAAATGTTTTAAATCAAGTGGTTTGATCAAAACCAAACCTTGAGGAAATCGGTTTGTGAGAAAGTGTTGAAACCGAGAGTTTAGAAATGGATTTTTGTAACTTTGGTGCTTTTACTTGATGATTCAAAAAGTTTTAGTTCTTAGGAGTGTGTTATGAACATGTTGGAAGAAAGTTTTTGAACTTTTAGAGTTCTTGGACATATTTTAAAAAGAGACAAAAGCTTGAGAACCAAGGGATATGTTTTTAGTTAAAAAGCTTGAAGCTTTTTATTAAAAAAGATTGCAATTTTGTGAAGTGGGTTTTTATTGGTTGTTTTAGTATGCTTTTTGGACATACTATATGATTTTCTATATTGCAATATTTTGGTTTAAACATAAGAAATGAGGTTTTATAGAACTACAACAAAAAATAAAGAAAAATGGCCTATGTGTGTTTCGGCCTTAATAAGTTTGTTATCATTGTGATGTGTTTTAATTTTATCTAATTAGATATTTGGATTTGGGATAAAATTTCCATGAGTAATATAAATTTTGGTGAGTTTTGGAGTTATGGTGTAAAATCTTTTAAGTTATGGGTTAAATAATTATTTTCCCACACGTAGAGAGGTAAAATAGTAATTTTACTCTAAGATAGTACTGTTCATGTTTCTAAACTATTAATGATGAAGTTCCTAATGTTTAGAAATCTCTACTTACAGTTTCTCGTATTTCTCACAATTTATTTTGTAACGAGACAATTATTATAAGTTAGCTCCTAACTTACTGTCAGATTACTATATAGGTATATTGGTAAGAGAACTAGTGGTTATTATATATGCCATGTTATGTCACATCGCTAATTGTATGTCTGTTACATATTATATTCTATCACGAAATATTTATTTGTCACATAATATATTCTGTCAATCAATATTTATCTGTTATACAATATATTCTATCACAAAATTTGTATCTGTTACACATTATGACATGTCATGTAATGTTTATCTGTTACATGTTATGTCATATCACGAAATGTTTGTCTATTACATGTTACGTCATGTCACAAAATGTTTGTATGTTTCATGTTAGGGCATGTCATGTAGCTCACATACATGCCACGTTACATTACATCAGATCATCTATCCTTTCATTTCATGTCACATTATGTTATGTCAAGTTATCTGTCCTTTCATTTCGTGTCACGTTATGTCTCGAGAACAATTTTGCAAGTCAAGTCAAGTTTGTTTTTGGTTATTACAACCTTAAGTGTTAGGATGTGGCAATATCTTAATGGAACTCCTTTGTTCACACTAGAGTGTCTAAATTAGTGTAATATCCCTTAGGTTGACATGGTAAAGATCAATGAGTTGCAAAATGGGGCCTAATTAACTGTTCACTGAAGCGCAATAGACACTAAAGCCGATGATGCCAACCATATTTCAATTTCATGTTATACATGCTCGTGCTAGTGCCGATGCTTGACATGGGATACATACATTACATTTTCCACATCAGGTGCAAATACTTGTGAACTGGTACATATGTTAACATACTCATAACTAGTGTAGATACTTGTGTTGTGATGAAGTAATCAGTAGAGACATATGGCCCAAGGGGAAGCGTGTCGCACCCATATGGTCACTTTTATTAATCATGTTTATATATTGAATAAGATTCAAAGTTCATGTATTTCACGTTCAAACTCATATTATTCAAGTTCAAGTTCATGTAATGTTATTTTTAATTCATGTTCAATTCAAGCTCAAGTTCACGTTAAATTCATGTTCAAGTTCACATCATGTCAAGTTTAGTCTATGATCAAGTTCAATTCATGTCTATTTATGTCATGTTATATATAAAGTACGTCAAGTTATTTATAATCATGTTATGCATTTATGTTTTTACTGCCATGCATGCATTTGTAACCTGTATGTTTAGCTTATTGTTAACTTGCTGAAATTTGTACTCAAATATTACCATGGTAGTCTCAATTACTATTTTCCCGAATGGTAGACAATGTGCTAAGACTAGAAAATGCAACGAACTATGACTAATTGGAGACGGTCAATTAGGCAATGCAGACACGACACAAAGCTCGTAGCCTCCATGATCAGATTTATAGATAGTATTTTGGCATTCTTAGTTGAGTTACACGAGTTACTCTACAGATTACCACAGTAGTTTTGTTTTATGCATATACTTTTGGAGCTATGTCTCCCATACCTTTGAGATTACAGACATTTTGGACTTACGCTATAATCATGAATATCTATCACTTTCATGTTTATGTAATATGTTTAAGAGTTATTTTGGGATACTTATAGCTTAGTGTATAGTATTGCTAAATACAAAATTATCAGCCGTGAGTATTACATATTACTAGATAAATGATAGGCACAACGCATATTTAATTGTTATGAATAGAAACAGGAAACCTTGTGCTGCATGTGGACGCTTTATATGTTCATCCAATCTCAAGCGAAATTTGGAGGTGCCACAAAGTCATTACTTGCCAGCTGTCATTTCCTCATCAATAGTGTGTATTTGTGCCTATTAGTCAACTATGTTTCTTGCATCAAATCTGGTCTGCATGCTTCATCATCGACGCTAATCTTCTTGTTTTAGTTTTTTGGTTTTTTCAAGTATGCATAAGGTTTCTTCACCTTTTTCCCCCTCGGATATAGATCTAGATATCATTATTTCGTTTCCTTAAATGTTTCTGAAAGGATAGTTTTTTAACTTTTTTTTCCTTCTCTCTAAGGAGCTAGAGAGTGAATTTTAGCCTCGAAACTCACTGGTTTCATGCCATCATAAGCCCCACGAAAGGTAATAACAGTATATATATGACAGTAAGATATATATAATAGCATATGACAGATGATCAGAACACATGCACACCATCAACGTTGTACTTCGAACCTATATTCGAACAACTTTGACGATACGAAGCGTGTCTTAATGTACTTGGGTTTTGAAACCAAAATTAGGTTAGCCCAACAAACCTATCAACTGAATATCATTCATTCTCGGTTAAACTCATCGTATGATATTTGATGCACAAGTAACGTAATAGAATCTTCGTCTTATTCAGTTTTTTCACGAAGAGTAGTCAATGCAAGACGCTTGTCCTTTTACAAAGTTTTAGGTCGAGACATAAATCTACTAGCAGCGCACGCTAGAGGCATTATTCAAAGATATGCTTTTGTCCTGCCAAGCAAATGATAATTTGTTTGAACCCAAAAGATCAGTGCCAGTATTATTTTTCTCTCATATTAGTTCAGGCCAGTCAAGGCTACCAAGGCCACGTTTGATTGTTGGATTGTACTGAAATCAATTCAGTTTAGTCTAATTTTAACGTGAGTCTAACATTCAAACAAACGACTATCAAATCACTAAACTCATCTTAATTCAAAACCTCTTTATACTTAGGACGCACAACCTTTTTCAACTCAAAACATCTTTATATGAATGACCCACAACGACCTTTTTCAACTTTCCATAAATAATACTAAACTCATCTTAACATCCAAAAATACGTATAAACTGATCTTAGATGGTCCCAAAACTCTCTCCACTATATCAATTAACTATTATTCATAAAAAATCGAGTTCAACTCAACATCCAAACGTAATCTTAATCAATTTGTCATTAGCATAATAGAAGTATTTATGATCAATATTTAATTGGCCATCTAATTGTACTATGTAAAAGTCTATAGGGTAAGATATTTCTATTAAATTAACTGATCTAATGTGTTCCATATCTATTATGATCGAAAATATTACGTAATTGTTGTAAAATAAATTGTATGACCACTTTTAGCTAGCCGTCAAATATGACGATGCATAGTAATCTTTGTACTCCTATATATATCGCTGTAACCTTTAATGAAATTCATAAGTTTCATAACACGTTATCAGCACGAAGTGCTCTCTCGCTGCGACTCTCTCAACCATTGCAGCCATAACGCCAACAACCAATTTCTTCTCTCTCTTGAGAAAGCCATCTCTGATTCTATCTAGCTTCGTGATGATCGGACCGGTGTTGGGTTAGAGAGAGATATGGGTTCGTGTGCATCGCTGCTAAATCTCAGTGGCCGGCTTCTCGGTCAACACTGAGTTCAACCACACGCGTTTAATCCGGTTCAAAGGACCTGACCACATGAAGGGTCTGCCGGATTTCCAGTTTGAAACAATCACGGACGGGATGCCACCATCCGACCTTGGTGCAACTCAAGATGCCCGTGCACTATGTGAGTCCACAAGAAAGAACTGCTTGGTCCCCTTTAAAGAGCTGGTAATTAGGCTCAACTCTGTACAGACTGATGAAGCTTGGCCTCCTGTTAGTTGCATAGTATCGGATGGGATGATGGGTTTTGGAAGTAAAGCTGCAGAAGAATTAGGCATTCCAGAGGTACAATTCTGGACTGCCTCGGCTTGTGGCTTTATGGGATATCTCTACTTCACTGAAATCATCAACAGAGGCATCCTTCCTTTCAAAGTACTGGCTCTTAGCTCAAATCAGAGAATCTGGACCAATAGAAAAGATCTTCTCCATGTTCTGAGGTTCGAGCTTATCCGCCACGACGTCGTGGAGCCGATACTTCTTGAGGTGGATCAGATCTACCACTTGGAAGAAGGTTGAAGCTCGATCTAGAAGAAGAAGATTATACACAGGACGTACGTGCGTGTTCAATTTCACCGGTGTACGATCACTGCAATTTCACGTTTTAATCAATGGGTGAAATTGTTGACTTTGTAAATGGATATCCTACTGCAATGATGGTGCCTACTACAATGATGGTGCCCTTGTCAATAAAGATCACGGAAAGAGAAAGTTAGGTATTGACAATTTGACTTGTTGTAGGAGAAATTGTTGACCTTTGTAAATAGATATCCTTTCTCACTTGATAACAATGTCGGCTTGACTTGGATTTGGATCCGGAGGGTTTGTTATTATTATTTTTTTCTCTTCTCTGGAGAGACCCATGCGGGTCAAGCACTGGATTCCGCAATTTTGGTGGCAGCAAACATGGTATCAATATTAGTGGGGACTGAAACAGACGGTTCCATCATCTGCCCGGAGGATCACAATTCGACTGCAGGGATCAAACCCACCGTTGGTCTTACAAGTCGGGCTGGCGTCATCCCAATCTCGAATCGTCAAGACTCAATCGGCACGAGGTTATTTGATTGAGAAGCTAGTGGCCTTCTACTTCAAGTAAGTTTTTTTAATATATTATTTACAATTTTCAAAGTGAATATTAAAATTATATTCATTATTATTACTTGATTAAATTCTATGTTTATTTACATAGTTTTTATACAAGTTTTATTTATTTTTATATACTTGTTATGAATTATTGATGATAAGATTTATCTCGGAATAGAAATTGAGCATCCCTGAAGGATTAATGCTCTGAACCGATGATAAGATCTATCTTGAAATAGAAATTCAGCATCCCTGAAGGATCGCTTTAAATCAATAATTTTATTGAGTATCTCATAATAAAGGATCTATTGATTCTTTGAGATAATTTAAATGAGCAATATGTGTACCAAAAGGCTCATTATGATTTATGCACCTGAAGTTGCATAATTGAAAGTGTGTTGAGAAAAACCACTAAAGAATATATATTTAAATAAACGTCTCGAATGTGCTCCTGAAGTAGCAATATCGAGTATGCTCCTGAAGTAGCAATATCAAGTGTAAAAGTTCATAATATATTCTAAATTTATATCTGGTTTTCTAGTGGTTAAGCAACATAATGAGATTTTGCTAAGAAATCACGAGCCACGTCCTACTAGTCCACATCATTCCCTGAAGTGAATGAAATTGGATTTATATCATTCCCAGAAGAGAATGACGAATTGTTTTCAAAGAATCCAAAAGATTGGACGTGGTGATGAATATTTTATAGTACTTCAATGATTTCGAGCCAGAAGCTCGTATTGAAAATATTATCAGCTTTCTCTTTGAGATGATATTATGTTGATGAATCAAAAGTGATATGATTCAAAATATTTGTATCTTTTCATGATTATATTGATCATCCAAAATCAATTACGATACGTCGAATGATTTTCATATGGACGTCCATAAAAGAACCAGAAGATTCTTTTACTATAAAGTTTTACCACCAGAAGTGGAAAGAAAGTTTTACCACCAGAAGTGGAAAGAAAAATTTGCTAGAAGCAAATAAGATGAAATAATTCGACGTTATCATGATTATCATAGGTGAACTGGAAGTTCATATGATAATTAATGTATGGATGCAATAAGATAAAAGGTCTCATATTCTAGCTGCTAAAATCCCAGTGAGGATTGAAGTCCCTGCAGGGCAATTAAGAAATTTAGCAGTCTAATGAACATAAGACATGCCTGAAAGCATGTGAGACCTATTGATACAAATGATAAAGCATCTCGGAAAGAGAAAAGCATAAAGAAAAGAAATTGGTGCTCCTGAAGAGGCCATACCCACAAAACAAGCAATAAAGACCATCTAAAATTCTCTCATAATGAAAACTCCTGAAGAGTATAATACTCATGAAGAGTACCTCCTGAAGAGGTTTTCATGAAATGTCTTCCCTTGAAGAGGGACAGGTACCTGAAAATAACAAGATCTCGATATTACATTTCATGAGTAATTGAGAAATTATGGAGAGAAATAAAACCGTTGTCGACAACGTATTTTCATATAAGATGGCATTTGATATTACCAGAAGTAATAAAGAAAATGAGCTCAGAACCGTCGAAGAATACCGACGTAAAATATTGGCCAAAATAGAAATAAACAATTCCTGCAGAATTGTTATCATGTGATGCATATGGACTTGAAGTCCAAACACCTATGAGGTGATGCTTGTTGAATATCAGTGGGTATTTGTATAAAGAAAATGAAAATGTGATATATAAATCACGAATATATTTCCTGCAGAAATAATATTGATATGTTTCTGAAGTTAAAGAGATCATATTGAGATTTGTATTAACTTGATAGTTACCAAAAGTTTGGGTATGCATGAATCATATAGTCCTGAAGTACATATTCTATCAAGTCTTAAAATCCTTATATGATCTAATGCAAGGTAAACGTATGTGGAACATGCTATTTTAATATATTTTCAGTATTTATATTATCTTTTATTGCAGTTTATATAGATAATTTAAATGTCATTGAGGCTCCAGAAGAGCTCATGAAAACTGCAGAAAGCAGGAATTGATTATGAGGCTCCAGAAGAGCTCATAAAAACTGTAAAATCAGTGATTGATTATGAGGCTCCAGAAGAGCTCATGAAAAATGCAGAAATCAGGGATTGATTATGAGAAAAATAATCTCCTGTTATGGATGCAATCACATTCAGAATTGGATATGCAGTTAATAGATATGGTCACTGCATATTTATATGGGTCATTAGACCATGACATATATATGAAAATCCCTGAAGGATATAAAATGCTTGAAGCTTGTTATCTGGTTACATCCAGAAAACAATCCGGACGCATGTGGTATAAACGCATTAGCGAATATTTATTGAAAGAAGGATTTGAAAAATAATCCAATATGCCAATGTGTTTTTATTAAGAGATTCCGGATTTGTTATTATTGCAATTGATGATTTAAATCTTCTTGAAACTCCTGAAGAGATCAGAAGAATTTGAAATATAAAACCCTTTCGGTTTCAAGGGGGAGATAAATGTGCATGAGAAATAAAATGGAGCACACAGAATAGCTACCAGAAGATAGATACACAAATATGAATATTTGTGAAATTTTATTATCTTGAAGCAAAAATTACAGAAATTTGAGGCATTTCGCCTCATTCTTTAAACGCTCTTGTTCTTCAAGAATCTGCATGGCATCTCTGTCTAAAGGAGTAGGCAATCTAAAAGAAGATTTAAGCAGAGATTTTAATTTCCTATTCTCTTGCTTTGTTGATTCTATCTTCACGTTAGACTCCTGAAGAAGTCGCTGAAAGATAGAAATTTTCTCATGGAGTTTGTCCAAATCATAAGGTTTGGATTGTAGTCTCTGAGAAAATGCATAAATAGTTGAAGAGTAATGGGCACCGAGATTTACAAGCTCATAGATAGCTTCAACATCTGACTTATTAGTCAGATTAGCACCTGTGGTAGAAGCAGGAACAGCTGATGAGCTAGGTGCATAATACCTTATATATTGGCCATGAGAAGATTGCTGAGCCATTGCAGAGAATGAATGCAGAAAGAGATTGCAGAGTAAAAATGCAGTATGATTACAGAAAAGTGAAGAAGATGAGATGCGAATGAAGATGAGCTGAATATCTCTTTTATAGAGAAAAACTAAGCACTCTATTGCTTCACGGTATCCCTCGTGAAGCATCTCTCTACAAGAGACGAGGCGTAGCATCATAGCCCTGCGGCGCCTGATAGCAGATGTAGCATTATAGCCTTTCGGCGCCTGACAGGTACATAAGAACTGTAAAATCCCGCGATGCTTGTCTGGCCTAAAAAGATGGCCACCGTTTTTAATATGGAGGTTTGCGGCTTAATTTTGATAACTCCTCCAGTAATTATGTTATTTACAAGAACTCCAGAAGAGTACAACTCCAGAAGAGCACAATCCAGAAGAGTAGTGAATTCAATGATCTTGGATCAATATGGTGAATTTCACTATAAAGTCCTGAGTACTCCAATGGTTGCTCGATAATTTGATGAGCAGAAAAATCCATTTCGTCCTGAAGACGATGGAGAAATTCTTGGTCCTGAAGTATCTTATCTCCAATTCAATTGAAGCCCTGAATAGGTGATTATTTGGATCAAGTCTACAATTAGATGGATATACAGATGCGAGTTATCTATCAGATCCACACAAGAAGATCATTACAATTCATAAGAAGAAAGTCGAAATTGATGTCAAGAAGATACGGTCAAGTAAAAATCTGGCAGATTTATTCACTAAAGCATTACCAACTGCAACATTTAAGAAGCTTGTGCAGAACATTGGAATGCGAAAACTTGAAGACATATTATCATACACTTTTCAGGGGGAGTAAAGTCTTGAAGACTTGTGCTGATTGTACTCTTTTTCCTTCGCTAAGGTTTTATCCCACTGGGTTTTCCTTTGCAAGGTTTTAATGAGGCAATCTTAAAGCACTTGGCGATATACAGAATATTGTACTCTTTTTCCTTCGTCATTGGTTTTTTTCCCACTGGGTTTTTCCATGACAAGGTTTTAACGAGGCATATTCTTTATATGTGGTCATCCAAAGGGGGAGTGTTGTAAAATAAATTGTATGACCACTTTTAGCTAGCCGTCAAATATGACGATGCATAGTAATCTTTGTACTCCTATATATATCGCTGTAACCTTTAATGAAATTCATAAGTTTCATAACAGTAATATTCTATTTCACATTTTTGCAGTGCATTCGTGTTCAAACTTCTTACCAGTAGTGGTCAGCTAAAATGTTTTTAGCTCAGTGATATGGTCCCATCTTAAAACATATTTTCCTCAACATATAGGCCCTCTCACATGCATTATCAATAATAATGTTGGAAGTTTAGGCCGCCCTTTCCTCCCAATCTATTCAGCAAGCTGTCTCTATCGCATTATACAAGCATTTATTTTTTATTTGAAATTGGTTTAGAAGCAACTCAAATAATCCACAGAGACAAACAAATGCCATTAATGATAAAGGTGCCGTAAATCTTTTTTCACAAGGTCCCGCCTACCTTGTTTCAAAACTTGACTTGGGAAAGGAAATACAGAGAAGTTTCCGGTTGGTCTTGTTTTCAATTTCTTTTAAAAAAACATGTTAAAAATCCGGGCAATGGAAGAAAAATGAAAAAGGTGACCTTGATTTATACCTAACTTTTGCCAACTTGATTGAGGATTTGTCACTTTAAAATCTCTGGTTAATTTACGAGACGATTGCTTAGATCTTTCTCGTGCATAAGGAACTTCACAATACTTCAATGCTATTCTATCGTTTGGATACATGATCTGTAAAGCATGTTCTTTATATTTGTGAAATCATCGATTGTTATAAAAGTTTAAGGTAAAGGGAATAGATAGATTTAATTATTTATATTGTATTATTTACACTTCCCTCAAATATAGGACAGACTGTCCCTCAATAAATAGGCTTAATACGTGGATATTTAATTAAATTAGATAAAGTGTAGAGTTAAGGTTTAAGCTCAAAACCTATGCTAAGTTATCATGTGGAATCATCATTTATTCTAAAATATTAAACTAATTGGAAGAGGTAAATTTAATTATTTGTATTATATTCTTAACAAAATTTAAAATATAATATAAATTTTGAGACCGAACCGGTATACACTGATTTTACATTTTTAATAACCAATCCCCGACCGATTGCCTTCATAAAACAGTACTTTCAATTTTACCGGTTCCGGTCCTATTCAGTCTAATTGTTCGATTTTAATCAAGTGCCAACGTCATAAAAAAATATAATTTTGTAATGTATACTAATTAATTAAAGCAAAATGTAATTATTATACTAATGTATATTAATATATTAGTATTACTAATGTATTATGTATTTATCAAAATGAATATGTTAAGAATTTATTAGGTCATAAAATTTAATTAATATATATTTTATATTAATAACATATGATCAAATAAATGTTCATATTTAATATTAAAATTTTATGTTATAAAATGTAATATAAAATTATAAATTATTTCACATATATATATATATAATATTTTATATAACAATTAAAGACCAACAACCGAAATCAAACCGGATTTAACCAATTTTTTTAATTTGGGAACTGGTTTTGGACTGGACTGATTCAAAACCGGACCAACCAGTCCAGTCCAAGCCAGTTCTCTAGTTTTTCGATTTAAATTTTCACCTCTTAAAATATATAATAACTTTTCAAATTATGTGTTCTCGCAATGAAGGCAAACTTTTCATCAAAATTTGATTAATTACTTTGTTTTTCGCTGGCATTATTTTTTCATTTGAGTAATTAATTCATTTTTTGCGAGAAATGATCTCTCTGCCAATTAAAGACCATGCTTTCAATTTTTCAAAATCAAACAAATGAGGAGGGAAAATTTGATTGCTTAAAGGATCGAAAATTATTGCAGATATGAAAAATACAGATGTATACAGAATTTGTTTTGAAGGAAACAATCGCTATAAGATACCGAAAACAAGAAGAGAATTTAGTGATAGAGTTGAGTAACTGATTGGATGAAGATCATAATGAATTACATTAATTAATAACTGTTAAGAATATAATACAAATAATTAAATTTACTTCTTTTTATCAATTTAAACTTTTGAGACATATGATGATTTTATGTAATATCAGAATAGAGATCTTGAATTTGAATCTTGACTCTATATTCTACCATATTTAATTAAATATTCTACGTATTGGACCTACTCAATAAGGAAGAATATACATCTTCCTATCAGTTTAAGCTTTTGAGATAAGTTTTGATCTCAACCTGACTTTGATACCACCTAAGAATATACAGCATAGAGAATGACAAAAAGATCATTTCTTTGATATAGATAGTTGCTTATATACAATATATGTAAGAGAGATTACAGCAAATGTAATAAATACATATATTCTTGACAACTAAGCATGTGACTATATAAGGTAGCATATATTCTGTACGACTAAGAATGGAAGTTATATATAGTAGGAGCATTATCTTGGTTTTGTAACGGTAGAATGCTTGAATCATGGTGATCGTTTTTTATTCTTGTCTCTATGGTATGCTTAACAATAAGGCCTTGTTTGGATAGTCAAATAATATAAGACGAGATGAGAAATCTATGAATAATAGTGAGTTGAATTTTTTTTTTTTTTTAATATGAAATCAGAATGCATTAATAATAGAAGAATAAAGAATTCTTATCAACCCAAATAGATTGGAAAACAGGCTGTAGAATATTAACCCCCCACGTTACAATGTCATTCACATTTCAAGCATAACGAATTAATCTATGGGCTGCCTCGTTACCTAACTTGTAAACATGTTGAATTTTGCACACACTAAATAAAGTTATTAGACTTTAAGTTTCTTTGAGCAGATTCCCAAGCCTTGAAAAGGAAGTGCCAGCTATTGTTTGCAATTCTTTGATCATCACCAAGCAATGGCTTTCAAGGATTATTTGAGAGATACCTACTAAGCATGCAAAATATAAAGATTTTACATAGTTTGAATAGTAGTAAAATAGTTTAAATTAAAATTTTTATTAGATTTTGAGAAAATAGAGAAAATTTGAATAAAAATATTATAAAGTTTAAATATTATTAAAATATTATTTTTATTTTGAAATTTGAAAAAATTAAATTATTATTTATATTTTATATAAAAATTTAGAAAAATTGTAATGATTATTAATGAAAATTAGATGAAAAAGTATGAAAAATAAATTTATAAAATATTTATATTTTAATAGGATTTGAATATTGAGATGAATTGAATTGGATATCAAAACCACTGCTAAGTAATATATGAGCAGAGAAGGGGCTAAAAAATGTCTTTGGACGGTGGTAATATTCAAAATGGGCGGTTCTGTGAACCTTTCAAATTTGCTAAATCAAGCCTGACTGACAACTTGGTTTACAAAAGAAATGATACATTTCGAACAGCTTTGAAGTGGTAAGCTAGTCATTCTATGTTTTGAATATGTTATCTTTTATATTAAATTTTATTATTATTAATTAAATGGCCGGTACGTATTTCAATTGACTTTTGTTACATTAATAAATTGAAATTTTTTATAGTATTTTTTTTTTCCCTTTGTTTTATGTTAGGTAGTATATTTCTATTTAAAAAAAAAAAAAAAAAAAAAACCTTAACAAGACTAAAATTCAAGTAGAAAAGACAAACCTAATTGACTTAAGTAACGGGTTTAAAAAGTCGCCATTAGAATTTAATATGGAAGAAGAAATTTGAATTTACGAAACAGAGGTCAAAGTAATGAAAGTATCCTGTTCATGGGGTTGGAGGAAGGCGTACTTAAAGTTTGTTGGGGAAGATTAGGATGGTAACGTGGGATGAGAGAAGTAGATTTATAAATTTATTTTTATTATAAAATTTGAAAAAATTAAATGATTTATAATATTTTATTAAAAATTTTAAAAAAATATAATGATTAGATAAAATGAATTGAGATATTTTTAAACGTTATTTAGATGGTGAGATTGAATGAATTGATTTTAAATAAAAGTTAAAAATTGAAAATAATTATTATTATAATATTATTATTATTTGAAAATTTGAAAAATTTAAATTAATATTTAAAAAGTTTAAATTATTTATTATATTTTATATAAAAATTTTAAAAAAATTATAATAATAAGATAAAATAAAAATATTTATTAATCCAAATCGAGTCTGCAAACGATGGTTTAATTTCGATAACATACTGTATTAAAAGATGGTCGACAAACTTCTTGACGTGACCCCACTGAATACTTGAAATTTCCTGTTTGGATCTCAACGACGATTTTCGTACAAATCTTTGTTTGCGCTGGACGAGAAAAGTGCCTACCGATTTCTATTTTTTATTTTATTTTTAATAACAATTATTATGAAATACGTTGCGTCCAAATACAGATAACATAAAGTACATTATCACATGGTTTTTTAAGTGTCGTGGTCAAGGAAGACCAGTAGCCAATTAATGAGACAGGTACACATGACAACCTGCGTTAGCATAATTATAAAAAAAGGTGCCTACTTGCACAATAATTATTTGTATGATACATTTATTGATGACTTTATAAGATTGACTCATCTAAGCAACTTTAATTTCGAAACTCTTTTAAAAATAATGCATCAAATATTTTTTCTGAAATTATTGATGGTGAGGGTAATGCATTCTAGAGTGTTACCGACCTCTTTTTTTCCTTCTCCGGTTAATAAAAATTATAAAATCCGGCACTCATTTGGTGAGGCCGAGAGATTAGCCTCTCTCTCTCTCTCTCTGTCATTCTCTCTCTCTCTCTCTCTCTCTCTCTCTCTCAACGTTTCATGGGGCCTATCCCTTTTGTCATATTTTAAACCTTTTTTCCACCCCTTGCCATGCCAAACTTCCCACGTACCCCATGCATTAGCGCTCCTCCCACGTCATGTTTTATCTCGCTGGCCGCCCTCACACTCGATCCCATTCATGAGAATGACTTGCATCATTGCATGTGTCACCATTGGTACGCATTCATTGAATCTATCGACTTTTATGTTATTTCGGATCTTCTCCCCTTTTTTCTAGGACTTCCCTTAGCAAGTACTTCATTAATCCAAAGATCAGGTAGTCGAGATCTTTTTTCACAACCACAAATCAGCCATATCCAATACACCTCTGAAACAAACAAAACTGAGATAGACGAATATGCACACAAGATGCTTAATTGATGGAATGCACAGGAGAAAAGGGATACCTTATGTCGTCGTTTTCATTGAATGATTCTCACTGTTTACATACAGACAGCTCATGAATTTATACACTTTCTCAGGAATATCATAGGAATACCAGTACATCTACCCCTTTTGTGGTTACACATCAGCAAGTTGTTAGGCTCCAATATTCTGGAATTATTCTTTGTTGGCAGAGAATCCATTGCTCATGGTGCAGGAGGAAGATTCTCCTTTTTTCTTTTTTCTTTTTCCTATCTAATCAAGCTTCATATATATATATATATAAAAGAAATAAACAATGTTTAAGGTGGATCATTTCCACTATCAAGATACATAAAACATTCCGGAATAAAATCTAGGGGTATGTTACCAAACGCTAAGTTGGTTGCTGCCCACTACACAACTGAGTGCACACATTGATTTTGAGATTAATGAATTTTGGCAAAGTACTAATCATAATGATCTTTAGAAATTTGATGGATATTTGCAATTAACGGTGAGATTGACTAGAAAAGAGTAGATTTATGGTTTTCTATTACTGAGAAGACGGATTAAGAGTCACCTTCTATTGCAATTTTCTAGAAGATGTTTTCCATATTGATGGCCAATTATGCTGCTGATGCCTCTGCTACCAATGAAATGGTTGTATTAATTTTTTCAGTTATATTCTCTAGAATATCTCCAAGATGATTTCTTTTTATAGCTGAGGCAAGCGACAATTGATTCCTTACAGACGCATCAAAGGACACGCTTGGCATTCCAAGAGGAGGGAGCCAATGAAGCTTTTGGGAGTTGCAGTATGAGCTTTCCGCCCAGGCTTCTTGTGAGTCTCATATGCTATGGATAGCCTTTTTTGCAATTCTTCCATAGAGCGGGATGAGAGATTATGAATTATTTCATTTCGTTGTCTCCATATTAAGTCCAGAAAAATTATCGCAAAAATTAGCTGGAGGTGATGACTTTCCTCTCCCTTCAATTCTAAGAACTTGTCTCGGTAGATGATCATTTTTGTTTGGTCTGAAATGGTGTCGATCGACAATCGCTCAATATTTAGTGGTCAGCTACTTTGTTGCCAAAGAATTCTAACAATGGGGCATTTCACAAATAGATGAAGTAGTGTCTTATTTTCTTGGTTGCAAAAAATGCATTCTTCTAAGATTTGTTGCGGTACTATTTCACTTATTCCCCCCCTAGTAGGTAGAATATTCCAAAGCATCTTCCATAACAAAAGCTTATAACAATCATGTGTTTTTAACCTCCACGGAGGTTTGAAGAGAGTGTTTTCATTCATCTGGATTGATTCTTAATATCCAATGGTTGCTTGGTAGGCCATTTTGATCGAGTATTTTCCACTATGGTTGAGAGACCACAGTTCTTTATCTTCTTCTTGAGCTATTGTTGTGAGTGGGATTATAAGAATTTCTACTAGGCTGGCTTAATCAAAGAAAGCTTGCATTTTTTGGATATCCCAAGACTTCGGATAATCTTGAATAAATTCCGATAGTTTTATGGTTGGGTGGGAAGTTTCCATATTCAAGATTGGATTTGGCTTGAAATCTTTTAGAGTTGGAATCCATGGGTCAAACCAAGTATTTACCGATCTTCTATTGAAAATTTGAAAGCATCTGCCTTTTGATAGAAGGTCTTTAGTTCCTAAAATACCTTTCCACATTGAAGAATTCGATGATTTTGGGGATGCCGACCAAAAGGAATTGTTTTGGACATATTTCGAGGAGAGGACGGATTTCCATAGCCCATTTCTAGAGCCACTCAGTTCCCGTCCTGTTTTTGCTAAGAGAGCTTGGTTCAAATTCTCCATTAATCTGATACCCAGGCCACCTATTACTTTTGGTAGACAAATCGATTTCCAAGATTTCAAAGTTAGATTGTTGATTTTGCCTTTCAGGAATCCCCACAAATTTTTTTTAAAGTTTTGATTGAGAGACTTGCATACTAATTTCTGAAATTGAAAAATATTTATGAAATAAGAAAGGATGGTACTCACCACGGATCATATCAACATTGTGGCCCTGCTTGTGCTAGTAGTTTTGTTTTCCAACCTTCTAATTTTTTCCCCACTTTGTTAAGCATATCCACATGATTTTCTCTTTTACTTCTATTGAAAGATGTTAGAAGCCCCAAGTATTTCATTTGGTCGATGAAGTTTTGTATGGTAGCCAACTTGATATGGAAACTTTGTTTTGATTGCTTGTGTTCCTTGTGATGAAGGTTGAGGATTTCGAGAGATTTATTTTTTGGCCTGACCATCTTTAATATTTTTTCAGGCATTCTGAGATGGCTTATGCGTTTTGTTCGGTAACCTTCGCAAAATTAATTGTGTCATTTGCAAAGAGCAAATGAGTTACTTGTGGGCTAATTCTACTTATTTTTATCCCTTCTATTTTCTTTTATGCTTTTGCTCTGAGAAGTAGTCTTGAAAGTGTCTCTGTGACTAAAATGAACAGAAACGGTGACATTGGATCTCCTAGCTTGATTCCCTTTCAGCTCTAAAGAAACCTCTAGGTGAGCCATTTATAGTGATGGAGAAAGTTGATGTTGTGATACATTATTTTATTAGCTTGATCTAGCTTTTATTGAAACCCAAAACTCTCATTACTTCAAACAGAAAATCCCATTCCACTAAATTGAAAGCCTTCTCCATGTCTAATTTTATTACCATCAAGCCTTTTTTCCCCGACTTATATTTCAAACGATGGAATAGCTCATGCACAATAACTGTATTTTCTTCGATGTTTCTTCCTAGAACAAAGGTTGTTTGAAGAGAAGAAATTATTTTTGGAAGCAATCCTTTGAGGCGATTCGCCATAATTTTTATTATAATCTTATAGCTAACATTTGTGAGACTTATAGGTCAGAACTGGCTTAGTGAAGTTGGACTTTGAGTCTTGGGAATGAGAGCTATGTTTGTATGATTCATTTGTTTTAAGAGCTTCCCACTGAGGAAGAAATTTTGAATAGCTAACACAACCTCTACTTTTATAATATTCCAGTTGTGTTTGAAGAAGAGGGCTAACATACCACCTGGGCCTGGGGCTTTGTTGTTTGGTATTTGCTTGAGAACGCCAATATTTCTACTTCATCTGGAATCTTGTTTAACATGTCATTTTCTACTTTAGTTATTTGCATGTTGAACAATTGGCCAATTCGATCTAGAAATTGGGGCTTTGAAGAAGTATAAGCAGTTCTAAAGTGATTAATGAAAGTTGATTCAATTACTAAAGGGTCCATAGACTAGTTACCTGGGCCCAGCTTGATTGATTCGATTGCATTTCTTCTTCGACGGATTGTGGTTGTCAAGTGGTAGAATTTCGTATTTAGATCCATTGAAGTGAGCCAAGTGATGCGAGATTTTTGCTTCCATAGTATCTCCTCATTTTCTCTGTATTTGTAAAGCTTGTTTTGGAAAGCTTTTTCAATTTCCTGACTGCTCGATGTTATCTTACTACTTTGGACTTGCAAAAGTTCACTTTCAATCTGCTAAATATTACTTTGAATGTGCCCAAAATGATTTTTGTTCCAAGCTTTGAGAGCTTCCTTTGTTGATCTGATTTTCTTGCAAAGAATAAAGGCCGGATTTCCCTGGATATTTTTACTCCATGCTTCTTTTATTATAAGATGACTTAAAGGCTCATGGGTCCAAAATTCCTCAAACTTAAAAGACGGAACATTGCGAGGCGAAGCTGTTGTGTTGAGCATAATAGGATGATGATCCGCGGCTGAAAAGGCTAAGTGCTTTAAAGAGCCATCTGGGAAAAGGAGTCTCCATTATTTATTTGCTATGACTCGGTCTAGCCTTTCTCTAATAAGTGCAGCTCCATGCCTATTGTTCAACCAAGTAAATTTTGGTCCTGAGAAACCAATGTCGATAAGCCCATTACAATCCATTAGAGCCCTTAGTCCTCTATTCAAATTTTGATAGAATGGCCTACCTCCTCCCTTTTTAGATTGGTTTATTAAATCATTGAAATCACCCATACGCACCCACGGACCCGGGAAAGCTTGATAACTAGAGTCGAGATGTGTCCAGAATCTTTCTTTTAGGTTCCTTTGAGCTGGACTATAAAGCTATGTGATTAACCATGGTTGGTGCGACTAATCAGAGCAAACAATAATAGAAATTGCATTCAAATTAATATTTACAGGTTCTAAGTCTACTCTCAGACGCCATAGCAGTAACATACCTTCTTTTTTACAACTAGCAGGATGATGGACAAAATGAGGGAAACCTATACTATTTACAAGAAAATTGGTTTGGTCTTCTGACACCAAGGTTTCTGAAAGAAAAAATGCATCTGGGTTATGTAACCTAATATTAGCCCTTAAATTCGTTATTGCCTTGGGTTGGGTTAACCCTTGGCAATTCCATGCCAGTGTTCTCATTTTTCTTTTAGAGGCATATTGAAGCTTGCCTCATGAGCTGTCTTGGATTTTTTTTTAGGACTGATTGACTGGTTTGGAGTAAGAATGCATTTTTTATTTTCCTTTAGATTTCTTTTCTTTCCCCCCCGAACTCGCTTGCATGGAAATGAGAGTAAGCGCCATTTTTTCTTCATCTATTTAAACTACTTGAGGTTCCTTTCCTTCCAATTCAAACTTCTCTAGCTTGATCAGATGTAATGATTTGTGCTTTGGTAAATCTTGATCTTCTAGAAGTTGTTGCCTTTTCATTGGTAGAAGGCTTTTATAAGATTTGATTGAAAGATCGTTTTGTGGGGAGTCTCGCTCTATACTTATGACCTTTCCTATGTCCAGATTGATTACCTCTTGTGTCTTCGTCTCTTGAGTCTCTTGGAAATGAAGGGTGTTTTCTTTTTGAATAGGGGTGTTGATTGTTAGAGTTTGAGGTTGCTCCAGAGTTGATGCGGCCTTTTTTATTTGCTTGGTCGATGCCTCAGCAAGCGATGGTAAGTTTCCAGTAGCTTTTTTTGGTTGAGCTTTCTCTGAGGGGTCTTTGAATGACAGCTTCTGCCTCTAAAGGAAAAGGCTTCGTTTGCTTCAATTTATGTTGGGCCTCCTTTTGGCTGTTGACTTTCAAATTTGGAGGAGAAGAGGCTATGAAAACTTTGCTCTTATGCTGCGTTTCAAGACTATTGAAAAGGAGTTGACGGGCTACAATGTGGTTGCAGTTTGATTGAGAATGGGCCCCTTCATGTGCCACAAGGGGCCCAATATTTTGTTTAATTTGCTGCTCCTTAAAACCTTGCATAGCTGTATAGATTTGCTTCCAATGTGCTCTCCAGGGTGCATTCTTTCTTGCTGATAGTGACATGGATGGCGATGGAGTGACTAAGTATTGAGTAGCTATCAATTGGGATTCTTCTGCTGGCCTTATCTTAACTCCTTGAGTTAGAAGTGGAAAATGGCTGCGGTATGGATAATGAATCTCAAGTTCGATGGTTGAGTTCACAGTGAAAAGATTAACTTTTGTTGGTGGAGTAATAAATGAAGATTGGTCACTGTGGATGGACTGTTCATTTGAAAATGCAGCATTTGTGATCTTGCTTTTTCCGCCGATTGTGATAAAGCTTGAAGAAGATGGAAACAAATTTATCAGCTTTGGAATTTTGTTCTGGTAAAAGGACGTCTTCTTCACAGCTATAAGAAAAAAGATTCTTCTTTGATGAGCTTGCTTGATTTTTCTTGGCTTGGAGACATGCATTTTCTTTATTCTTTCACACTGCTATTACCGTTTTTGCACTTTCCTTCTTGTACTGCGAGTTCAAAGTCTCTTCCATTTTCGATTGCTCCATGTTTTCCCCAAGCACATCCTTTATTTGATGAAAGGACTGATTGATGTCTATGGGAGGGTTGAATTCTGTTCTTAAAGATGGTCCGAACCTTATTTTTGCTGGTGTTGATTGGGGAAAACTACAGAATATTTGAGAATGTCCAAGTCTTCCCACATGCAAAATAGAAGTCGTCCATCTTCTCATATTTAAAAGCTATCCATACTACCTTGTTCCCATATCTTGGCAACGGAAAACCTTTTTACAGTGGCTTTGTAACATCTATTTCAACCTTAATGCGAATGAATTTACGAAAAGCTAGGCCATTGGTTGAGTCTTCTTCAACTCTGATGAGGTTGCCTATGGCTTTCCCTGTATCAACTTCATTATCCATATTGAAATGGTCCAGAAGTAAGCCATGCAGTTGGACATTGAAGGTTGCTTGGTTTAGATTGATTTCCTCTATGGTAACACCAGGGGGCCATTGTTTTAGAACCATCAAATGACTTTCGAAGTTCCAAGGTCCTTGATTTAGCACCCTATGTTTATCTTGTGGAATTCTAAATGTGAATATGAATTTATTGACATCCATATCATCAATCAAAAAAAGCTTTGGACAAATTTCCATGAGGCTTTGATACAAGAGTGAATAGCAAATTTGTTGAGGGGTTTATCTGCTACTAACCTTCCATCTCTGGAGTTGTCCACAGGTGGAAATCCTGCCATGATAGTGCTTCCGTTTGAGAGATGAGTGACTCCAAATCCATTTGTTGTTGTTCTTGAGGCATGCTTTCACGTGAAGAAAAGCTACCACTTTTGGAATCGAGAGGTGATTCACAAAAACTTGAGAAGTTGCAGCAATGAGTGTAGTAGAAGAAAAGAAATTGCCTCCTAGATAGAGAAGCTCCTGCTTCTTACTAGCAGGCCTTTTTGTACAATACTCCTCTTTTAATAGCTTGGTGAAGCTGCTTTCTCAAGAGGAGGATTCTCCTTAGTGTGCAGGGGAGCAACTCGAGGCGTCTCCATAGTGCGCACGGTTTCTTCTGTTTTTGCCTCAATAAATGTTTTAAACTTTGTTCAAAGTTGATTGGAATATGTTGTTTTGGTACACTTTTACCCTCTAATTCTTTTAGCTCTAAAATTATGCCTATTCGAGACGATTCCGACCATTCCAATCAGCTCTCTCCATTATGATAAAATAATTCAATTACAGCTCTCTGGAATGTGCCATGATAGTTTTATAATTTTATGAATTAATGGCATTTACGTAATTCTTTATTCCGAAATGGCCTATATGAAATTTTGAGTTTTAATGATATTTTTCTCATTTTTAACTGGAAATTTTGTAATCTTGAACTTTTTGTAATTTAAAATTTGTTCCCATCTCTCTCTTTTTAGATCCAATTTCTTTAAAAATCAAACAGTCACATTTATTTTTAAGAGAAACTGTATCATTTATTTATTAGAAAAAATTACATTTATGATCGGATATATTCTAGAATGTCTCCATATCAAACATAATATCATAAACCAAAATAATTCATTTGAAACTCTACGAGTACACTTTTTCCTTTTGTAACTAGTCTAGTCTTCACTATTACTGATACTCTCTATAGACAAACATCCAAGAAACAACACTCTCTGTCTAAACATAGACTCAGCCTCACCCTTCATAAAAAGAGAGGACTCAACCATTACAGATAACATCCGAGAGAAGAACTTTTTTTTTTTTTAATTAACAATAAGGAAACCAAAAAAGAAAGAAGTAAGATAGATGTAAAAAATGACGAATTATAATTTGAACCAACTCCGATAGACTTCAGAATCTGTGACAGCCTATGAAGGTAACACACTTAACTCTTTTTAGCCACAAAGTTATGATTTGAAATGTATGGTGGTAGCGAGTCTGGAGATTTGGCACGTGTGTTGAGAAGATTTGTTGAAAGGGGTGGCGCGTAAGGACCATGTGCATATGTGGGCAGCGTGTGAGAACTATGTGTGGTGATTTTCACAAAACCACCACTTTCTTTCAAACAATTTTCGATCTATGAATCTACTTGTATTGTATGTGTCTCTTGGGAGTTGCCGAAAAGATGTAAATCTGTCTTTTTAGGCCATGAAGAAAGTAAAATAAAACCAAGCAAAAGAAAAATTGATAGACAAGCTGAGTGAATGGAGGAAGGAGGGAAGGAGGAGGAGGAGGAGGAGAAAGATTCCGACAAAAATCAGATTTGGAACCCTTGACTTTTTATGAGAGAGAGAAGGGAGAAGGAGAAGCCTTATCCACATTTTATTAATCATAAAGCAAACCGTCCCGCCGTTTTAATAAGCTTAATATCAAAAATTTATTCAATCATATAGGCCTACTACTTGCTCTATATAGCCAGGCATCCCACTCGCTGCAATTGCCTAGGCGGTGGCCTCTTTTTAGCCAGTCTCTTTGCCCCACATGGGAGTTTGATTGGCAAATTGTCCTACAGGTCTTCCGACCAATCATCGGACTCAATGAGTCATATACTGATTGAGCCGAAAACCTATTTTTAAAGTCAATAATGACTTTTTTGCAGCTTAGAATGGCTTTCACCTCATATCTAGATTATTTTCCACCTGATCTTTAAATCTAAACTATATATATAAATAAAGTTAATATTAGGATTTTAAAAATCAATCTAAAACTAGTTTCAATCTCTAAATAAAGTTTAGAGCTAAAAATTCTAAAATATTACAAATTAATTTAAAACAATTAGAGGTTTGGGTAATATAAGAATTATAAGAAGTTTACATCACAAAATTGTTATTATAAAACAAAATCCAAATGTTGATATTTGGAAACAAAGTAACCAACTTAGTCCGTCAAAGAGCCCAAGATGCATTAATAACCATAGAACACTTGAAAAAACAAACAAACAAACAAACAAACATGGATGAAAATAAGAATAGGATGTCTTAAAAAATAAAAAGCTTCAAGTAGAAAGTACAAGAAGATAAATACAATAAATGAATTAACAAGCTTTATGTGTATCAATGTGTGCACAAAGTAGATTGAGATTGAGCTTCTTTTCTTGAATTTGTCCCTAAATCAATTGAAGTCAAAATTAATTTTTGATAACAAATGTAAAACACTTTAGAACAAGAAATGAATTAAGAGCAATTGTTGATTCCATTCCGACCCCTCCTCCTCATAGCTCTCTAAAAAGTCCAGCACCTCCCAAATCTCAATCAGCTTCCCTCTAATCTAATTCTAAATACAAATCAATGCATCTATGGTGCTAGGAGATAATGAAATCCTAAATGGATCTAATATGCACTGCAGTGCTAAATGCATACTCCGAGACCATTGTAGAAATATAGATGATTAAAATACTATAAGCTATATCTCCAATGATAGGGTATGTGACGACATTTGTCTTTCACCAATCTAAAATATAAAAATGGCCATTTGGAGGTTTTAGTTGTGTATTTAGTTCTTGAGCTATTGAATAAATAGATTTTTAAGCTTTGTCGAGAGTTATTTATATTTAAAATTTTTAAGTTGTTTACTTTGTTCAAATGTTCGCGTTTCTTTGTAAATTTGGAAAATATGTTTGCTTTCGTATATGTAAATTTGGAAATCTTCATTTTTTAGGTTTGGAAATTTTAATATGAAAAAGCTGCTATTCTGCCCGTCAGTGACCGCTCCATTTGACTGTTCAATCAATTTTTTTACTTAATAATTAATAAAGTGATTTTTAATTTATTGATGTATTTTTTTTACTTTTTAAAAATATTTAAAAATGATAAAAAAAATGTGAATAAAATAATGAGATAAAAATAATTAAAGATGAATTTTACGTACACTAGCAGTTACTTGCAGCAGTTGCTGCAAGGGGCACACTAGCCCGACTCTTTTAATATTTGTCCGTGTTGATTTTTTTAGTTATTTTATCTTTTTAGGCTTGTTCTTAAATAGACTCTTCACTGATTCACTTATGTTAACTCCAGTGTATGTTAACCCGAAAATATGGATGTTCTGCAGTAGTTTTTGTTGTTTTTTTTGTTGTTTATTTGTCAATTAAGGTCTTGATTTGTCATCTAATTTATTATTATTATTATTAAGAATTATGTGATGAGTTCAAATAGTAATGATATTGAAATAATGATGAGTGAAAATTGTTCACAAGTTGAAGGTACGTATAAGTTTTTAGGCCGATCCTATGGAAGAAGTAATAGATGTCAGTGTTGTCATGCATGTTGAAGCCTCTAGAAGAACAATGTGATGTAAGGTACTCCATGAATGTCGATATATAACGAATGTTATGTCTTCTTCTTGTAGTAGCCCTGGCCATTAGAGGGTATGTTATTCAATGGCTTAAAAGATGCAGATACATGTAATAAGGCATGATATCCAAGGCGAAATGGTCTTAACATTCAAAGGAATAATCATACTCTATCAAAAGAAAGGAAGGTTACTGATTGGAGTACTAGAGTTTGTTTGGTTAACGGAGGGTGTTCCTCGTCAAAGTGGTAAGTTGAAACAAAGAACAAATATTGAACCCGTAAGGTAAATATTGGTTATAAAGCAATGATGGGTCAAATCATTGTTGATGCGCCTATAATATATAATCATGCGTTGAGACGTTCAACTAATTTTAACCCCTTGCTGGATTGGAGCTCATGTCTAACTCACTTTTTTTTGTTTTTACCTTTATCATCACCACTAGAGTAGATATGTTGACTCCAGAGGGTATAATTTACAATCATATGCACCATCTTTGGGGTCGAACTTTAAGATCACATGTGATATATATTCTTAATATATACGTTAATTAATTAATTGATAGGTTATGCTTTTCTAATTGGTCACTAAATTAATAGGTTACCAATTGCAACCTCCGCCTTACCATCCCCATTTGAAACATTATTTTTCAAAGTAATTGAGTCTTCTAATTCTTCTTCTTCTTTTATTTATTTATTTATTCTTTTGTTTGCGTGTCAATATTGGTTGTACACGTGTGTTATTCCTTTCTCCGCACATTCAAAAACTTAATATATACACACACACACACATATATATATATATATATATATACGAAAATTTTATATATGTATAGTCACTCTTACGTACTTTTTACGTATTTTACTAATGTGATTGACTGTGTCATTTTTTTAATATAAAATAATTATTTTGACTAATTATATCAATAGAGTTTGCAAGAAGTACGCAAAAATAACTATATGTAGCAGAACTCATATAGATATCCGCTCCTTGATCCGTACCTCAATTACTATGGACCTTAAACTCCAATGTTGTGAATTGTGATCACTCGTACGTCTACATCCAAGGCAACTTGGTTATAGCCTCATATTTCAAACCCTAGACTTTCACTGATGGTGTACAGTACGCTCGTTATCGCATCCTAAGACTTTATGCAGAGGGACCTACTTGCTTTATGTAAAGAAACAATTAAGCATTTCCTTCATTTGTACACCAACATGACGGATGCTGGTCAGCTAGACAATTCGCCTCTGTCTTCCTCACTACTACTGCACTATAATTTCTTTTGATCAATGGCAATTCTTTTTTATGATCATCCTTCTCTTTAATTATAGCGCCATGTATTGTGGGAGCCTTGCAATATTACTTGTAACTTACATATATGCATGCATGTAGATATTCTATTGCTGTCATCAAAATCTACCACAAGCCTACGTACAAACACACACTGCATGCATGGCCGGACTGTTATTAAGAAACTTTTGAGATGCTTCAAGTCATGTATTGTGAAATATATATGCATGCATGGGTTAGTAATTAATTTGGCTAGCTAGTCCCGATCAACAAAGTGGCTACTGCGTTTATTTTGGTCATAATCTTGCCTCTTCGAGTTACAAAAAATAATAACTGTTGCTCATCAAGCAGCTTGGAGTGTGTGTGAATACATACACCGTACGCGTTGCTACCGATTAATGTCACTGCTGAAGTTATGTTACTTTAACCTCTACTTTCGGGAAGTACTTGGCGTCTTGCTGCAACACTTTCTAGTGCTATGTTTCAATAATGTCCCCTCCAACAAACCAACTGCTCCCCCCTAAATGCTAGGACGAAACACATGGAGATTGGCTACTATTTCGTACAGTAGCAAGTTCAACACAAGCTAGCCACGGGAAGCTCGTTTTCTCTCAAGCAACGTGACCAAGTTGTAAATCTATAAGCGCGGTGTTGTCTAATTCCCCCTTGGGATTGGTCGATCTCTTGATCCCCAAGGTGCTTAACGTACAAAATTTCTCAGATTCAAAGAGTTAACGTTGATGCTCTTCTTTTAAATTAAAGTTGTATTCATTGTATAATAATAAAAATGTACGCTAAGTAAGTTAAATGGAGCATTTTTCTAACTAATTAACGAATTTAATTATTCCTACATATTGGGCAGGTCGACAACTACGCTAATTAACCTTATTATAATGATCAAACAAAAATAGTGGTCTAACCTTATTATAATGATCAAACAAAAATAGTGGTCTCTTTGAGGGAGCGACTCAACCAGAGTCAACAAGATATCTATCATATAATACATCCACCATCGTATGCTTCCGAACATATATACCATCCAATATACTGATCATGTACATTTGAATATATATACTGATTCATAAAACTGCTTTCAATATGACATGAACACTTAACCTATGACTTGGAAAATCGGACGGAAGATATAGAAATAGCCCATCGTTTTCAATAGCAAATTGGGTATATTTATTTTAAGCAGACTTTGGATTCTTCGGATGCGAGAAGGAAGAGACCCGGTAACCTCCCTGTTGCTGATTTGTTCATATTCGATGGATGGAAGCTTCTTTCAGCGAATAAAGATGGGTTCTTCTTAACGTGATGATTGAAATTCGAGACGTTTTCCTTTGACTTCTGTTATCTCTCAATTAATATCTCTAGTGTCCATAATCCCAAGTCTTGTGTAGAAAAAAAGCACCTCCCTTGGAAGCGTTATCATTTTGAAAGCACCAGTTAAAAGCTAGCAGAGGTATCTGACAGAACAAGGAGAAATTACAGAGAGAGAGAGAGAGAGAGAAAGAGAGAGATGGGAAGGGCTCCTTGTTGTGACAAGGCGAACGTGAAAAGAGGGCCATGGTCACCTGAAGAAGATGCAACGCTAAAAGAGTATATAGAGAAACATGGGACTGGAGGGAATTGGATAGCTCTTCCTCAGAAAGCGGGTTTGTTTATTTGTTTCTTTTATTTAGTTCCTTTTGTTTTTGGGCTTAACAGAAAGCTGGGATTCTGGGAAAATAATTTTAAGAGAAATGAAGTTCTTTTGGTTTTATGATTTGAACTTATATGGTTTATTCAGAGTACCTTCTTTCCTTTTATTTTTGGTCATCATGAATGGTTTGGTCTTCCATCAGGTCTTAAGAGATGTGGGAAAAGCTGCAGATTAAGATGGCTTAACTATCTCAGACCCAACATTAAACACGGTGAATTCTCTGATGATGAAGATAGGATCATATGTACCCTCTTTGCTACCATTGGAAGCAGGTAATCATATATCTCTCCTGTTTCTTCTCCTTTTCACTTTCAGAATTTCCTGTTTCTTGTACATACTTTTGGGATCTCTTGATCAGGCTATGATTACCATTTTCTTTTATTGCTACCCTGGATTCAATGTTTCATCAAAAATCATAAACAAAGCAAAGGATGATGATAATTTCTTTTTCTTTTTTCTCTTTTCGGGAACTTGGGAGAAATCCGAGAAAATCACTTGTTCAAAGAATATGCTCTGAAAAGATAAATGTTTTTTTCTGCATAAAGAGTTTTGTTTTTTGGGGGGAGGGAATTGATCTGCGTGCATGCCGAGTTTAAAACTCCAATGACATGAGTACTCGAGAGTTTCAGAAAGAACCTCAATTATACAATCCTTCTTATGGGAAATGCTCAAAACTGACCCAAATTGCAGGTGGTCAATAATAGCAGCTCAGTTGCCAGGCAGAACTGACAATGATATTAAGAACTACTGGAACACCAAGCTTAAGAAGAAATTCATTGGTATATTTCCTCCATCTCAGCGAAAAACTCACCCAGTACTCACCCTCTCAAATGCTCTTCAAACTTCATCATCATCATCATCATCAACAACAACATCAACTTCATCATACCAAGGCAGCAACATTACTTACTACTACCCTACCACTTCTTTCACAGGCTTAGAGCCGATTCCAAGTCTTTTGAGCAGCAATTATTCTGCTAATGCAGCTACAATTCTTCAAGCCCGAGAAAACTTGGTGGGACAGCTACAAAATTGCTATGTAAAAGATAATCTGCTCATGTTTGGGGGTGAAGCTAGTTGTAGTTCTTCTGATGGAAGTTCCAACAACCTAATCAGCCATAGCAAAGAAAGAAGAGAGTACGAATATGGCGCCGGCGCTGGTGGTGTCGTTGAAACTAATGAATTACAGATGGCTCCTCAGAATTGCTTTTACAATGGGGTAGAAGGAAATCAGAGGTTCACGATTTCCAATGGTGGTGATCATCTTAATGGTTGGATTGAAAAGCAAAATCACAAAAAATTCTATGAACAACAATTAGACTATGGCTTTGACGAAATTAAGCAGCTGATTAGCACCAATGGTGGCAGCAACTTTTTGTTTGATGAGCACAAGACCGAGGAAAGGTTGTTGTATTATTGATGCTGACTGTGGGTAAAATCAGAAAGATTTGAATGGAAAGGAGGGGAAGGGTTGAAGATTCAACTCAGCAAAAGGATAAAAAATTCAGATTCGGATTCAGTTTTGTGGGAATGGGGTCACGTTATTGAGGGGAAACACTACTGTGAGAGTACATGATAAAAGTTTCCTTTCTGCATTTCTTTTTGGGGAATGTTGCTGTATATGGTAGCTAGGACGGTTAACTGAAGCGGTTCAGGCATAAATTTCACGAAAACTAGGCAAGCTGGCCATCATCTTTCAAGAATGTAACTTTAGAGCCAAGCATGCACCATTACTGGTGTTTTTTTTCTTTTTCTTTTTTTTTTTGAACTTACATATTTTATATTTTAATGAGCACTCTTTTAATTATGATTTTATATATCTTAAATCGAATCTGGCCAAATTTTGTCGTTATTGCCTTGGAAAATTTTATTGAGAGAGAGTGAGAGACTTGTTAAACAAATATGAAGAGAAATAGAAGAAAAAAAAAAATAAAAGGTCAAATTTGTACTATGCGGCATGCCCAGCAGTGTTATTGCTGGGCAACAACCTAGCATCATTCTATTTATAAACACAGCACAACTGAAGAAAGAAAATAATCAACTTGTTGGTTTCATCCATTTCATGTGGATCTTTATTATAGAATTAACATATAACATGATTAACTTTGTTATGGACACGCTGGAGATGAAGAAAGAGAGATAATATTCCTTATTTTGAATTTTATGATCATTTCTAATCATAATATTAGGTGTAGTTTTGATAGTGAAATGAGATATTGAAATGATTTTAGATTAAAGTTGAAAGTTAAATAAAATATTGTTAAAATATTATTTTTTAATATTATTATTGTTTTGAAAAAGTTGAATTGTTTATTATATTTTATATGAACATTTGATAAAATTGTAATGATGAGATGAAATGAAACTATTTATGTGTCCAAACTAAGTAGTGTATTATATTTGGAAAATGCTGCTCTTACTGTTGGGGGCTCCCCGTTGAGATTTTTTTTATATTTTTTAAAATTTTTTTATTTAGTAATTAAGGAAATATTATTAATAATGTTGTGAATTATTTCTTTCTTTAATATTTTTTTGATAAAAAAAAAGTGTTAAAAATGTTAAAAAGTGCATGTAAAAAAATAAAACACGATTCACAATACACTAGCGGGAGCCCCAGCTGTAGCTATAGAGCGGCCCATTATATTTTAGATATGGTATATTAATTAGTGTGACCGAAAATAATAAAATTTAAGATGAAGGGTTATATATATATTACTCATAGAGAATAATCGCGTGATTAATGTTTAATTTTGATGGTTTGATGATGAATGGGATGACACATGATAGCACCAACCAAAAAATACATTAAAAAATAAATACAATCGAAGATGACACATGTGAGCCAGTTCTCAATAATTGATTATATATTTTAGATAAGGACTTAATTAGCACGATTTTAAAGGGAAGAAGATTAGATTTGTTAATGTTTCAAATCGCACGATACATCGAAAGGGGAGAAAGAGTCATCTTAGCTTATGCTGATAATTCAAATTTTCATGTGATGCTCTTCGCACTTATTTATATAATAATAAATAAAAAGATATACAAGAACTTATATGGTTCGATATCTAGATGATTCTCTGCACCTTTCTGATTTGTTGTGTGATTTTAAGCATAAATAAGATTAGACAATGAATTAAGGAAAAACAAATCCAACTTGGGGAACAGAGCTTTATACAGGACAAGAAAAGTCGTCCATCATGCAAAATCATAGAGAAGGAGAGCCCTCACGGGGAATCAGTCCAAGGCCTGCCAAAACAAAATAATCATGTGGTCCCAAGATAATGAATTTCATTGATTGATGGATATCGGTAGGTGGTTCAGAGAAATGAAGCATTTAATTTACTTTGAAGATAACAACTGAAAGGATGCATGGATCAGCGTCGTCGAAATAATCGCATTGACCTCTTCATCGTTTTCTTTGCCTCTGATATTTGGATTAGACTAATGGAGTTTGCCAGCGATAGGCACTTTATACACAAGATTAGGAAAACTACTTTGTCTTATTGCTATGGGCGATAGATTTTCTTGGAAATGTCTTTTCTAGTGGGGTATAAAAAGTCAAAAAGCTGTGCCACCTATATATACTGACAGGCTAATATAAATATAAATATATATATTTGTATTGTAGAGTAATTTCTTTATAATGCAGGTAGTTGCAGGAGAAAAGTATTTAGATCGATTTTATTATAAAGATAAGTTTATAAACTAAGTGATGTGGTTTCTTTTATCATGAATACTTCTTATCATTCCAAATTATATATTTTAATATTATTTTTATTATTTTATTTTATACTTATTAAATTAATTGAGTTGTTCTATTTTTTTTCTTTTATATAAATATATATATCTTCTATATATAAAAAGTGTGTATGTAACGGAAAATCTTATTTTAACGGTTTTTCTTGTTTTTCCGTTAAAATTAACACCGTTTGTTTTAACAGTTTGGCATATAAAATAAAAACATAAATGTTGAGAGAGATAACATTTAATGTTGTTATATGATTTATTAATCACAATAATTATAATACTTAATAGTTTATATAATAATAAGTAATTAAAAATTAGTTATTATATTTTTCTCTTTCTCCTTAACATATGCACATGTATTATGTGTATAAGACGTGAATCTCTAAGTATAATATATGTGTATTATACGTTTCATTAATTCAGATTACTGAGTATTCCAAATTTAAAAATCTCATATAATATATAATACAAGTGTGTTTAGTCAAAGTGTTTTTTTTTCCATGGTAGTAGGACGTAGCTTCCGTTAAGTCATATTCCACATGTGGGCTTGATATGGTGGGCACGTGACAAAGACCGTGATCCTTGAGCTAATCAAGAAAGAGTAAATTCGGCCAACAATTTCAAAATATATTTTAGGATTTATATATATACTATATATAGAAAATATTATACCACAAATTTTATAAAAAGATTATGTTTTAACTTTATGTTGTTCCTGATCGAATCAACTAACAACAAAATAAGAATTTCAATGTTGTCTCTATTGATCGTCTACAGGATGACATAAATTGATGAATTATAATACAAACATCAAACGACACATATTTTGAACTACCGTTTGTGTTAGACTTTTATTAAATTTTTCGTATACATCTTTGCTAAAATTATGGATATTATAAACATGTATTGGATTATATGATATTTTGAACTAATTTTTTTATTTTTTCCAATATGCCTTAAATTATTAAGTGACATCAATAATTTTTATAAAATATATATTAATTTTTAGAAATAATCATTTCATAAAATTAGACAAATGTGCTTTGCACGTTGCTCCCACCTAGTATATATATATATATATCTATACACCACATATTTGTTATAAAAAAAAATTAAAATAGATATGATGTGTAGTGTATAGAAATAATAAGTAGAATTATATATGTCTCATCTCTGTACTATCCAAATGTCTCATAAGTTTACCCTTATTGAATGTGAGTTTATGGTGCAATGGGTTCCTATTTGTTCTTTGGTCTTCTACAATATTTTCCTTAGAATGAAACATAGAAACTAAAGGTGGTATAGGATAATCTTTCAAATGTTGTTTTTGGATCCTAACGGCGAAGATCAAGGTTTCTATAGTCATGTCTAAAGTCTTATATTTGAGAGAAACCAAAGTATTGATAAGATTACAAAGATAATGATTTTGATAAAAACCACCTTAAACTGCTTGTGGTGCACGAGTCCTTATTTATAGTCAATGATTTACAACTGATAAATGTATATATTGAATGCATTAATGGCTTTTTGCTGTACAATCCATATATAGGACAAATCCTACACCATAATTTTAGCTATATGCCACTCTGTCATTGTTTCCATGTTTTGCTTCGTCGTGATTATCTCCACAATGCTCTCCACAATTATCTCCAATAACCCCCCGCAAAACTAGCGGGGGAGCTCGCACGTGAAGCTTGGATTGGAATAGGTTAAACAATGGTCGAGAGGGACTTTTAGTGAAGATATATGCAATCTAGAGATTAGAGGGAACATGATAAATCTACAAAACACCACTGCATACTAATTCACGAACAAAATAATAATCAAGGTCAATGTGGTTAGACCTCTTTTGTGAAATTGGATTTTGTGTCATGAATATAGCAATTTTATTGTCGCACAACAAGATAGGTGGTGTTGGTGGTGGTATGTGCAAATCACAAAGGAGGTGTAGGAGCCACTTGACTTTAGTGGCAATGAGTGCTAGAGCTCGATACTCGGATTCCGTACTAGATCGAGATACAATAGGTTGCTTTTTAACACTCTAGGAAACCAAATTTTCACCAAGAAAGATAACATTGCTAGAAGTGGATCATCGTATGTTCGAGCAACCAGCCCAATCAGAATTGGAATAGGCAAAGATATCAAATTGGTTGCTTGGACATATAAAAAGTTGTAATTGCATCATTCCTTTAATATATCAGAGGATCCTTTTTACAGCTTAAAAGTGATATGCAGTTAGAGCATGCATAAATTGGCTAACAGAATTAACAGCATGGGCAATGTCAGGCCTTGTAATTGTGAGATACTACAAAGCTCCAACTAAAGAACGATAGTGTGTAGGAGAATGGAAGGCAATACCAATTTCACTTAACTGCTGCGAGACAACCATTGGGGTAGCAATGGATTTACAATCAAGCAAATCAGCCTAAAGAAGGATATCCCGAGCATAATTCGTATGGCTAAGAAATAAGCCAGAGTTATCTCGATGTACTTCAAGACCCAAAAAATAATGAAGGGGCCCGAGATCTTTCATAGAAAATTCTGATCTTAATTTCGTGATGAAGAGATCAAGAAGGTCCACATGGCTACCTGTGAATATCATCAACATAGAGAAGCAAAAAAATTGTGCCCTTAGTCATGGAGTGAACAAAGAGACTAGAGTCAGTCTTGTTGCATATAAAGCCGAGTTTGAGTAAAAAAGTGCTAAAGCAATGGAGTGCCTGCTTCAACCATAGATTGCCTTTTGGAGGTGACAAACATAATTTGAACGATAAGGATCAATATAGCTCGGTGGTTGTTCCATATAAACCTCCTCCTGTAAAAAACCATGTAAGAATGCATTTTTGATATCAAGTTGATAAAAAGGCCAACTGCAAGATATTTCAATAAGAATGATACGAACTGTAGATGCCTTAATAACGAGACTAAATGCGTCATGAAAATCAAGACCATAAAGTTGTGTATAGCCCTCTGCCACAATACAAGCTTTATACTGATCAATAGAACCATCAGAGTGATATTTGATGTAGAAAACCCACTTGGAGCCAACCATATTTTTATCCAATGGTTGGGGCATGAGTTTCCATGTGTTATTGAGAGTAAGAGCCCAAATTTCGTAATGCATGACAACAATCCATTTTGGGCATTTGGCTACACTTTTAAAACATTTTGGCTCCTTCATTGCGAGTAGTGAGAACAACAGTGGAGAATGCGAAACTTCATAAACATAATTATAAGTCTTGGAATCAAAGATACTAGCCATACCATGGGTGAACATGGGATGATCATTCCGTACGGGTGCAGAAGCAATGATTGGGGCAGACATTGAAAGGGATGCAATAGCACGAGATGAGCCAGGAGCTACCACAGGCATGGGAGAAGCCTCAGTAGGCAAAGACACAACTTAGCTTTGAATGGGGCACAGTTCCGGGCACAAGGCACACAAAACTTAGGCATAGTTGATTGTAGCAATGAAAGAGAACCTGCAAAAGAGTGTGTAACATGCAACGGAGATGCTATGGGGGAAGGGTCAGAAAAAGAAATATAATCTGATGGTGAAGTATTATGCTTTAAATTGGAAGAGAAAAAAGGAAAACTACTTTTGTCAATCCAAGCATGTCGAGTTACAAAAACTCTATGGGAGATGGGATCAAGACAACAAAAACCATTGTAAGAGGTATTATAACCAAGAAAGATGCAAGGTAGACTACATGGCTCAAATTTATGTTGAGCATAATCTCTTAAATAAGGAAAGCACAAGCATCCAAAGGGATGAGAAAGAGCCTATCTAGGTGACTTACCATACAAAACTTCAAATGGGGAAATCCCATGTAGAACAGGTGTAGGCAATTGATTAATCGTGAAAACAGCCATGCTGAAGGCTTCAACCCAAAGACTTAGGGGGCATGAGCATGGAAAAGCATGGTGAGGCCAGTTTCAATAATATGTCGGTGTTTTCTTTCTGCACGGCCATTTTGAGAGAAGGTATAAGGACAAGAAATTTGATGATATATACCTGATTTACTTAAGTGGGATTTAAACTAGATACTTGTAAATTCACCGCCTCTATCACTTTGGAAAGCTTTCATTTTAGCCGATAATTGATTTTCAATGAATGCTTAGAAATGTAAGAAAGTGTCATAAAAATCGGCTTTATTCTTTAAGGGATATATCCAAGTGAAACATGAATGGTCATCAATAAAAATGATGTAATAAAAATAACTAGAAATAGATGTTACGGGAGTGGGACCCAGTAAATCACAATGGACAAGGCCTAATATAGAGGGGGATCGATTCTCACTAACAGAAAATGGAAGTTTATGACTCTTAGCTTTTTGAAAACTTGAGCATAAAGTTGGATTAGGCAAAATGGAAGTGAGAGATAAATGATTCATTTGATTAAGCATTGTAATTATTTTTGGGGATACATAGCCTAAACGTGTGTGCCAAATGTCAAATGAAGGATGCAAGTTGTGTTTGTGGAGGATGGAGGAAAAAGCATGGTGTCCACACTGCAGCACATAAAGACCATGAACACGTTTACCACTTGCCACCACCTTTCTTGTTTGAAGGTTCTATATGAGGAATTCATTGTCAGTAAAAGAAACTGAGTAAGGAAAATCATGTGAGTTTACTGACAGACAACGGATTTTTGGTTAAATCGAGAACAACCAACACATCAAGTAAATTGAGAGACATGGTAGGAGAAGAAGAATCAGTGTGAGAAATGGATAGGGAGGTTCCATTGCCAACAATAACCTTGTCCTTACCATTATATGGCTCTACCTTGTCAAGGAGAGTCACATACGAAGTCATATGTGCCGATGCTCTGGTATCAGTATACCAATCAGCAATATCATCATCAATTGAGCAATGTGCAAGTGATTCCACAAGATTGGCATGGGCATCAGTTTTGGTCTAGTGTTCATGGCAATGAGAGGCATAATGCCCTTCCCCACAACATATTTGACAGAACGGAGGGCGCTTAGGCTTGTTACAATTGCCTCCTTTGGACTGCCCGCCTTTATAGCTATTTTTTTTGGTAGTATTTTTCACCTTACCAGTACAATTGGAATTGCAAATGGAGTGGAAACAACATAAGCTAAGACACTACTTGCAGATTGATCAATAGGCTTGCAAAAAAGGTCAAAGCTTTATGCTTTAGGAATAATATCCTTGAAACTTGGCACAGGAGTTAGTGAGAGTTAAGTGGTAGAAAAAGTGGAGAATTCATGGCCTAAACCACGTAAATACCAGTTAACTTTATCAATGTCATCCACTAGATGTCTCATTGCAGAAAGTTGATCACAATGAGCCTTGAAGACTCGAGAATAATCTCCAACACTAAGAGAACCACGCTTTATTTAACTTAATTTCATCTTTCAAGGGCACACTAGATTCCCCTAGAAGAGGTGAGATAGATTACTTCAGATAGAGCTTCTTCCATGAGAGAAGAAAGAAGTAAACTGATCACCAGCTGGTCAATTTGCTTCCATTCATCTTGCTGCGGTGTTGACGTTGTGGAACAAGCAACAGATTGAGGCAATTGTGTGGTGCCATCAATGTAACCATAGAGCCCTTGGCATTGCAGGAAAGGAACCACCTGACTACGCCAAAGGAGAAAGTTATATGATGAAAGCTTAATAGTGACCATGTGTACCATGGTGTTGAAGGAAAGGGTTGTGGAGGAAGAAGAGGAGGAGGTATCGACAACCTGGCTCTGATACCATGATAAGATTACAAAAATAATGATTTTGGTAAAAACTACCTTAAACTACTAGTGGTGTGAGTCTTTATTTATAGTGAATGCTTTACAATTGGTAAATGTATAAATTGAATGCCATTAATGGATTTTGCTATATAGTCCATATATAGGACAAATCCTACACCATAATTTTAGCTATATGCCATTCTGTCATTATTTCCATGTTTTGCTCATTCATGATTAACTCCACGATGCTCTCCACAATTATCTCAAATAAGTATTTTCATGAAGGAGGCAACTTGTCAATCGAACAAGTAACTTGGAGACATTTGGTAATATACCCATTTCCCATTAGCCTAATTTGCGATAAAAGATATAGTTAACTGATAGGCTTGCTCTACAAGGTATTCGAAATCATTCATCTTAAAACCAAGAAATTGGCTTGCGATATACTTCTATTATGCCATCTTGTACAACATATTTATTTTCAAGAACAATCTAAATCTCTTTATTATTTTTAAGGTGTATGTAATCATGAAGTAGTGTATCACTTAAATGGCCTAAAATCCTACGTGTCATCTATGCAAATTATCTTATTCTGTGTATGTTTGCAAATCAAGGGTACGTGCGGGTTCATGTAAATCATAAAAAAGAATATCATTTTGAATAATAAAATATAATACAAGCATGGTAAGAAAGATTGTCATCTTTTCTTACCAACACTTAAATTTAATCTTCCAAATTTTTCGGGTGCAATATGTTCGTTAGAAGTCAAGGTGACAAAAATTTAATTAACACCCTTAGGGCATGTCTAGAAACTATGAAAATTTTAAAAATTCCTAAAATTTCTCATAATTCCATTCTCAAATATAATTCAAATACAAAAATACTTTTCAATTTCAAAATTTCAATTTTTTCAAAATCATTATCTAATCAATATTCAAGCACAAAAATCAATGCAACTTTTATAAACTTAAAAGATAATATTTAAATAATTTTTTAACTTTATAATACTTTTAATCTAATCATTAAAATTCTTCATTTGTTTTTACAGATGAGACGAGATGAGATTGTTAATTGATAGAATGAAGATGAGGCTATTGCTGAATGGTGGTGAGAGAGAAGGAGATGGATTCAGAGAAAATGCAACGTAATGAAGGAAAATGTGCTACTGCCATAAATTGTCATAAGTTCACAGAGTCACTAGGGTTCTTCGAGGGACCCAAAACCTCTAGAGAGGGTCCAAAATACAAATATGACAAACTACGCTCCCACTCCCCTGACTTGCCTCTTATTCCACTATTCTGACATTGCATAACCGAATGGTGTAGGACAAAGGACAGTGCATAATGGAAGAAAATACAACGCAACATTTAAGGACTTGAAACAGTGTGTTTTACATCGATAGAACTTTTTAGAAAAAGGACAGAAACGTAAATGACACCTAAATCAATAAAAGATAGATAAAAGAATGTAGAATTGAGAGGCTGCAATAAATAATCCTTCCAGCAGAATCGTTTAGGAGGACCATTGTACACACCGTTTAGAGTTCCACTTACTTCCTTCAGCATCTTTGATCTTCTCGGTACATTCAGTTCAAAGTTCTAGTCTTGAAGATCCCTATCCTCTCTTATCCGTAGAGAACCCTAACAAGCACCCCCCCCCCCTTAAATCATTTTGTCCACAAGGTGGAGGTAGAGCCTTCGCAGACGCCATAGCAACTCTCAACTGTTATCTTCATCGATGGTGCTAGACCACTTAACTAGGACTTCAGTCATGGCTCGATCTCTTTGCCGGTTCAATCTTCTATCAACGATGGCTTTAGGCTCAGGTAATATTTCACCGTGTGGATTCATTGGGGGTAAGGTAGCTAACAGCTGAATTTGGGTTCCCACTTTCTTTTTGAGTGTAGAAACATGAAAGGTGGGATGGAGCCTTGACGATTGGGGTAGATCTAGACAGTATGCGACGGTGCCAACCCTCTGCAGTACCTTGAATGGTCCATAATACCTAGGAGGGAGCTTGAGATTCTTGCGGTTCACCACGATTTCTGTCTATATGGTTTGCAAGCATAGGTAGACATAATCTCCCACTTGAATTCCATTTATGATATGCGTTTATATGCATACAACTTAATGCGTTGTTGGGCTGCATTTACATTTTCTTTGAGAATTTCTATAATCTGTTGCATGTCCCAAAGTAATAGATCCACTATTTGGTTAGCCGAGGTACCAGGGATACAGGAAATTAGTGAGGATGGAGGGTAGCCATAGAGTGCCTGAAAAGGGGTCAATTTGGTGGCTGAGTGGTATGAAGTGTTGTACCAGTATTAAGCTAGGGTTAGCCAGTGTGTCCATTGGTTTGGTTTATGGCTTTTGTAACACCTGATATAGGACTCGAGGCATTTATTGAGAGCCTCTGTTTGGCCGTCACTCTAAGGGTGATAGGCTGAACAAAACTGTAGTGTTGAGCCCTACAGCGTAAACAATGCTTTGCAAAAAGAACTGATGAAAATTGGGTCCCTGTTTGACACTATGGATTTAGGTAATCTATGGAGTCTAAAGATGTCCATAAATAGCCCAGCCACTATACAGGCCATATATGGGTGGGCGAGGGCAATGAAGTGAGTGAATTTGGTGAACTTGTCCACTACCACCACAATTACATCCTGACCCTTAGATTTGGGTAAACCTTCAATGAAGTCCATAGAAAGGTCTGTCCATGCTTGTTGGGGTATTAGGAGGGGCTGTAATAACCCTACAGGCAATGTGGTTTCATATTTGACTTGTTGACACACTTCACATTCTCTTACAAGCCTTTTGATATCTGCCTTCATCCCCTTCCAAATAAAATCACTCTTAGCCCTTTGGTATGTCTTCAAGTAACCCACGTGGCCCCCGATTGGGTCATCATGAATAAAGTGCAAGACCTTGGTCTTGAAGGCTAAATCAGTAACTATAAATAATCTCCCCTTCTTAAGGATCAACCCCCGGTGCAATCTGTATCCTAGGCACTCTTCAGTCTTTTCCTGCAGTTTGAAGATCAGTTGTTGTGTTTCAGTTGAGTCTTTGTAGCTTGCCTTCAACTCATCCACCCACTCGGGTGTTGGAAAGGAAATCATAGCCACTGTTTCTTCCATAGTCACCTTCCCTTCCATCTGTCTAGATAAGACATTGACCACTTTATTCTCCTTGCCCTTTTTATAGGCAATCACGAAATGATAGCCCATAAGTTTACTCAACCATTTTTGCTGAGCTTCCGTGCCCACCCTTTGTTCTAACAGGAATTTGAGAACTTGCTAGTTTGTTTTCACTATAAAGGCTCTTCCCAACAAATAAGGCCTCCATTTTTGTACTACTATGACCAGAGCAAATAATTCATTTTCGTAAGTCAAAAGGGAAAGAGCCCTCCCTTTTAATGCCTTGCTCAAGTATATTATGGGCTATTAGAACTGCCCCTACTCCCTTCCCACTCCCTTCCCACTCCCATCACACTCCACTGTAAAGGGCGAAGAGAAATCAGGTAGTCGAAGTACTGGGGGCTGTGCTACAGCTTGCTTTAAATCTTGGAAAGCCTTTTGAGTTGCCGGAGTCCAGTCAAAGGAATTCTTCCCCAACAACTATGTAAGGGGGGCTGCAATGGCTCCATAGTGCCTAATGAACTTGCGGTAATAACCTGTTAAGCCTATGAAACCTCTTAGGGACTTGACATTCTTCAGTTTAGGCCATTCTAACATGGCCTGTATTTTTTAGGAATCTGCTTTTACTCTTTTTGCCGTGATAACATGGCCCAAGTAGTCAACTTCCAGCAGGCACTCCAAACCTACACTCTGAGAACTTAGCAATCAATTTATGTTACTACAAAATCTCCAGTGCCTTTTTCACATGAGTTAAATGGGCAGTCTAGCAGCCACTACAAATCAGTATGTCATCAAAAAAAAAAAAAACCAAAACAAACTTCCATAGGAATGGTCAGAAGATTTCATTCATTAGCCCTTGGAAAGTCGATGGAGCATTTGTTAGGCCAAAAGGCATCACGAGGAATTCGTAACGACCCTCTTGAGTCCTAAATGCCATTTTAGGGATATCTGCCTCCACCACCTGTATTTTATGATATCCAGATCTTAGATCCAGCTTCGAAAATACCAGAGCCCCATGCAATTCATCTAGTAACTCATCTATCACGGGTATAGAAAACTTATCTTTCATGGTTTCCTTGTTTAAGGCTCGATATTCGACACATAGGCGTCAACTTCCATTGGCTTTGCGAACATGCAATACCGGTAATGAGAAGAGGTTGTAACTATGCCTTATAAATCTTGTTTGTAGCAGCTCGGATATAATTTTTTCAATTTCATTCTTTTGGTAGTAAGGGTAGCGGTAAGGTCAGGTGGAAATTGGTGGGGTTCCCTCTTTAAATATTATTTTGTGGTCTTTGGTAAGTGGAGGGGGTAGGCCTTGTGGTGTGTCAAAAACTTGTTTGAAATGGGTTAGTATGATTTTAATGTCGGGTTGAGTTCTTTGGAACTCGATTTTGAGGTTCAAATCAGCACCTTGCACTGCTTCCAACTGTATCCATAAACCTTGGCCATGGTTTATAGGGTGGAGTATAGTTTTACTACCACCCTCTAATGTCAACCCTCATGGCTTTAAACCTCTCAAGAGTACCCTTTCATTAGCCCCTCCAAACTTCATTGTCAATTTTGCAAAACAGTTCCACTTCTAAGCGGTCCGGCCGTTTATTAGAGAAAATCGGCCCTCCTATCATCATCAGCCATGTCAGAAATCACATAAAAAACACAATGGGTGTAGTCACACATGATCAGAAAGTTAGGTCACACACTTCTGTTGTTCGAATCACACAGCCCTTGCCTTTCGAGTCTCAACCCACCGAGACCCAGCCATCCCTTCGGTGGAATCCATTTCTTCCGTCCGTTTGCTCTGCCGCCCAAGATTTCACACCACCATCTCTTCTCAACCACACGGATTTCGCACCACAGTAGCCCACACAATTGTTCATGGTTGACAATATGGACCTTGGTGTTGATCAAGTATGAGGGAATCCTATTTTCAGAAATGTTTCGTTAATTGCTCAGGTTTTGAAATCTTATTTGAAACTGTTTCTCCCACACTTGTGTTTGCATGTGTGTTTTATTCTCTCAGTGGACAGCTTTCATTAGACAACTAAGTCATTCAAACCGAAATTGATGTTATTGTTATTAAGCTAGGAAAGCAACATTTTCTCCATGATCTTCAGTGGTTCTTATGAATGGATAGAAATGATCTCATTGAATAAATTGAATGAGTTTATTCTAATGAGACTTGTCGTTAAATGTATTCCTCATACATTATCTGAAACTGTTTCGCCCACACGAAGGGGTTGTGTTGCGATTCCGAAGGGGCTGCCGTTTCTGCGAAGGGGAGGGGGGGCGCTGCGAGTTGCTGCGAAAGGGAGGGGGTGCTACATATATCTGTTCGAAGGAGCTACGAGCTACTACAAAGCGTTACTAGACGATTTCGCGCAGGGGAAAGAGAGGGGAGGGGTTCTGTTTCGCGTAGGGTAAGGGGAAGGGTGGGTTTGTTTCGAGCAGGGGAAGGGGAGAGGCTGTTGAGAATGATGATTCCATGTCGTGTGGTTCACACTAATTATGGTGGAAAGCCGACGTGTCTAAAATCTACTAGCAGGCTGTTATATGGGGAAAATCAGCTGGACCGTGATGTGAACCCCAATCGATTTGCTTTGAGACCCAACAACAATATTGGAAAACAACCCCAAGAAAGCCAAACTCAGATTTATGGATGGAGAATTTAGACCCGATGAGAACCCGTTCCAAGAACCTAGATTATATCAAAATCTAGACCCATTGAAGAATCCGTCTCAAGAACCCAAATTACAAAGGAGGAACACCACAAAGGTTTTGATTTACCTTTGATAAGTTCAAAAGTTCAAGAAGAACAAGAGGAGATAACTCAAACTCTCAAAGAAATGCCATATATTCTGCCTCTCAAATGAGGCTATAAGTTGTTTAAATAGACAACCCCCAAAAACCCTAATGAAAGCGCCTCGGGTACTGTAGCGTGAACAGTGTCGTACGCCGCGCTACAGTAACTTCTAAACCCTAGTTAAATAATAAGTTTCCAAATAAACCCTTGGCCAAAATACAAGGCCTTCCCAAAGAAAACCCTAGTCCATTAGAAATAAGACATATGTGGGCCAAGCATCCTCAAGCCCACTTCTTCTAAACTATTAATAAAAGCCTTAAAACAAATTGAGAGTCTTAACAACAATAGGCCCTATCTCTAAGTCATGTCTTCCATAGCTTGTATCAAATGGATCAAAACCGGTTCTTCTTCCTTCAAGCCCATCTTGAGTATTGGGCTCTTCCTAGCTTCTTCCCAAGTGGATTGCACCAATCCTTGCATTGCTTCCTTGATCTTCTTGGCTCTTGATCTTGTAATTGGCCCATTTGGAACTTGCAAAGGATCTTTAAAGATAGCTCCACCTTGGTTCCCATCATTCCCCCTCTCCTCAAAAAGATTCGACCTCGAATCTTCACCTACATCAAAAGGAGAAAGATCAGAAACATTGAAGGTAGCAGAAACATTATATTCACCTGGAAGATCCACTTTATATGCATTGTCATTAATTTTCTCAAGAATTTGGAATGGTCCATCTCCTCGAGGATGCAACTTAGTCCGTCTATGGCCTGGGAATCTTTCTTTGCGCATGTGAACCCAAACCCAATCTCCTGGTTCAAAGATGACACGCCTTCGCCTTTTATTGGCTTGGGAAGCAACCCTTTCATTCTTTTGGGCAATGTGAAGGCGTACCCTCTCATGAAGTGACTTCACCAACTCTGCCTTCTTTTGTCCATCCAAGCTACTCCTGCCATTAACAGGTAAAGGCATCAAATCTAAAGGAGTAAGTGGATTAAAACCATAAACAATTTCAAAAGGAGAGTATGAAGTAGTTGTATGCATGGTCCTATTATATGCAAACTCTATAAATGGCAAACAATCCTCCCAAATCTTTAAATTCTTATGAACAACAGTGCGTAAAAGCTAAGTTAAAGTCCTATTAACTACTTCAGTTTGACCATCAGTCTGTGGGTGACAAGTAGTGGAAAATAAGAATTTAGTACCTAATTTTCCCCACAACACTTTCCAAAAGTAGCTCAGGAATTTAACATCCCTATCAGAAACAATGCTCCTGGGCACACCATGGAGTCGCACTATCGCCCTGAAAAATAAGTCAGCTATGATACCAAATGATGTGAACCCCAATCGATTTGCTTTGAGACCCAACAACAATATTGGAAAACAACCCCAAGAAAGCCAAACTCAGATTTATGGATGGAGAATTTAGACCCGATGAGAACCCGTTCCAAGAACCTAGATTATATCAAAATCTAGACCCATTGAAGAATCCGTCTCAAGAACCCAAATTACAAAGGAGGAACGCCACAAAGGTTTTGATTTACCTTTGATAAGTTCAAATGTTCAAGAAAAACAAGAGGAGATAACTCAAACCCTCAAAGAAATGCCATATATTCTGCCTCTCAAATGAGGCTATAAGTTGTTTAAATAGACAACCCCCAAAAACCCTAATGAAAGTGCTTCGGGTACTGTAGCGTGAACAGTGTCGTACGCCGCGCTACAGTAACTTCTAAACCCTAGTTAAATAATAAGTTTCCAAATAAACCCTTGGCCAAAATACAAGGCCTTCCCAAAGAAAACCCTAGTCCATTAGAAATAAGACATATGTGGGCCAAGCATCCTCAAGCCCACTTCTTCTAAACTATTAATAAAAGCCTTAAAACAAATTGAGAGTCTTAACAACTAATAGGCCCTATCTCTAAGTCATGTCTTCCATAGCTTGTATCAAATGGATCAAAACCGGTTCTTCTTCCTTCAAGCCCATCTTGAGTATTGGGCTCTTCCTAGCTTCTTCCCAAGTGGATTGCACCAATCCTTGCATTGCTTCCTTGATCTTCTTGGCTCTTGATCTTGTAATTGGCCCATCTGGAACTTGCAAAGGATCTTTAAGGATAGCTCCACCTTGGTTCCCATCATTCCCCCTCTCCTCAAAAGGATTCGACCTCGAATCTTCACCTACATCAAAAGGAGAAAGATCAGAAACATTGAAGGTAGCAGAAACATTATATTCACCTGGAAGATCCACTTTATATGCATTGTCATTAATTTTCTCAAGAATTTGGAATGGTCCATCTCCTCGAGGATGCAACTTAGTCCGTCTATGGGCTGGGAATCTTTCTTTGCGCATGTGAACCCAAACCCAATCTCCTGGTTCAAAGATGACACGCCTTCGCCCTTTATTGGCTTGGGAAGCAACCCTTTCATTCTTTTGGGCAATGTGAAGGCGTACCCTCTCATGAAGTGACTTCACCAACTCTGCCTTCTTTTGTCCATCCAAGCTACTCCTGCCATTAACAGGTAAAGGCATCAAATCTAAAGGAGTAAGTGGATTAAAACCATAAACAATTTCAAAAGGAGAGTATGAAGTAGTTGTATGCATGGTCCTATTATATGCAAACTCTATAAATGGCAAACAATCCTCCCAAATCTTTAAATTCTTATGAACAACAGTGCGTAAAAGCTAAGTTAAAGTCCTATTAACTACTTCAGTTTGACCATCAGTCTGTGGGTGACAAGTAGTGGAAAATAAGAATTTAGTACCTAATTTTCCCCACAACACTTTCCAAAAGTAGCTCAGGAATTTAACATCCCTATCAGAAACAATGCTCCTGGGCACACCATGGAGTCGCACTATCGCCCTGAAAAATAAGTCAGCTATGATACCAAATGATGTGAACCCCAATCGATTTGCTTTGAGACCCAACAACAATATTGGAAAACAACCCCAAGAAAGCCAAACTCAGATTTATGGATGGAGAATTTAGACCCGATGAGAACCCGTTCCAAGAACCTAGATTATATCAAAATCTAGACCCATTGAAGAATCCGTCTCAAGAACCCAAATTACAAAGGAGGAACGCCACAAAGGTTTTGATTTACCTTTGATAAGTTCAAATGTTCAAGAAGAACAAGAGGAGATAACTCAAACTCTCAAAGAAATGCCATATATTCTGCCTCTCAAATGAGGCTATAAGTTGTTTAAATAGACAACCCCCAAAAACCCTAATGAAAGCGCCTCGGGTACTGTAGCGTGAACAGTGTCGTACGCCGCGCTACAGTAACTTCTAAACCCTAGTTAAATAATAAGTTTCCAAATAAACCCTTGGCCAAAATACAAGGCCTTCCCAAAGAAAACCCTAGTCCATTAGAAATAAGACATATGTGGGCCAAGCATCCTCAAGCCCACTTCTTCTAAACTATTAATAAAAGCCTTAAAACAAATTGAGAGTCTTAACAACAATAGGCCCTATCTCTAAGTCATGTCTTCCATAGCTTGTATCAAATGGATCAAAACCGGTTCTTCTTCCTTCAAGCCCATCTTGAGTATTGGGCTCTTCCTAGCTTCTTCCCAAGTGGATTGCACCAATCCTTGCATTGCTTCCTTGATCTTCTTGGCTCTTGATCTTGTAATTGGCCCATTTGGAACTTGCAAAGGATCTTTAAAGATAGCTCCACCTTGGTTCCCATCATTCCCCCTCTCCTCAAAAGATTCGACCTCGAATCTTCACCTACATCAAAAGGAGAAAGATCAGAAACATTGAAGGTAGCAGAAACATTATATTCACCTGGAAGATCCACTTTATATGCATTGTCATTAATTTTCTCAAGAATTTGGAATGGTCCATCTCCTCGAGGATGCAACTTAGTCCGTCTATGGGCTGGGAATCTTTCTTTGCGCATGTGAACCCAAACCCAATCTCCTGGTTCAAAGATGACACGCCTTCGCCCTTTATTGGCTTGGGAAGCAACCCTTTCATTCTTTTGGGCAATGTGAAGGCGTACCCTCTCATGAAGTGACTTCACCAACTCTGCCTTCTTTTGTCCATCCAAGCTACTCCTGCCATTAACAGGTAAAGGCATCAAATCTAAAGGAGTAAGTGGATTAAAACCATAAACAATTTCAAAAGGAGAGTATGAAGTAGTTGTATGCATGGTCCTATTATATGCAAACTCTATAAATGGCAAACAATCCTCCCAAATCTTTAAATTCTTATGAACAACAGTGCGTAAAAGCTGAGTTAAAGTCCTATTAACTACTTCAGTTTGACCATCAGTCTGTGGGTGACAAGTAGTGGAAAATAAGAATTTAGTACCTAATTTTCCCCACAACACTTTCCAAAAGTAGCTCAGGAATTTAACATCCCTATCAGAAACAATGCTCCTGGGCACACCATGGAGTCGCACTATCGCCCTGAAAAATAAGTCAGCTATGATACCAAATGATGTGAACCCCAATCGATTTGCTTTGAGACCCAACAACAATATTGGAAAACAACCCCAAGAAAGCCAAACTCAGATTTATGGATGGAGAATTTAGACCCGATGAGAACCCGTTCCAAGAACCTAGATTATATCAAAATCTAGACCCATTGAAGAATCCGTCTCAAGAACCCAAATTACAAAGGAGGAACGCCACAAAGGTTTTGATTTACCTTTGATAAGTTCAAATGTTCAAGAAGAACAAGAGGAGATAACTCAAACCCTCAAAGAAATGCCATATATTCTGCCTCTCAAATGAGGCTATAAGTTGTTTAAATAGACAACCCCCAAAAACCCTAATGAAAGCGCTTCGGGTACTGTAGCGTGAACAGTGTCGTACGCCGCGCTACAGTAACTTCTAAACCCTAGTTAAATAATAAGTTTCCAAATAAACCCTTGGCCAAAATACAAGGCCTTCCCAAAGAAAACCCTAGTCCATTAGAAATAAGACATATGTGGGCCAAGCATCCTCAAGCCCACTTCTTCTAAACTATTAATAAAAGCCTTAAAACAAATTGAGAGTCTTAACAACTATAGGCCCTATCTCTAAGTCATGTCTTCCATAGCTTGTATCAAATGGATCAAAACCGGTTCTTCTTCCTTCAAGCCCATCTTGAGTATTGGGCTCTTCCTAGCTTCTTCCCAAGTGGATTGCACCAATCCTTGCATTGCTTCCTTGATCTTCTTGGCTCTTGATCTTGTAATTGGCCCATTTGGAACTTGCAAAGGATCTTTAAAGATAGCTCCACCTTGGTTCCCATCATTCCCCCTCTCCTCAAAAAGATTCGACCTCGAATCTTCACCTACATCAAAAGGAGAAAGATCAGAAACATTGAAGGTAGCAGAAACATTATATTCACCTGGAAGATCCACTTTATATGCATTGTCATTAATTTTCTCAAGAATTTGGAATGGTCCATCTCCTCGAGGATGCAACTTAGTCCGTCTATGGGCTGGGAATCTTTCTTTGCGCATGTGAACCCAAACCCAATCTCCTGGTTCAAAGATGACACGCCTTCGCCCTTTATTGGCTTGGGAAGCAACCCTTTCATTCTTTTGGGCAATGTGAAGGCGTACCCTCTCATGAAGTGACTTCACCAACTCTGCCTTCTTTTGTCCATCCAAGCTACTCCTGCCATTAACAGGTAAAGGCATCAAATCTAAAGGAGTAAGTGGATTAAAACCATAAACAATTTCAAAAGGAGAGTATGAAGTAGTTGTATGCATGGTCCTATTATATGCAAACTCTATAAATGGCAAACAATCCTCCCAAATCTTTAAATTCTTATGAACAACAGTGCGTAAAAGCTAAGTTAAAGTCCTATTAACTACTTCAGTTTGACCATCAGTCTGTGGGTGACAAGTAGTGGAAAATAAGAATTTAGTACCTAATTTTCCCCACAACACTTTCCAAAAGTAGCTCAGGAATTTAACATCCCTATCAGAAACAATGCTCCTGGGCACACCATGGAGTCGCACTATCGCCCTGAAAAATAAGTCAGCTATGATACCAAATGATGTGAACCCCAATCGATTTGCTTTGAGACCCAACAACAATATTGGAAAACAACCCCAAGAAAGCCAAACTCAGATTTATGGATGGAGAATTTAGACCCGATGAGAACCCGTTCCAAGAACCTAGATTATATCAAAATCTAGACCCATTGAAGAATCCGTCTCAAGAACCCAAATTACAAAGGAGGAACGCCACAAAGGTTTTGATTTACCTTTGATAAGTTCAAATGTTCAAGAAGAACAAGAGGAGATAACTCAAACTCTCAAAGAAATGCCATATATTCTGCCTCTCAAATGAGGCTATAAGTTGTTTAAATAGACAACCCCCAAAAACCCTAATGAAAGCGCTCGGGTACTGTAGCGTGAACAGTGTCGTACGCCGCGCTACAGTAACTTCTAAACCCTAGTTAAATAATAAGTTTCCAAATAAACCCTTGGCCAAAATACAAGGCCTTCCCAAAGAAAACCCTAGTCCATTAGAAATAAGACATATGTGGGCCAAGCATCCTCAAGCCCACTTCTTCTAAACTATTAATAAAAGCCTTAAAACAAATTGAGAGTCTTAACAACTATAGGCCCTATCTCTAAGTCATGTCTTCCATAGCTTGTATCAAATGGATCAAAACCGGTTCTTCTTCCTTCAAGCCCATCTTGAGTATTGGGCTCTTCCTAGCTTCTTCCCAAGTGGATTGCACCAATCCTTGCATTGCTTCCTTGATCTTCTTGGCTCTTGATCTTGTAATTGGCCCATTTGGAACTTGCAAAGGATCTTTAAAGATAGCTCCACCTTGGTTCCCATCATTCCCCCTCTCCTCAAAAGAGATTCGACCTCGAATCTTCACCTACATCAAAAGGAGAAAGATCAGAAACATTGAAGGTAGCAGAAACATTATATTCACCTGGAAGATCCACTTTATATGCATTGTCATTAATTTTCTCAAGAATTTGGAATGGTCCATCTCCTCGAGGATGCAACTTAGTCCGTCTATGGGCTGGGAATCTTTCTTTGCGCATGTGAACCCAAACCCAATCTCCTGGTTCAAAGATGACACGCCTTCGCCCTTTATTGGCTTGGGAAGCAACCCTTTCATTCTTTTGGGCAATGTGAAGGCGTACCCTCTCATGAAGTGACTTCACCAACTCTGCCTTCTTTTGTCCATCCAAGCTACTCCTGCCATTAACAGGTAAAGGCATCAAATCTAAAGGAGTAAGTGGATTAAAACCATAAACAATTTCAAAAGGAGAGTATGAAGTAGTTGTATGCATGGTCCTATTATATGCAAACTCTATAAATGGCAAACAATCCTCCCAAATCTTTAAATTCTTATGAACAACAGTGCGTAAAAGCTAAGTTAAAGTCCTATTAACTACTTCAGTTTGACCATCAGTCTGTGGGTGACAAGTAGTGGAAAATAAGAATTTAGTACCTAATTTTCCCCACAACACTTTCCAAAAGTAGCTCAGGAATTTAACATCCCTATCAGAAACAATGCTCCTGGGCACACCATGGAGTCGCACTATCGCCCTGAAAAATAAGTCAGCTATGATACCAAATGATGTGAACCCCAATCGATTTGCTTTGAGACCCAACAACAATATTGGAAAACAACCCCAAGAAAGCCAAACTCAGATTTATGGATGGAGAATTTAGACCCGATGAGAACCCGTTCCAAGAACCTAGATTATATCAAAATCTAGACCCATTGAAGAATCCGTCTCAAGAACCCAAATTACAAAGGAGGAACGCCACAAAGGTTTTGATTTACCTTTGATAAGTTCAAATGTTCAAGAAGAACAAGAGGAGATAACTCAAACTCTCAAAGAAATGCCATATATTCTGCCTCTCAAATGAGGCTATAAGTTGTTTAAATAGACAACCCCCAAAAACCCTAATGAAAGCGGCTCGGGTACTGTAGCGTGAACAGTGTCGTACGCCGCGCTACAGTAACTTCTAAACCCTAGTTAAATAATAAGTTTCCAAATAAACCCTTGGCCAAAATACAAGGCCTTCCCAAAGAAAACCCTAGTCCATTAGAAATAAGACATATGTGGGCCAAGCATCCTCAAGCCCACTTCTTCTAAACTATTAATAAAAGCCTTAAAACAAATTGAGAGTCTTAACAACTATAGGCCCTATCTCTAAGTCATGTCTTCCATAGCTTGTATCAAATGGATCAAAACCGGTTCTTCTTCCTTCAAGCCCATCTTGAGTATTGGGCTCTTCCTAGCTTCTTCCCAAGTGGATTGCACCAATCCTTGCATTGCTTCCTTGATCTTCTTGGCTCTTGATCTTGTAATTGGCCCATTTGGAACTTGCAAAGGATCTTTAAGATAGCTCCACCTTGGTTCCCATCATTCCCCCTCTCCTCAAAAGATTCGACCTCGAATCTTCACCTACATCAAAAGGAGAAAGATCAGAAACATTGAAGGTAGCAGAAACATTATATTCACCTGGAAGATCCACTTTATATGCATTGTCATTAATTTTCTCAAGAATTTGGAATGGTCCATCTCCTCGAGGATGCAACTTAGTCCGTCTATGGGCTGGGAATCTTTCTTTGCGCATGTGCACCCAAACCCAATCTCCTGGTTCAAAGATGACACGCCTTCGCCCTTTATTGGCTTGGGAAGCAACCCTTTCATTCTTTTGGGCAATGTGAAGGCGTACCCTCTCATGAAGTGACTTCACCAACTCTGCCTTCTTTTGTCCATCCAAGCTACTCCTGCCATTAACAGGTAAAGGCATCAAATCTAAAGGAGTAAGTGGATTAAAACCATAAACAATTTCAAAAGGAGAGTATGAAGTAGTTGTATGCATGGTCCTATTATATGCAAACTCTATAAATGGCAAACAATCCTCCCAAATCTTTAAATTCTTATGAACAACAGTGCGTAAAAGCTGAGTTAAAGTCCTATTAACTACTTCAGTTTGACCATCAGTCTGTGGGTGACAAGTAGTGGAAAATAAGAGTTTAGTACCTAATTTTCCCCACAACACTTTCCAAAAGTAGCTCAGGAATTTAACATCCCTATCAGAAACAATGCTCCTGGGCACACCATGGAGTCGCACTATCTACTGAAAAATAAGTCAGCTATGATACCAAATGATGTGAACCTCAATCGATTTGCTTTGAGACCCAACAACAATATTGGAAAACAACCCCAAGAAAGCCAAACTCAGATTTATGGATGGAGAATTTAGACCCGATGAGAACCCGTTCCAAGAACCTAGATTATATCAAAATCTAGACCCATTGAAGAATCCGTCTCAAGAACCCAAATTACAAAGGAGGAACGCCACAAAGGTTTTGATTTACCTTTGATAAGTTCAAATGTTCAAGAAGAACAAGAGGAGATAACTCAAACTCTCAAAGAAATGCCATATATTCTGCCTCTCAAATGAGGCTATAAGTTGTTTAAATAGACAACCCCCAAAAACCCTAATGAAAGCGCCTCGGGTACTGTAGCGTGAACAGTGTCGTACGCCGCGCTACAGTAACTTCTAAACCCTAGTTAAATAATAAGTTTCCAAATAAATACTTGGCCAAAATACAAGGCCTTCCCAAAGAAAACCCTAGTCCATTAGAAATAAGACATATGTGGGCCAAGCATCCTCAAGCCCACTTCTTCTAAACTATTAATAAAAGCCTTAAAACAAATTGAGAGTCTTAACAACAATAGGCCCTATCTCTAAGTCATGTCTTCCATAGCTTGTATCAAATGGATCAAAACCGGTTCTTCTTCCTTCAAGCCCATCTTGAGTATTGGGCTCTTCCTAGCTTCTTCCCAAGTGGATTGCACCAATCCTTGCATTGCTTCCTTGATCTTCTTGGCTCTTGATCTTGTAATTGGCTCATTTGAAACTTGCAAAGGATCTTTAAAGATAGCTCCACCTTGCAAAGGATCTTTTAATTTATTTTTGGTTTTCTATTTTTTTGGTGTGTTGTTTATTTTCCTTGTTTTTACTTTTCCTTTGATTTTATAGTTTCTCAGTTCTTGTCTTTGGATAAAATGCATGCAGTTTTAGCACATGACCAGTTGGATTTTGGCCAGGAAATCAAAGGGGAACTGATTACACCTAAAGAATAACGCGGTAGTTGTAGCACAACTTTAGGGTGTCGATTCTATAGGGAGACAAATTAAAAGAATAGCAAAATGAACAAAGAAACTAAAGAAAAATATCAAATAAGTAATGGAGAACAAAGATTAATTTTAACTGCAAATTAAACTGAAGCAAAATGATTAACGGAAAAAGTACTCAAATTTGATGAACAGTAGAGCGTCGAGAATCCCTTGCACAAATCTGGCATTTTAATTGTTCTTAATTCATTGGATAACTCAATTAGGAAATCAATTCTTGAAATTCTCAATCGGAAGGTATAGATTTATAAATCAAAATTAAATCAAATGTAACCCTTTGAAAAATCATTCACGACTTTTAAAATACGTAAATCACTACCCCTATTGAGAAAATCCAACGACGACAATATACTCAGAGAGCGATATTGCAGCAAAGAACTAAATCAATATAGATAAATAATTGATCCAAATATTGTTACCCAGATGACTAACACAAGATGGGGTGAATTGAGTTGTATTTAAAAAAATAACAATTAAAAATCAAATATACAATATAAAATATAAACTAAATACGAAACAGTAATAAATATAAAGAGTAAGCGTAAGAGAGAAGCAAATTTAGTATGTTAACGAGGTTCGGCCCCACTGCCTATGTCCTCGCCTTAAGCTACCCCTTGAGGATTCCCGAATTCACTATTCAACCTCCTTCAGATGGAGATAGAAATTTATTACATCTTTGAACAACACCGCTACAAAGGATCCGTGTAAAACACTCTCTACACTTGCAATCACCTTACACGTGGTGATTCAACTATTTCCTGTGTAGAACACTTTCTACACGCACAAGTGTTATACACACCATTTTACTGAGACAAGAGCTTATAGTGGGTAGGTTATCAGAAAACACTCATCAATGAGTGAAATAAGAACAATACAGCACAAACTATATCTCTCAAAATAAACAAGGATTAAGGCTCAATACTTAAAGAAGAGAGAATGAAAGTTTTGAATGAATGTTGTATACTCTTGGTGTTATTAATGTGAAGCTCTCAAATGATCTATTTATAGGCATATGAGACTTCATATTTAAATTTAAAAATATTCACATGTCAAAGACAACATCTTTCACTTTTCAAAATTTCAAAACTAATCATTTTACTTTTTGCATATGACAAAAAGAGCACACTTTACTTTCCAAAAATTTCAAACCTAATTTTTTTACTTTTTGCATATGAAAAAATGAGCACACTTTACTTTTCAAATTTTTCAAATAAAATTATTTACCTTTTGCATAAGTCAAAAAAAGCATTAATCACTTTTGAAAATATTCAAATAAAATATGCACATGTGAAAGATGACAATCAATCATCTTTCAAAATTTTCAAATTTAATTTTCAAAATATTCATGCACATGTGGAAAATGTATTTTAATGCTTTATGATAAAATATTAATTTTGAGCTTTAATCCTAATTTCGAATTTTTAAGAGATTTACAACATTACTCTATGATTTTAATGTGAACTTGTTCCCTTCTTGCTCATGCTTGGTTCTTAATGTGTTTGACTCCATTGTGTAGATAACTTGAGCTTAAGACTCATTTATTCTTTGAATTCATTTGTTATCATCAAAATCCATGTGTAGATATATAATTACACAAAACTTGAAACCTTGGGTTCAACAAACATAATCAAAGAACTAATCCATTCAATAGAAAAAGCATGACTGAATCCATAAACAGAATAAATTCTATGATTATTCGGAAAAGAAAACATCAACGATGAATTGAGAATGATAAAACAAAAGAGTTTTAGTAATTGAAGATCAAATACATAAATTAAAAATATCATCTAATGTGCAAGTTCATTCCTAACCCTACTTGAAAATTTAGTTACCCATAAATATACTGGAAAACAAAAATATCAAAAGAAAACTGAAGCGAATGATATGCTTATATAGGGTAGGAAAGAAACCCTAATGTCTTCATAATTTCCGCATAAAAAAATCGCCTAAATTTTAAGACTCATCTTAGAAGCCACGTACGTGCTTCAAGATTTCGCATTTGAAAATTCTTATTGAGATAAATTTATATTCCTTTAAGATACCTTTCTAATGCATCAAGAATCACATCAATCCAATATGTGAGTAAAAAGTTACAGTCAAAAGACTAAAGTATGTCCAGACTGTCGCCTAGCGAATTTCGGACTTAGACTTCTTGTGGTTTTCTTTTGTGATTTTTTTTTCTTTTTCTTTTCTTCCAAATTACTTTCAAACCCCATGAATTTCCTCCTTTAAATTTGACTGGGTTTGACTTGCTCTTTTATAAATTCTAAAATTAAACATAAAAAACTGTTTAGGAGTATCACAATGTAAATAGAAACTCAATTTAAGAATACACATTAATTCCTATGATTTCTATTCACATGTTAGCATTTTAATCCAATAATTTCTAAGGAGCTCCTAGAAGATGAAGGTGCGGGATATGGTCTAGGGGTTGTGCAGGTTGCTAGTTTTCAGATTTCCAACTAAAATTGGGGTGATTATGCCACCTAGGATTGTAGGTATCAAAGAAAGGTGCAACAGGCTTCATGTATATACCTAAGGCATTACATTGTTCCTCATACATCCCTCTCATCTCAGAAAATGTGGGATGCTCTTGGGCAAGATGATTTACCCCGCCAAACACAAAACATGGTCCAAAAGACTCTATATGGTTAGCCGCGTGTGTTGGCTTTAAGTCCTTAGTCTTTAAAACCTTTAACTCCCTAGTGAGCATCTCAACCTTAGCCTTTAAGTTATCCTATTCTCTTAGATGGTAAATTTCACCACCATTTAGGTTTCCTACAGGTCGTGACCTATTTGTGCTCTTAGTAGCACTAAGCCTAGTCCAAGTGTAAACTTTTTTAGCAAGCTCATTGAGGTATTCTATGGCTTCATCAAGATCTTTCTGTAAGAATTCACCATTACACATCATCGCCACAAATTGACACTCTCTAGGTGTAAGTCCCTCATAAAAATAGATCACTAAGCGTCAATTCTCGTACCCATGATGAGGACACATACTCAAGAGCTCCTTAAATCTCTCGCAAGATTGATACAAAGTCTCACTGTCCTTTTGTGCAAAGGTGGAGATTTACCTTTTCAAAGCATTGGTCTTATGTTGGGGAAATTATTTATTAAAGAAGACCTGAGTCATCTCATTCCATGACCCAATAGATCATGGTCTCAATGAGTATAGCCAACTCTTAGCTCTATCCTTCAAAGAGAAAGGAAAGAACTTAAGTCTCACAATGTCATCAATTGCATTTTGACTATGAAAAGTCGCAACTACTTCCTCTAACTCTTTAATGTGCACATATAGATTTTTATTTTCCAAGCCATGAAAAGTAGGGAGTAACTGTATCATCCTTGTTTTAAAATTCAATTGGAGAGTATTAGTTGGAAACATTATGCATGATAGTGTGGTTGTGCGTGTAGGATAGAGGTAATCCTGAAGGGTCTTAGTGGGTTGATCTCTGTATTCACTCATTTTCTCTGAATTAGAAAAATTATCAAACAAATTATTAGAAAAATTAGGCTCTGACTCTAACTCTAACAAAGGTCTACAAGAAAACCGACCTAAGGTGTCTCTATACCTGTGCATGCAAGGTAGAGAAAAACGTAACACTAAAAAAAACCCAAAACTATAAAAAGAAAAATAAAATAAAATAAAGATGCAGCAAGCTAAAAGAGGGAACGAAGTTACCGTCTTTACAAACTGCTGAAAAGAAAAATTATCTAACAATTCTTCTACTGTCACCTTGGCAACGGCGCCAAAATTTGATTACACCCAAAGAATAATGCGGTAGTTGTAGCACAGCTTTGAGGTGTCGATTCCACAGGGAGAAAAATTAAAAGAATAGAAGAATGAACAAAGAAACTAAAGAAAAATATCAAATAAGTAATGGAGAACACAGAATAATTTTAACTGCAAATTAAAGTGAAGCAAAATTATTAATGGAAAAGTACTCAAATTTGACGAACAATAGAGCGTCAAGAATCCCTTACACAAATCCGACATTTTAATTATTCTTAATTCATTGGATAACTCAATTAGGAAATCAATTCCCGAAATTTCCAATCGGAAGGTATAGATTTATGAACTAAAATTAAATCAAATGTAACTCTTTGAAAAATCATTCACCACTTTTAAAATACGTAAATTACTATCCCTATTGAGAAAATCTAACGACGACAATATATTCAGGGAGCGATATTGCAGCAAAGAACTAAATCAATATGGATAAATAATTGATCCAAACATAATTAAAGAGCTACTCTATTCAATAGAAACAGCATGACTGAATTCATAAATATAATAAATTCTATGATTATTCGAAGAAGAAAACATCAACAATGAATTTGATAAAATAAAAGAGTTTTATTAATTGAAAATCAAATACATAAATTAAAAATACTATCTAATGTACAACTTCATCCCTAACCCTACTTAAGAATTTAGTTACCCATAAATATACTGGAAACAAAAATCTCAAGAGAAAACAGAAACGAACGGTGGCCATGGAAGTAATTCTCTCATCTCTTCAAATCTACCTCTTGTGCCTCTCCTCCTCCTCTATTTTGTGCTAATGATATGCTTATATAAGGTAGGAAAGAAACCCTAATGTCTTTATAATTTCCGCATAAAAAAATTGCCTAAATTTTAGGTCTCATTTTGGATGTTTGAATTTGGAAATCCTTATTAGAGACAAATTTATAGCCCTTTAAGTTATCTTTCTAATTCATTAAGAATCGCATCAATACGATATGTAAGTAAAAAGTTACAGTCAAAAGACTAAAGTATGTTCAAAATGTCGCCTAACAAATTTTGGACTTGGATTTGTTGTGGCTTCTTTTTGTGATTTCTTTTTCTTTTTCTTTTCTTCCAAATTTCTCTCAAACCCCATGAATGTCCTCTTTTAAATTTGATTGGGCTTGAATTGCTCTTTTATAAACTCTGAACTTAAACACAAAAAACTGCTTAGGAGTATCCCAACGTAAATGGAAACTCAATTTAAGAATACACATTAATTCTTATGATTTGTATTCACATTTTAGCATTTTAATCCAATAATAGGGTATTTAGAGTGCACTTTCGCGCAATCTTCAGGAGCCACACACACGCAATTGCATTTCAACCATCAAGCACGTGAAAAAGGCACCTGCATTGCATGTTTTGACCATCATGCAACACATAAACCAGAAATGTTTTGAGGGAAAATAGCTTGGGACCGACATGAGATTCAGCGGGCTTTGCAAAGAGAAAAGAAAAGGCTAACATTTTCATGTGCAGAGGATAGAATTACACAAACGGCATTTTTGGGGAGTGATGAACGGAGAAATAGAGGAAAGAAGGGTTGGACTTCACGGAAAAAAGAGGCAGAAATTATTTTGTGAGAAAAAGGACAGCTGGGACCGAATTTAGGGGACAGAGGCACATAACAAAAAAGAGGTTTTGGGGAGTGAGTGCTGAAATGAGGGACTTAGTGAATGGAGTGGAGCTAGTTTACGAGCTCTGTTTTTAGAGGAAAAAACAGGGATGCACTTTTGATGAAGAGGAGTTGCGGGACGCTCTATTCTTGCTTGGTGACAGCGTTTTGTAAGAGATTTTTATTTTATGTTTTTCATTGAGAGCGAGAGGCAGCAAGGCTACCATGCTTTTTTTTTGGCCAGGCGAGAGAGACGCGAAGAGGTTACGACAGTTGGTGAGTAGGAGAGACTAGAGAGAGAAAACAAAGGGGTGGAGGGGTACGGACTGGTTACGGGAGCTGATATGTAAATGAAAAAAAAAAAGAAAAAGAGAAAGGAAGGCAGTGACTCAGATGAAAAATAAAAACTCCCATCCGTTTTCCCTTTCGTTTGAGTTTAAAGCTTATGGGAGGTTCAGGCTTCCGTTTGAAGATTGGAACACAGCAGTTAGAGAAAGAGAGGCGGGGTGTTTTTTTTGTTGTATTTTCTCTTTACTTTTGTTCTATGCACTCCGTTGTTTTCTAGTGTTTGATTGGTGTGTTTTATTTTAGTTCTTTTTTTTATGGAAAATATTTTGTGATTTTCATAGCTCTTGTGATGAACATGGTTGGCTAAATTCTAGTACTAAGGTTAGAGGTGAATTTTAATGATTTAAATATTATTTTCGGATCAACGTAGAATTTATTTTGTGAGCTTAATCGATTGAAGGATTTTATTATTGGATATTTTGATTGTCTATATATTTATCTTAATTCATTGTGATTTTCGAATACAGTGAATGCATGAAAAAATTCCTATGATATTCAAATGAGTTTGTGAATGTTATAATCATCAATCGTTCATGCTTAATAATTAGTAATTATTTTTCTTGACCTTAAATGTTAAATCTTCCAATTAAACAGAATCATTATTCGAGTTTAATTGAAGTAAATCGATCGGAAACAATATTCTAAATTATTAGACAGATCCTCAAAATCTTAGTTGTTCTTCATATCAACTTATTTTATCATTTTAGTTTTATTTTGTTACTTTAAAAATCGTCATCTTAGTAATTTTCTCTTCCATTTGATTACATGTTCTTTTTAGTAATTTCTTTTTAGTGTTTGATTTTATTTTCCTTATCATATAAGTCAATCATTGTGGATTCGACCTTGTTAGGTACTACAATACATGTATACTTGTAGGTAAAACTGCACTAAATTTTTAGTTCACTAGTTTGAGTCAAAATTTAGGCGCAACATTGGTTTTGGCTCCTCGTTTTCCCCTTCACACTCTGTATCTTCTTCTTGGCTAGCTCGAACAGATTCCTCTACTGTTTGCAATAGGTAAACCCTTGAAGATTTACACTGATGCGTGGGACTCCATTTCTCTTTACAATGGTAGCAAAGACCCTTACGATGGTTCTCATCCATTGTGGTAGAGAATAGTTTTTTGTTAGGCGGCACATACTTCAACCATTTTACTGCTGCTGCTTGCTTCACTATATTGTCCCATGACATTGGAACTAGCTCCCCACGAAGAAAATGGCTTGTCTGGGTGGGGTTTAATGTATCACTTTTCTGAAGAGAGCATGTATTCTTCCTATATTTTTGCTAATCCAAATGCAGCACTCAAGTTAATAGGATTTAACATTTTAACAGGTAAGCAGATTTCATCTTTAAGCCTACTTAGGAAATAATTGAGCTAAAATATTATATATTTAGAACTAATATATTTTATTTATTTTATTACATTATTATTAGTTTTATATGAAAAAATGGTTAAGATGCATAAATGTAAGTTGTGATTTAAATTGGTTAATAGTATAATTTATACTTAATTTTATAACTTGTGATTTAATTGGACTATATTTTTTTTTCACATATTTGATATTTTATTCTCCATTTTTTATTTTTTCTGATTTTTATTTTTTATGTAAATAGATGAAGCATGTGGATTGAAAAATATAAAAGTAAAAGAAAAAGTGGGCTGGCAGAAGGAAAACACAAGGCATCTCATTTTTGCACGAGTTAAAGGAGTTGGTCTTTCGGTTTTACACTCCATGCAGGCCCGAGTCTTTTGGGTTTTACGGAAGCAACTTACGCGAGTTTTTCTATAAAAAATTGCACGCACGCAAGAGGTCTTCGATTTGTTATTTTAGATGCATGGGACCTGAATTCTAATTCCTTTCTTTTTGGTTTAGAAGGCATGCCGCACGGGACAAAAAGGGGAAATTCTTTTCGTTTTAAAGTAGAAGGCACGCTGCACGGATTGGGGAGATTATTCGTATCGGGTCTTTGACGCACGAAGGCAAGATATATATTATATATATTTCTTCTCTGGTTCTTGACACTCCAGCACTGCCGCTGAAGAACTTCTCTGGGCCCAACGTCTTCCGCTGCCTCCACTGATTTCTATCTCCATTTCTATTCTTTTTATTTTTTAATTTTTATTTAATTTTAATTTAAAATTTATAGTGTATTTTCAAGATTTTTAAGTTAAAATCATTTCATTTTGGATATTTTATTTTCAATATGTTTAAGTTTGATGTCATTATTTTTCTTGCTCTTTTAAGCTTTTATTTAACAGTGATTACAATTGTTATGGATTAATTTTGAGAATTTGTGATTTGAATACAGATGAATCCTAGAATCTTGAAATAAGACATATGTGTGGAATGGACATCCCCAAACCCAGTTATTCTAGACTAATTCTAATAACTAAAAAAATAAGTCATTTTAATTAAATAAACAAGTCCAAAGCCTTCAATAACGATAGGCTCAGGCCATGTCTTCCATAGCTTATTGTATCACATGAATAAAACTGGATTTTCTTCCTTTAAGCCCATCTTGAATGTTGGGCTAGCTTTTACTAGACACATCCCAAGTGGATTGCATCAATCTTTACATTGCTTCCTTACTCTTCCTAACTCTTGATCCTATGATTGCCCTATTTGAAATTTGCAAAAGATCTCTAAGGATTGGTCCACTTTAGGGCCTATCACTTTTCAATTTTCAGCTCATATTTTGTCAATTACTTTTTAATCTAATTTAATTCTTGCTTTGTTTTATTAATCTCTTAACTCCATTGCATTTAAGTTTGATTAGATGTTAATTAGGACTTAAATAATTTCAATTTTATTATTTTATTTTCACATTAATGAAGATTGTTTAGCTTAGTTGATTCCTTAATTGTTAATTTCAATTTGTTAGTCTTTTACATTCCATTTCGACTCTCAAAAATTCAAAAATATGAATCTAGTGTATGACTAGTGCCTTTTTTATTTCCGTTCTACTCTTCTATTCATTGTACATACCACTACTTTTGTTTGTGAAACTTTTCACCATTTTATACAAGTTTGAATGTAAACAACTTTCTCCGATGAGACAATCTAGGAATTTTATTCCTAATTATTATACGACATCCTCTTGCACTTGAGGTAGCTTTTATGCTGATCATTTTTTAGTGAGTCAGGAAACAACTTATGTAACAGCCCGCTAAAAAATTCAATGGTGAATTTCTATAGACTTTAGGAATCTCGTGAAAACTCCATAAGCTTTCACATATCGGTTAATCGCAAAGGTTTTAGCCTGTCAACATAGTCAGTATTATCACTCGCTATGATGCCAGAAATGCGATTTTTTTTTATTTGAGGTAGTTAGAAGTGTCAGATTACATTATAGTTTACACCACTAGGCTTAATTGAATATTTAGGATTTTTCAGTACTAAGTTTATTATGCACTTTTTCGGAGTGAATAGTACCCTCGATAAGCGTACTAAGTGCAGTGTTTTCAAAATCACAGTGTGGAATGTCCAAATTAGGTTAGAGAAGTTTTATTTGGACATTTGGAAAGATCTTAACCACACATAATGAATAGTATTAGATACTTGGCACAAAGAGAAACCATTAGATGGATTTGTGAAGGAAATCAATGTGTGAAACCATGCCACCTAAGCAAAACTTTTTTTCATTTGATCAACCAAATTGAGCCAGATTAAAGAGGGTTTCAACCCTAGTGAAACCCTAAATGGTTGGAATCTTTTTGAAACACCAAAAACTTGGTTGAAACCGAAACCCTAAACGGTTTCCCCAAACCCTAAAGTTGGCCTTCAAACCCTTTTGATCCAATTTCTAGCATTGTGTTTAATCACTTGATTAAATCACTTCCACATGCTATTAATTTCTCAAATTCTTATTATGACATCCTTATCCAACATTTTAAACCTTAGAAATTTTATTGGGCCAAGAAAAATTGTATTTGGGCTTGATAGCATCTCAAACCCTAACCAAACCCCATTTAAACCCCAAATTGAAGTCCACTTGGTTGAGGCCCACTAAGGCCCACGAATTTGGCCACCTTGGCAAAGCTTCTTGGAGAAGTTTCCTTCCCCACTTGGCAGATCATTCATTGCATCAAGTTGCACTCAATAATATGGAGGAACCCACCCCATCAAGTCCCATGTCTCATAGCTTTTGTTGGTTGTCCTTTGCCCCCCACTATCCTCTACTTTATCACATGTCTACACCTCCCCTCAATGATCATTAAGGCCTATATATTCCCCCTGCAGAAGTCTTGAGTTGTGCAAGACACACTTACTTCACTTTAATCATTTCTTCACCCCGTTCTTAGAGAGAAACCCAAAAGAGCTCTCTCGGGCAGATTTCTGTGTCTTTTTGCGTGGAGATTCTCGACCCCTTGTAAGTATTTTTACACAATGACTCCTTCATAAAAGTTGTTCCTCTTTGAGTCTAGTTTCCATAGATGTATTTTTCGTATCATTCCATGGTCATTTGGTCGGTCAAAAGTATTTTTAACCATGGAAAGGTCATTCTGGGCGTGAATCTGGAGAGTATGTTATGTTTTGGAGTTTTTGACCAAGCTAATGGACATATCTTGATCCGAAAATTTTATGGAGTATTCTTAGAATGTTTTTAAGAGTTTTCATTGAGGTCTTGTTGCATGAGTAAAGCTTTTGATGATAGATTTTCTTAGATCTAGAAACTTGAAAACTGGAAGTGGCAAAACAGTTTTTATTTGGAGAAAGTTTGAATATTTCGAAGTTTGATCTTACTCTAAAGGCTTTGATATTTTTATATGATGATCCTAAGTTTCTTATTTTCATGTTAGGATGTTATTTTGGAGATATTTAGTATTAGTTTCAAATATATGATTTTTCTATACAAGAGGATTTCGGTTAGGCCTAAGATTTGATGTTTTTGGATTAGATCCATGTTTATTGATTTTTAGCCATATGATTTTAAGTTTGATGGTTAGATCCTATTTAAGACACATCATTAAACTATGTGATGCTTTATTTAGAAGATCTCACCTTCTTAAGCCATTGATCAAGAGATTTATCAAAACTAGTTGAGGAAAAAGTTTCTGTTTTTGGATTAGGTGTAAAACCAAAAACTCCAAGTGTTATTTTGTGATTTTGGTGACTTTAGTTTGATGATTTAAAGCATGGTTGATGTTAGGATGATGTTATGAACATGTTAGAAGTAAGATTTGATTTTTGGAATTAGGATGTGAAATCCTTAAGTTAGGGGTAAAATAGTCGTTTTCCCACATGTAGAGGGTAAAATGATAATTTTACTCTAAGTTAACTTGTTTTCATGTTTCTAATTGTTAGTAATTAAATTTCTAACTTTTAGAATGACCTTTTACAGTTCCTCGTGTTTCACTTTTATTCTCATAGAACGCGACAATCGAGGTAAGTTAGCTTCTAACTTACTATCAGTTTATTGTGTATGTGTGATGGGTAAGAGAACTACAATTTATGTATGTATGTTATCATATATGCCATGTCATGCAATGTCATTACATGTTTATCTGTTACGCATGATTTATTCTCTCATGAATAATTATCTATTACACAATCTTTTCTGTCATGCAATGCTGTATGTTATAAGTATGCCATTATAGTATGCCATATGATATATGTATGCCATGAATGTTTATGATTAAATTATATTGTGCCATTTACAAGTATACGCCATATTAGAAAAGTATATGATATTAAATAATATCTCATGCATTAAGAAAGATAAGACATGTTAAGGATGACACGGACCTAAGCGTGTTCATCACAAGTTATGTTATGCGGTGCCACGGACTCAAGTGTGGTTCACCTTATGTAAAGTTCATATAAGTTTCAGATCATGTTCAAGTTAAGATATTCATGGGGCCACAACAACTGTGGAGCATGAAGTATGGGGCCACAACAACTGTGGAGCATACACTACGTGAGACACAGCAATTGTGACACGTAGAATACGTGTCATATTTTATGTTACGTGTATTCAAGTTTCAGATCAAGTACATGATAAGTCTAGTTTCAGATCAAGTTCATGTTATGCTATGCTCACATACATGTTATGTTCATGTTCATGTTATGTTCCAAGTTCATGTTCACATCATGTTATGTTCACGTTTATGATATGTTCAAGCTCATATTCATGTTATGTTATGTTCACGTTCACATTATGTCTCAAGTTCACGTTTATGTCATGTTATGTTCAAGTTTATGTTATTTTCAAATTCAATTTATGTTATGCATGTTTACGTTCATGCTATATTTCAAGTCCATGTTATGTTTCACGTTCATGTTATGTTGCTAGTCCATGTTATGTTTTAAGCTCAAGTTCATGTCATGTTAAGTCAAGTTCAATTCACGTTTAAGTTCTGGTTATGTCATGCTATATGCTATGCTTATGTACGACTTTACTTATGCATTTATGCTTTTACTGCCATGCATGCATCTTTAACCTGTGTGGGAGTTTTATGTTAACTTGCTGAGATTTGTAATCAAATCTCACCGTGGTAGTCCCAACTACCATTCCCCCCGAATGGTAGGCGATGTGGCAGGTTCAGAACAAGGAGCAAATACCGATAGGCTGGAGGATGTTGACTAGACGCCGCGGACGCTGTAACAGCCCGCTAAAATTATCAGTTTTGGATTATTTCCCGACAGCAATCACATCTCTCTCATCTTTACCCTCATCTGGAATCACGCGTATAGATTATCTTTTCCGTAAATCACGTAATTTGTTCTTCATCGACAGCTGTAAAATCATGAGTCTTCCAAGACCACGCCTAGCCTTTCTCAAGCCCAAACTACCACTTTATGTGGTGGACAGCCACCGTACGCCGCCACGTACGTTCCTCCGACGCATGTTCGTGACGAACAACGAGCGACGCGCGGGTTATCCCGTCGATGGTATAACCTTCTATCTCTAGTTATTTTACGTTTAAAATAGTTAGTTGGTTGGTTTGTGAATTGTGTAGTTGTATTTGTGGAGTTCGTTGCGTAGTTGTGAAGGGAAGTGTGGTTGTGAAGTGTTGAGTTTGATTGTGTATTTTGTGGACTGTGCTGTGAAGTATAGGCGTGAGATGGATGCCGTAGATGTGATACGGCGGGTTGTGTGAAGAGAATACGCGTGTAGCGTACTCTGTGTAATGCAGCGACGCGCCGCGCGACGTGCGCTGTAATGATGTGTGTCGTAGAAGGAAGGGAGTACGCATGTAGTGTACTCCGTGTTGTATGGCGATGCATCGTGTGATGTGCATCGTGTTGATGAGTGTTGTAGCGAAGGAAGTACGCGTAGTGCGTACTCCGTGTCGCGTAGCGATGCACTGTGAGACGTGTATCGCAGTGATGGGTTTTGTAGTGTGGATGGAAGAGAGTTCACGTGAGTGTACTCTGTATTAAGTCGTGAAACACCGGATGGCGTGTCACGAAGGGTTGGATGGCGTAACAGAGAAGTGTAGAGCATGGTGTAGTGTTGGAAAACTGTATGACAGTGTCCCGAAGCAGTGGTGTTATGGATTATAGTCTGGGGTGACTGGTGTCATCTTGTGGTTGACTATGGCTAAGAGTATATGGATTGAGAAAGGAATTGTTTGTTGGTTATTATTGATAATTTTAATGAACTTGTTTTAGTGCAAAGGCTTTATGAAGTCAAATTATCTCTTCTGAGTATAGTGAAACCTCAAGTTGCCGTGGAGTTGCAAGTGCTCATAATATGACAATTGAGTTCAGAAGTGAAAATCTTAAGGACTTGAGTGTTCCTCTTCCAGCTGTTGTGCAGTTCCTCGTGTTTCGCACCCTTTTCTCATAGAACGCGACGATCGAGGTAAGTTAGCCTCTAACTTACTATCAGTTTATTGTGTATGTGTGATGTGTAAGAGAACTACAATTTATGTATGTATGTTATCGTATATGCCATGTCATGCTATGTCATTACATGTTTATCTGCTACGAATGATTTAATCTCTCATGAATAATTATCTGTTACATAATCTTTTCTGTCATACAATGATGTATGTTATAAGTATGCCATGTTAAGTATGCCATGAAATGTTATGATTAAATCATATTGTGCCATTTACAAGTATACGCCATGTTAGAAAAGTATATGATATTAATTAATATCTCATGCATTAAGAAAGATAAGACATGTTATGTTACTTATAATACGTGGGGCCACAACAACTGTGGAGTACGTATTATATCTTATGTTATGTTATGATAATACGTGGGGCCACAACAACTGTGGAGTACGTATTATATTTATGTTACTTATAATGCGTGGGGCCACAACAACTGTGGAGTACGTATTATATTTATGTTTTACTTATAATGCGTGGGGCCACAACAACTGTGGAGTACGTATTATATTTATGTTATGTTACTTATAATGCGTGGGGCCACAACAACTGTGGAGTACGTATTATATTTATGTTAATTATAATGCGTGGGGCCACAACAACTGTGGAGTACGTATTATATTTTATGTTACTTATAATGCGTGGGGCCACAACAACTGTGGAGTACGTATTATATTTATGTTACTTATAATGCGTGGGGCCACAACAACTGTGGAGTACGTATTATATTTATGTTACTTATAATGCGTGGGGCCACAACAACTGTGGAGTACGTATTATATTTATGTTACTTATAATGCGTGGGGCCACAACAACTGTGGAGTACGTATATGTTACTTATAATGCGTGGGGCCACAACAACTGTGGAGTACGTATTATATTTATGTTACTTATAATGCGTGGGGCCACAACAACTGTGGAGTACGTATTATATTTATGTTATGTTACTTATAATGCGTGGGGCCACAACAACTGTGGAGTACGTATTATATTTATGTTACTTATAATGCGTGGGGCCACAACAACTGTGGAGTACGTATTATATTTTATGTTACATGAAGTATGGGGCCACAACAACTGTGGAGCATACACTACATGAGACACAACAATTGTGACATGTAGAATACGTGGGGCCACAACAACTGTGGAGTACGTATTATATTTTATGTTATGTGAATTCATGGGGCCACAACAACTGTGGAGCATACACTACATGAGACACAGCAATTGTGACATGTAGAATACGTGGGGCCACAACAACTGTGGAGTACGTATTAATGCACGTTATTAATCAAGACAATTAAATAAGATTCCAAGTTTATGTTAAGTCAAGTTTCAGATCAAGTTCATGTTATGTTATGCTCACGTACATGTTATGTTCATGTTCATGTTATGTTCCAAGTTCATGTTCACATCATGTTATGTTCACGTTTATGATACGTTCAAGCTCACGTTCATGTTATGTTATGTTCATGTCCATGTTATGTTTCACGTTCATGTTATGTTGATTGTTCATGTTATGTTTTAAGCTTAAGTTCATGCCATGTTAAGTCAAGTTCAGTTCACGCTTAAGTTCTGGTTAAGTCATGCTATATGTCAAGTTATACTATGTTTATGTATGACTATAATTATGCATTTATGCTTTTACTGCCATGCATGCATTTTTAACCTGTGTATAAGTTTTATGTTAACTTACTGAGATTTGTAATCAAATCTCACTGTGGTAGTCCCAACTACCATTCCCCCGAATGGTAGATCTTGTTACAGGACCCAATGGAGAATTGGAATCTGACCAACTGAATACGGTCGACTAGGCCACGGTGCGATGTTGATGATGGTATAGTATTTAACTTAGGTTAATACTTGTACTTTTGGAGTTGTATCTCAAGTATTCTTTTGATCACAACCATTTTAGACTAGTGTGGTGATCACGGCTTTTTAGTATGCCTTTATGTATGAATTATGTTTCAAGTATTTGGGATATATTTAGTTTGGTGCATAGTATTGCTAAAGAAAAAGATTATCCGCTGCGAATATTGCATAATGCTAGATGCATGTTAGGAACATTGCATCTTATATGTCATGAACGGGGGCAGGTAACCTTGTGTTGCATGTCTCGACGCTTCAAATGTCCGTTCAATCCCAAGCAGAATTTGGGGGCGTCACAGATGCAATGCAGAGTTTTTAGCTTCTATAGTTAGTTTCCTTTGGGACAGTATTCTAACCTTGTTAATTGAGTTACGCGAGTTACTCGATGAACTGGTTCAATAAGTGTATTTTAGTACTGTAATATAGAGTCTAGTCACCCATGTTTTGAGAGTACAGTCTTCTGAGACCCTTACTGTAATTGTGGTTATTTATTTTGTTAAATATGCATGGTTTATGCTTTAATTATTTGGGATGTTATAAGTTTGGTGCATAGTATAAAAAAAAAAAAAAAAAAAAAATTATCCACTGCGAATATTGCATAATGTTAGATGCATGTTAGGAACATTGCATCCTATATGTCATGTACGGGGGCAGGTAACCTTGTGTTACATGTCCTGACGCTTCAGATGTCCGTCCGATCCTAAACGGAAATCTGAGGGCGTCACAACTTAGCTTATGGTGATCCAATAGACCCCTTAAGCGATTACACAATGATTCAAACTAAGAGGTATAGGTTAAAACCATGGTTGTCTGTTTGAGGCAAGTAAGAGCTTCCATTGGATCATCGTAAGCCGATGGTCCAAAACGTAATAGTAAGGCTCTTATAAAAACCTCCCAATCGGTGAACTATCCCGACTCTAAAGCCTCTTGGTACCATACTAATGCTTCTCCTTCCATGTGGTAAGAGGCTATTAAGAGCCTCTAGGCTACATTTATTTGGTGAATCTCAAAATATGGTGTTGCCTTAAATATCCACCTTGCTGGATTATCCCCATCAAAGTAAGGGAAATCAATCCAAACACCCCTTTATTAAAAACTCCTCTATCATGCATTTGGTCACCCTCAAAATCCATTTGGAGGTCTTTATTCATATTTTTATTTTGATTAGCCATGAAAGTTCTCATCATATCAGTAAACTAGTCTAACATGTCAGTCACTATTTTCAGGTTGTCTTCAAGGAAGTCTACTTGCCTTTGGAGTCGATCTTGCTACTATATGGAACGTGTACCTTCTGCCATCAGGATTGGTGGCTATGGATTCCAAATGTTATTTGCTGGAATGAATATGAGGCTATTCTCGAATGGTGGTGAGAGAGAAGAAGATGGATTCAGAGAAAATGTGCTACTGTCATAAGTTCACAGAGTCACTAGGGTTCTTCAAGGGACTCAAAACCTCCAGAGAGTGTTCGAAATACAAATATGATAGAAACTGCACTCCCACTCCCTTGACCTTCCTCTTATTCCACTACTTTGACATTGCATAACCGAACGGTGCAAGATAAAGGACAGTGCATAACGGACGAAAACACAACACAGCATTTCAGGACTTGAAACGGTGCATTTTTCATTGACAAAACTTAAGAAAAGGATAGAAACGTAAATGACACATAAAGTAATAAAAGATAGTTAAAAAAACACTGCATTGAGAGGCTGCAGTAAATAATCCTTTGGCGTCGTTTAGGATGGCCATCGTACACACCGTTTAGAGTTCCTCTCTCAACTGTAGGGAACCCTAATAGAGATGAGATAAATTGAGATAAAAGTTATAAATTGAATGAAATATCATTAGAATATATTATTTTTATTTTGAGATTTGAAAAAGTAGATTTGTTTATTTTATTTTATGTGAGAATTTAAAAAAAATTGTAATGATGAAATGAGATATTATAAAAACAAATGAAGTCTAAAAACCAACAGAAACATTCACAGAGGTGAACCACCCTTAAACCTACCTTCAAGGGTCCAACCAAGTACACTTAAAATATCGACAAATACTCTTAATATGGTGGAATTCTAAAGGAATGCCAAATTAATTCTCGTATATGATCAACCCCATCAACCACACCTTCAACTTTGTCACTTCTATCAATATCTACACTATCCCCAATATCGTCACCAGGCTTTTTAAGGGCTGGTTTCTTACGAGCTTGGTTACATGCTCACATGAACTCAACTAAAACAGCACGATATCGATTGCATGACATATGAGACCGAGTTCACCTTCATATTTTGCACGGAATGTTCTCGTAAATTATGTCCAATACCAAGTTAAAAAATGAGTTACCCTTTTAGAATGTTTGGGGAATGAGACGAGATGAGATAAATAAATTTGTAAACAGTAGTAAAATTTGTGAGTACTAGTGAAATGATTTGAGTTACAATGTTTTATGTGATTTTGAAAAAGGAAAGAAAAAAATTAAATGAAAATATTATAAAGTTGAAATATTATTAGAATATAAATTTTTAATATAATATTTATTTCAGGATTTGAAAAAATTAAATTATTTTTTATATTTTGTTTGAAAATCTAGAAAAATTATAATGATTAGACAAAAAAATTAAAAATTGAAAAATAAAAAAAATATATTTGAATGATATTTGAATGTTAAGATATGATAAAAAGATATCAAATTAGATGAAACTATCTCAATATTTAAACAATCCCAAAGATCTCCGCAATTGTGCGGCATCAAGTGTTTAAAAGCACGCTTATGCATAAAGCCCAAAACCCCAAGAGTCGTGCTGTGGCCCGACAAAATGTCCCAATAAGGTTAAATGCCTTTTGTTCATATATATATATTTTTATATTCTTAAACATTGAATAAAAGTTTACAATATTATTACAAAATACTTACTCGAGAGAGAGAGATAAAAATGCTTGTGATCCAAAATGGGACCCAAGCATTTCTCAAACCCCAAAGGTCTTCGCTTTTATTAAAGGAAGCGCGCATTTTGAAATCAGCAATTTAAGCGCGCGTTTAGTGGTGAGATTTGAATGCATAAATCACGCTTAATTTGTTACATTTTAATGGGGGAAAAAACATGGTTTTTATTTTTTTATTTTTCAGTCCTTAAAACCGTGACTTTATAGCTAGGCACCAAAAGAAATGAATATTATAACGTTAATAAAATATAGAATAACGCTAGAGATCTCGCTGGAAGCAACTGCTCCTAGGTTTTTTTTTTTCTTTTTCTTACTGATTAAGAAAAAACTGTTTAATATTATTGTGAATTTTTTATTTTTTAAAATATTTAAAAGTATTAAAAATGATGTGAAAGAAAAAATAAAAATAAAAATTATTTTTTAAGTCTAGCAGGCTCTAGCATATTTCTAAAATATACCCCCCCCCCCGGCGAAAAACTCCTTTTTTTTGTTTTTTTGTCTGAACTAGATCCAGGTTTGTGAGGGTATCTATCTATAACTGGATTATTTATTTTTTTTTAAATATGGTATAAAAGTTCTCAAATAGCACTATTAGATATATAAATCTTTCATTTATATAATACTACTTAATTCTTTGATCTTCAAGTAGGCTTGGAGTTGGGATAATGAAATGTAAAATGTTATCTCACTTTCTACCGTTCAAACTAAGCCCAACCAAATAGTAATGTCAAAATGTGATCAAGATACAATGGCACTATTTGCAATAATAGCAAGAAGCATTTGATACAGGAGGAATCTATTTATTTTTTAAAACTCTTTTACTCACCCTAATGCATTGGCCAAGATAGCAAGGAAATCTCTTGAAGAATTTAAAGCTGCACAAGAAAAACCAACAACACATGATTGAAGGACATCATAGATGATTAACAGATGGCAATCTCCACCTTCAGGGGTTATCAAAATTAATTGGGATGCAAGTCTAAGTGAAGGAAGAGGAAGAGCAGGCTTTGGTCTAGTGGCACGGGATCATGAAGGTAGAGTATTGGCTGCCAAAAAATTCTCAAGACCAAGTCTAATGGATCCTCTACTTGCTGAAAGACTAGATGCTTTATATGCTGCAGATATGACCAATGAACTGGAATATAGATCTATCATAATAGAGGGAGATTCTCTAACAATTGTAAAGGAACTAAAACAACAACTAGTTAGATGGAATAGAGTGAGAATTATCATTAGTGATACCAAAACAAGGCATTCATCTTTAGCTAGTTGGCAGGTCTCACATGTCAAAGATTAGGCAATGTTTATGCCCATAATGTTGCCTAAGATGCAATATCAATTCCAAATGATGAAGTTGATCTGCTTGTTTGTTCAGACAACTTGCCACATATAACTCCTTGCTAAGTTTTAATGATAGTTGAAGTTTCAAAAAAACATAAAAAAGAAAAACTAAGCCCAACCTTATTGGATAAGCACTACCTTAATTGACCTAGCTAATTCGTCTCGAGGAAGAATACAAGACCCACTTGCACTGCAGGCTTACGTTTGAGAGTTTATACTTTTATAAAAAAATGAAAAGGAAATGAATGGATTGGAATCGATGGAATGTGTATATTGAATGGAAATGACAATAATGAAATGAATAAAATCTTTCTTTTTAAAATCTTTCTGTTTAAAAACTTTTAAAAAGTGTTAAATATTTGTTTTAAAAAATATGGATAATTAAACTTGATATCATAATTTAAAAAAAAAAAAAGATGCTATAAAAATATATTTTAAAGTTTAAATAGTTTTTTTTGTAAAAAAAAAAAAAGTAATAATAAATCTGGATTAAATCCGGTTACAATCCGGATATCCGGATTTATAGCTAAAAAAGGAAAAAAATTCAGATATATCCAGATTAAATTCGATTATCTGTCCAAATTATTTTTGGATTAAACCGAGCAGATAACTGCCCAGTTTTTAGAATCCAGATCCAGTTATGGCATGATATCCGGATTTGGTTCCGGTTGCACACTCCTAATAAAATAAACTGAATGATTATATACCCTATGATTGCATTGTATGAGAGTATTTTTTAGTATTCTCCAACATTCTTTGTGTTATTGGGGGCATTGACTTTAGGTGTTAAGTTGAGATAAGTAAGAAATGATTTGAATTATAATGTTTCATAGAATTTTGAGAAATGAGAGAAAAAAAAAAGTTGAATAAAATATTATAAATTTAAAATATTATTATAATATAATTTTTTAATATAATTTTTATTTTGAAATTAAAAAAATTGAATTATGCTATGTTTTTTTGGCATGTTTAGAAAAGTTGTAAAAATTAAATAATGATTAGATGAAAAAGTTAAAGATTTAAAATTAAAAAAAGTATTTGTATTTGCGTGGTATTTGAATATTGAGACGAGACGAGATGGGATGAAATGAACAATACTCCTTCTGCCACTTTCCCCCTTTTTGGGTAAGTAATGGCAACTCTTCTGCTTTCATTGAGTATCAGCTTTACTTCCGAATGACTTCAAGTGGCACATGTAATGGAATAATTAAAATTACACGATCAGTTAGATGTTGACAACATGTAGTGATAAGAAAGTACAACAAATGGTGTAACAGCCCGCTAACATTATCAGTTTTGGATTCTTTCCCGACAGCAATCACATCTCTCTCGTCTTTACCCTCATCTGGAATCACGCGTATAGATTATCTTTTCCGTAAATCACGTAATTTGTTTTTCACCGACAGCTGTAAAATCATGAACAGTTTTATCCTAAGCGTTGTACCTCGATGGCGTTTTCCCGGATCTTATCCATCGAATTTCAAAGTATTAGATAAGCTTGTTTTTAAAGTAGCACAATTATAATAATTTAATGAGCTCTGAAAATATTATAATTGTGGATAATTATTTAGATTAAATATTTTAGTTGTTTTAAGATATTAAGATGTTTAATTTTACGTTGAAAACTCTTATTTAAATTAATTGGTTTTATCATCTTCGATTAATTAACGGTACTTTATCATTTTATATAATGATGAGGAAATATTATTTTATAAATTTTAGTTTATAAAATAATATTCTACCTTAATTCATCGTGGTGTTTTATTTAAAGTGTTTTATTTAAAATAAAACATTTACGCGTTTTTAATCAGTGTTTTAATTCACCGTTGAATTATTTGAGGATCCCAAAACGTAGGATTGAAGTTTATTACCTAGGCTCCTACCCTTTTTCCTTCATTTTTCCTTTTTTCTTTTTTTTTCTTCTCTTTCCTCTCCTTCTCTCCATGGTCGACTTACACCCTTCCACCATAGCTGATCGGTTCTAGCTTCCTACCGGCGCCACCTCCGGCCGCCGTGCCTCACCTCCACCTCCGGCATGTCCCTCCCTCACCGGCGAACACATCTGCACCGGAGGTGTGCAACGCCGGCCACCAATTCTCTCTCTCTTCCCGTGCTCTTCCTTCTTGTCTCATTACCGTCGCCGCCCCTTTGACCGCCCGTTTCTCCGCCGTCCGGTGGAGGTGTCGTACACCACCCCCGCCATTCTCTTCCCCTTTCACCATAGTTCATACACACCAATTTTCAGAGCCATCGGACCAGCCGTTAGTCGCCGAGAGCCCCCGGAAGTTGCTGCCCCTGCCCTGTTTTCTCCCCTGTTGCCGATTTCTTTCTCCGCCCAGAACCGCCGCTCGCCGGCGGCGTGGACTACACCACCCACCCAGATTTCTTCCCCTCTCACCGGTGAACATCCCCTCCAAGTTTCACCTCCATCCGAGCCACGGTTAGCCGCCACTCTCGCCTCCAAACAAATGGGTTTTTAAGGCTTTTCACCATTTTGGACCACCATACACGGCCAAATCAGCCACCAAGCACCACCATTGGATTCACCACATCAAGGGCTTCCTCCCCATGTCTTTCTTTTTCCCAAACTCTCACTTTTTCTCATATGGGTTTCTCAAAACACCCGTTCGGTTGCACCACCGTGCGCCGCCGTACACGGCCACCCGTGGTGTTTCACCACCACCATCTTGTTCCTCTCATCCTCATGAACCTCTCCAAGAAATTTCATGGCCAACGGAGCTTCGTAGAGCTCACACTCTCCCGCACTCTCCAAGGCCAAAAATGGTTTCAAACGGCCGATCTGCCGCCGTTAGCCACCGTCCGACCACCACCTCGCCACCACAGCTCCACCACATGTTCCTCTACCTTTCCCTAGCTTTCCATGAAGTTCTATGGCTTTTCGCTACCTCGCGTCTCCTCCGCTCACCGTTCGGAGTTACTGTTCACGGCGTGATGCCGCCGTGCTCCGCCACCTTTGACCATCACAAGGCGACCGTGAGTCTTCCAAGACCACGCCTAGCCTTTCTCAAGCCCAAACTACCACTTTATGTGGTGGACAGACACCGTACCGCCACGTATGCTCCTCCGACGCATGTTCGTGACGAGCAGCGAGCGACGCACGGGTTATCCCGTCGATGGTATAACCCTCTATCTTTAGTTATTTATGTTTAACATAGTTGATTTGGTTGGCTGTAGACTGTGTAGTTAGTGTTTGTGGAGTTCGCTGCGTAGTTGTGAAACGAAGTGTGGTTGTGAAGTGTTAGGCTTGATTTTGTAGTTTTGTGGACTGTGCTGTGAAGTATAGGCGTGAGATGGATGCCGTAGATGTGATACGGCGGGTTGTGTGAAGAGAATACGCGTGTAGCGTATTCTGTGTAATGCAGCGACGCGCCGCGCGACGTGCGCTGTAGTGATGTGGGTCGTAGAAGGAAGGGAGTACGCATGTAGTGTACTCCGTGTGGTATGGCGATGCATCGTGTGATGTGCATCGTGTTGATGAGTGTTGTAGCGAAGGAAGTACGCGTAGCGCGTACTCCGTGTCGCGTAGCGATGCACCGTGAGACGTGTATCGCAGTGATGGGTTTTGTAGTGTGAATGGAAGAGAGTTCACGTGAGTGTACTCTGTACTAAGTCGTGATACACCGGATGGCGTGTCACGAAGGGTTGGATGGCGTAGCAGAGAAGTGTGGAGCGTATGGTGTAATGTTGGGAAACTGTATGACAGTGTCCCGAAGCAGTGATGATATGGATTATAGTCCGGGATGACTGGTGTCATCTTGTGGTTGACTATGGCTAAGAGTATATGGATTGAGAAATGAGTTGTTTGTTTGGTTGTTATTGATAATTTTAATGAACTTGTTTTAGTGCAAAGGCTTTCTGAAGTCAATTTATCTCTTCCGAGTATAGTGAAACCTCAAGTTGGCCGTGGTGTTGCAAGTGCTTACAATATGGCAATTGAGTTCAGAAGTGAAAATCTTAAGGACTTGAGTGTTCCTCTTCCAGCTGTTGTGCAGTTCCTCGTGTCTCGCGCTCTATTCTCATAGAACGCGACGATCGAGGTAAGTTAGCCTCTAACTTACTATCAGTTTATTGTGTATGTGTGATGGGTAAGAGAACTACAATTTATGTATGTATGTTATCGTATATGCCATGTCATGCTATGTCATTACATGTTTATCTGCTACGTATGATTTAATCTCTCATGAATAATTATCTGTTACATAATCTTTTCTGTCATACAATGATGTATGTTATAAGTATGCCATGTTAAGTATGCCATGAAATGTTATGATTAAATCATATTGTGCCATTTACAAGTATACGCCATGTTAGAAAAGTATATGATATTAATTAATATCTCATGCATTAAGAAAGATAAGACATGTTATGTTACGTATAATACGTGGGGCCACAACAACTGTGGAGTACGTATTATATTTTATGTTACGTGAATACGTGGGGCCACAACAACTGTGGAGTACGTATTATATTTAATGTTACGTATATACGTGGGGCCACAACAACTGTGGAGTACGTATTATATTTTTATGTTACGTGTATACGTGGGGCCACAACAACTGTGGAGTACGTATTATTTTTTATGTTACGTGTATACGTGGGGCCACAACAACTGTGGAGTACGTATTATATTTTATGTTACGTGTATACGTGGGGCCACAACAACTGTGGAGTACGTATTATATTTTATGTTACGTGTATACGTGGGGCCACAACAACTGTGGAGTACGTATTATATTTTATGTTACGTGTATACGTGGGGCCACAACAACTGTGGAGTACGTATTATATTTTATGTTACGTGTATACGTGGGGCCACAACAACTGTGGAGTACGTATTATATTTTATGTTACGTGTATACGTGGGGCCACAACAACTGTGGAGTACGTATTATATTTTATGTTACGTGTATACGTGGGGCCACAACAACTGTGGAGTACGTATTATATTTTATGTTACGTGTATACGTGGGGCCACAACAACTGTGGAGTACGTATTATATTTTATGTTACGTGTATACGTGGGGCCACAACAACTGTGGAGTACGTATTATATTTTATGTTACGTGTATTCATGGGGCCACAACAACTGTGGAGCATGAAGTATGGGGCCACAACAACTGTGGAGCATACACTACGTGAGACACAGCAATTGTGACACGTAGAATACGTGGGGCCACAACAACTGTGGAGTACGTATTAAGTCAAGTTTCAGATCAAGTGCATGATAAGTCAAGTTTCAGATCAAGTTCATGTTTTGTTATGTACACGTACATGTTATGTTCATGATCAAGTTATGTTCCAAGTTCATGTTCACATCATGTTAAGTTCACGTTTACAGTATGTCTCAAGTTCACGTTTATGTCATGATATGTTCAAGTTTATGTTATTTTCAAGTTCATATTTATGTTATGCATGTTTACGTTCATGCTACATTTCAAGTCCATGTTATGTTTTAAACTCAAGTTCATGTCATGTTAAGTCAAGTTCAGTTCACGTTTAAGTTCTGGTTATGTCATGTTATATGTCAAGTTATGCTATGCTTATGTACGACTTTACTTATGCATTTATGCTTTTACTGCCATGCATGCATCTTTAACCTGTGTGTGAGTTTTATGTTAACTTACTGAGATTTGTAATCAAATCTCACTGTGGTAGTCCCAACTACCATTCCCCCCGAATGGTAGATCTTGTTACAGGACCCAAAGAAGAATTGGAATCTGACCATCTGAATACGGTCATCTAGGCTACGGTGCGATGTTGATGATGGTATAGTATTTAACTTAGGTTAATGCTTGTACTTTTGGAGTTGTATCTCAAGTATTCTTTTGATCACAACCATTTTGGACTAGTGTAGTGATCACGGCTTTTTAGTATGTTTTTATGTATGAAATATGTTTCAAGTATTTGGGATATTTTTAGTTTGGTGCATAGTATTGCTAAAGAAAAAAAAAAATAATCCGCTGCGAATATTGCATAATGCTAGATGCATGTTAGGAACATTGCATCTTATATGTCATGAACGGGGGCAGGTAACCTTGTGTTGCATGTCTCGACGCTTCAAATGTCCGTTCAATCCCAAGCGGAATTTGGGAACGTCACAAATGGGGTTTTGTACGTTGGACAGAACGAATTTATGTACAAAATGCACAAATGATGGTTAGAAGAATTCCATTATATATCTACAAAAAATCCCATTGCCAATAGACCTTCTCTACAATCCCTCCACCACTTTGAACAGCAAGGTGAAGCGTTTCAGACACAGGAGGAACTCCCCAAAGTAATGGCACTGCAACTGTCATTGTTAACTTCTCGTGCAAACCACCTTTGCTTGCCTTCTCGGCAGCAACAACCTGAACATTACATGATGTTTTCTTGAGACAACAACTAATCCATCATATTCAGAACATAATTTTTGACATACTTTAGGGAGTAAGCTGATGTGCAAATTTTATAAAAGCGTACCTCTCTGTCAAACATGTAATGGAAAATTTAAAACAAAAATACATGGTTCAGAGGTCAGAAAATTAGAGATCCACCATTTTATAGCTAGTGTAGCCATTCAATTACACCTAAACATCATCTTTGGTGACAAATTTCAAGCAGTTTCGTTAAATACATAAATTGTTCGAACTTGAAAGTGCAGAGAAATATAAGTCTGAGAGAGTCAAAATCTATTATCAAACGTTTGGGAAACTTATTAAAGAAACAAACCCAACCTGTCAAAACGCAGCAAAAATGCTAAAACCATCAATGAGTGGAATAAGCCTGTTTCTCAAAAGCAAACAACCAAGAAAAGAAAGCCAATGGAACTTCAATTCTTGATTGGAAAAGTGGTCCAACTAAAACTGCAATGGTCAACACCACAACAGTCCAACTGAATCCTCATTCTTGACTAGGTTATGTTTGGAAAGTATAACGACCCGTTTGAATGATGAGATGGTTTCATCTCATCTCATCTTTATCTCAGAATCCAAATACATCTCAAACACAAATACTTTTCAATTTCAAATACTAATCAAACACATAAACTAATTATTACAACTTCCCCAAATTTCCAAAAAAAAAGAAAAAAACAATTCAACTATTTTAAATCCCAAAACCAAACTAATATTTTAACTTTATAATATTTTTTTTCAACTTTTTCTCTTATTTCCCAAAATCCCATAAAACGTCTTTAACCCAAACCACTTCACTACTATCACAAATTATTTCACTACTATTTACAGATTTCTCATCCCATCTCACATCATCTCAACATTCAAACGAGTCTTAAAACTTTAAATCACATAAAAAATACACTGAGAATTCAAACATGAACCCAAGCATGCAAAATTGGAGAGACCATTGAATCATAAACCATGCAACTGTCATGAGCCTAAAACATCTCTAGAATCACTTTGGTAAAAGCTGAAGCCCACTGATGTGCATTGGGCAGCAAAACTCAAGTACAACTGGAACAATTGAATGAAAAATAAATTTTTCTTGAATATACTAACTGTGCACACTCATGAAATATGACATACCTCCCCACCATGCTCTAAGACGGTGTCTTCAACAACATCACTTAGCATCTCAATGGAACGGCAAAACCCAAAAATACAAAGTCTTCTCCCCATATCAAGTCCCTGAATTAATATTTATAAGCAATAAGACAGAATATCTACAAACAATTGATGACAGGTTAAAGAAAAGTGAAGAGACTTCATACATTTGTTGCTGCAATATCAAAGAGTGCACCCAGACATAGAACTTGATTTGGATCCATGTAATCCCTCTCTTGAAACCTTTGAATCTTTTGAGCAGCCTTTGGTCTTCCTTGCTTCTTCTGTGTCACTTTTTGTTAGCTGATTTGATAACAGATTGAAAACTAAAATGGGAATTGCACGATACTCATACAGAATGAAATATAATCATCAAAGCAACATTTGTCAGGATTAAGAATCATAGGGGTTTTGTTCTAAGATGCAATTTAAAGAACAGGGAAGTTAGAGGAACCAAATATCTATACAAATGCATGTCAAGATACCTTGTGAACTCATAACGGTGTAGTGGCTATTATCAAGTAAAGAACCAATCACCAAAGCACCAATGTAAAAGATGATTTTTTTTTTTTTAAAAAAAAAAAATGGTAACTTACAAAAAATGGTATAATATACAATTGTCTTAATAGAAGTGGCATACATCTGAAGAAGAGACACGTTGAGGGACCATAGAGCCGCCAATCTGAACGAGACCATCAGCAGTGAACAAGGTCACTCTATCCTCAGGAACCCACTGAATTTCTGTAACAGAAGAATTCTGAGCCATCAATTTCTAGGAGTTGGGAAATTCAAAGGGCAGAGATATTTCTCTGTATCCTAACGTGTCAATGTATGCAGTATCAGCTAGCATTGTAGCAAGCCAGGAAGCACGAGAGTGCAATGCAGCAAATATTTCCCTCGAACTGCCTGGCTCAATCCGCTAATTAAGCTACCTACAGCCCCATATTTGCTAATTACGGGTGCACACTTTCTTCAGTTGTAAAAAGATAAAAAAGAATTGGAACCGGCGTGAGACACCCAGGATTGGAATTAGGCCAAATTCTTGACATACGAAGTAATGGAAAACTCGAAAAAAGGGATTGGGAAACTTAGCACCTAATAACTCATTGACGACACAGACACGTAGAACTCCTATTTCTCCATCGATTTTCTACATATTCTTCGCAATCAAACGAACCGGAAAAAATCATAAAGTAGAATGCACAAATCGAAATTTCTCTGCCGTACCCAAAACTAATTGACCAAAAGAAATTGCTAAGGCGATGATTAAGAAATAAACTTAATTAATCATTACAGATTGCTAAAGTTATGATTAAGAAATATTACGTTTAGTTTCTGATCTAATAGCTGGACTGATTCGAGGATTGGGATCATATCATCTGATGCCGCAATAAACCGAAAACATCATAAATATTAGAGATACGGAACAAACAAAGAGTCCAAATACATAATTCAAAAAGATATATACCGTAATTTGAATATGAGAGAAATTGAATTACCGCAATCACCATCGTCCCAAGGAAAGAAGCCGAAAGAGTCTTGGGCAAAGAAGTTTCCGGAATCGGAAGCCTTGGCCGAGAAACGGAGACGAGAAGGACGAGGATTAGCAGTTGAGGATTTTGGGGAGGAAGAAAATGCGGAGAGGGTGGAAGTAGATTCCCTGGAGCGAGAAAACAATGGGAGCGGAGAGAAGGGAGAAAAACGCAGAGAGGAAGTTTCCGCCATGAGAGAGAAAGACAGAGATTCCGTCGGTAGAGAGAGCGAGAGGAATCTGCGAAGGAAAAGTAAAGAGGAATGGAAGATTGTTCGACGCCACATGTAGAGGATGACACGTGGCAGAACACGACATTGTATTACCCGTTGAGAGTGATCTGGGAACCGTGCCTGGAACGTCTGGTTCTTGCCTCTTGGCCATTCCGCACGCTTAGAGCACCCCCATTCGGTTCTCCATCCTCTTCATTTTCTTATAATTTGTTGTATTTTTTAGGGTTTTCTCTAAAAGCATCCCTCCATCCGGTTCCTTAAAATGCAGTTCTAATTTTCGGGATGTACAGGGAATCCCCATCTCTGGGGACCTATTGTACATCCCCAAATCCCATTTCCCCAACCTCTCCTGCGAACGACTTCCTCTCGACGGTTGGTTTTGGTGCGATTTTCATCCCCTCTCTGTGCGAAGCTTCTCCCTTTTTCATTTGGTATGTGCGAAAATCTTCATTACGGCTTGATTTGGGATCTGTTTTAGGGTTTGATCTTGATTTTATTTTGCTGCAAATTTGCTGGTTGGAATTCATCGAAATGTTTGGATTCTTTTTTTCGGATTTCCGTTTCGTGTGTTGGGTTATATTAAACGTTTGGCTGTTTGGTTGGTATGAAAATGGAAGTAAAATTTGACCAGTGGTTTCCGTAAGGCTCCTGTTTGGTTGCCCAGAAAATAACCCTTAGGGTTTTCTGCTTGTATTTTCTTTAATCTTCAATGTTTGCCTACCCCGAAACTTATTGCCACATTTTCTGTTTTCACCCCCGTTTGGTTGCTGTGAAAATCGTTGCCCAGATTGCATTTAATTTTTCCAACCTTACCCGTTTGGTTGCTGTGATTCTGTGCTGCCGTTTGGTTGGTTGGAAAATTATCCATTGAATTCCCTTCCCCCTTGCGTTTTGATGAATGGTCCCCTGTTTTGATTAATGCTGCCCCTGTGATGATTATCGTGGTCACATGTGTTGTTTGGTTGGCAAGAAAATCAAGATGAAACAATAATCTTATGTTATCTTGTATCAGAAATTCAGTTGCTGGGTTATTACATCTAGATGAATTATAAATCAAGGTTGGATTTATTTGAGTTAAAGCAACCCGTTTGGTTGCTGTGATTCTGTGCTGCTGTTTGGTTGGTAGGAAAAATCTCCATTGGTTTCCCTTCCCCCTTGCGTTTTGATGAATGGTGCCTCTGTTTTGATGAATGCTGCCCCTGTGATGATTATCTAGCTCACGAATTTTGTTTGGTTGGCAAGAAAATCATATGATTTTTAATCTTTGGTTATCTTGTATCAGAAATAGAAGTTGCTGGGTTTTTACATGTTTGATGAATTTCGGACATAGCTTTTTTTCCCATATTTTTTTACCTTCAATGCATGCATCTTGGGCTGCCTTTTCTTGGTCTTACCTTTCCCATGTCATTTGTATGCTTAATGTTGTTTGTAACTATCTAAAATCTGTTTTCAATTTTCAATTATTAAAAATTCAAGAAAAGGCATTTTGGTAACCTGTGATTTAGTAACCTGTGATGACTACTTATGTGAATTTGCTAATCATGAGATATATGTGAATTTGCTGCCAATTTTCAATTATTAAAATTGTGAATAATGTATCTTTCTAACCTGTAATTTAGTAACCTGTGATTACAACTTATGTATTCATCCAATAATCATGAGATATATGTGCTGTATACCATTGCCATTTTACCCCTTAACCATGTGCTTACTACTTATGTTCATCTTATATTCATTAGCTATTACCCGTGTGCTGTATACCATTGCCATTTTTGCCCTTAACCATGTGCTGTATACCTTACTTTTATTTAATCAATGATGAGCATAAATGGATGTTGGCAATTTCTGAAATGGATGATATTTGTATTTTGATGTAATATTGTTGGAAATGCAAGAATGGTTTTATAAATCTCCAATATATTTAAAAAACTTACTCATTACTTATCATTACCATTGTTTGTACTCCGGAAGCCTTCCTCTTCATATGTTTGTAAATTTTTAGGTAAAATTTTTGATGTTTGTATTATCGTCAGTTCAAGTGATATTCTAGTCTTTTATTTGGTGTTGCCCCATTTTGCAGTGTTGCGTGACTCTCAGGGGAGGGGGTTTATTCAATGGCTGTGATGATGGTGTTATAGTGCGGGTTAAGTCAGAAGTGTGTATGGGGCCCCATCGATATGGCGGGGTAATTCTCATCCGAATCGCCATATTGCAGTTTGTGGTACTTCCCACAAAAGGCAATCGGGGTTCGGATGAGATTTTGCAGCCATTCGATGTTGGGCTCCTTGCTTACACATGGTGTCAATATTTACACCATTCTGAGCCTTTTTAATTATTTGTATATTTGATATATTATATTCGCATGGCTGTACGATATATTTTCTATATCTCGAATATATAAGGGAACCGGATGGGGATGCTCGTATTTATTGTGCATTGGTTTTGCATGTTGTTTCTAATAATTGAATAATTAGAGTTAAATTAGTGTGTAAACTAACCCACAAGGCTGTGATGATGACAACCGTTTGTGGGGATACGGAAAATATATCGTTGGTTTTCCCCAATGGCTAGGTAATCAGGACGGCCAATGTGTATTGGCAACCGGTAATTGTAGCCATCAGTGGGCATACCAAGTTTCCAAGTTCATACCAAACGGTTTCTGAGCCATCAACCCGGACTAACACCCCAATTCTTCCAACCTTCATTTCTAACTTTTTCAATTGCTTTTTAGAGATGGATTCACCAGACCCTGGACATATGTTCTTCACCAACCTCCTAAGTCAGGATCCTCAACTCGACCCCACTTATGGTGGGCAACGTGGGTCATCTCCAGTGACCCTTGATGACTCTCCACCCCTACCCCCTAATGAGCCTATCGGCATAAGGAAATCAGTGAGGGGTGCAAATTTCACCCCCGAAGAAGACAAGTTACTTGTCTCTGCATGGCTAAATTGTAGCCTTGATGCAGTCCAGGGAACAGATCAAAAACACGCCCAACTTTGGGAAAAAATTTATGAGTACTTCCAGCAATTTAAGGAAACCACAAATGAGCGGACAATAAAGTCTTTAATTCACCGGTGGTCGGTGATCCAAAAGGCCACAAATAAATTTTGTGCGAAACTAGCCCAAGTTGAAGGGTTGAATCAAAGTGGCATGACCGAGCAAGACAAGGTAACGTTATCAATTCCCAGAGTCATTTACTTCAAAATTTTTGTCAACAATTTTTTATTTAACATTGGTTTCTTTTTCCCTCACAAGTTTGACAAAGCGAAGGTTATGTACCAATCGCTAGAGAAATGCTCATTCCAGTTCGAGCATTGTTGGCACCTATTGAAAGACCAACCTAAGTGGATTTGGCGTGCCACAAAGGAGGATCCAAAGCGGAGGAAGACGATGTCCCCATCCCCGACCCCAACTCGATGTTCTGGAGCTACAGTTGATTCAGTTTTTGATATCGAGTCGGATCATGTGATGGAGAATGAAGTTATCGAGCCCGACCGACCAATTGGAAGGAAAGCTGAGAAAGGAAAACGAAAGGTCCAAGGCCAGCATGCAGAGGAGAACTTCCAACTCAGGAAGTTGAAGTATACTCTGTTGGAGGAGTCACGCGCTCAGGAGAAGGAGTTTTTTCGTCTTAAAGCCGAGAAGATGGCGCACGACAAGGAGACGGAGGCCAGAAAATTGAGTCAAGAGGACGAACGGCTGCGGTTGGAGGCTGAGAAAGTGGAGCTCGCGAAGAAGGAATCAGATCAGCGCATTATGATGATGGATGTGAGTGTCATGCCAGAATTGCAGCGGCAGTTTTTCCAGCAACTCCAGAGGGAGGTCATGGCGAGACGCAGTCGGACCGACGATTTGAATTGATTATTTTGTATTTGATTTTTTGGACATATGTTTGTAACCTTTATATATGTGTAAAAATACATGTAATTCACCATTTTTGTATTTGATAATATGGAAGTATGATAGGGTTGTGCAATTAATGACTCAATGACATTTTCATAAACAAACTTGATTACCATGGTAATATTCGGGAAATTGATAACAATAACGAAATACAAATGCAAATCAGATTAACTTAAACATAGTTCACTAATTACATTAAGGAAATAATAAAATCTAAAGCAACCCCGACTAATGTTGTGAATACCTAAGCCATTGATGTTCGATTAGATCTTCTTGAAGCTGATGATGTGCCGAGCTGTCTCTAATTTCATGATGACGCTGGATGAAGTCTTGAAGCTCAGTTGTATGATTGCGCGACAATTCGGGGAGATCATCATCAAGTTGATCATATTCAATGTTCAGACTCTCATTATCATCACGCTCGTCTTCAATTATCATATTATGTAAAATAACACATGCTTTCATTATATTTGTTAGTTCCTTCACTTTGAACATTCGAGAAGGTCCACGAATGATAGCAAATCGTTGTTGAAGTACCCCGAATGCACGCTCGACATCTTTTCTTGCGGATTCTTGTGCTTTCGCAAAATTTTTCTTCTTATTCCCACGTGGTGATGGAATCGTCTTCACAAAAGTTCGCCACTTGGGATAAATACCGTCCGCAAGGTAATAGCCCATCGTATAGTCGTTACCATTGATAGTGTAATTGACTTGAGGAGCACGCCCTTGGGCAAGTTCCGTAAAAATAAAAGATCTCTCTAGCACATTAATATCGTTATGTGAACCGGGCATACCAAAAAATGCATGCCATATCCAGAGATCATATGAAGCAACTGCTTCTAAAATAATAGTTGGTTCACGGATGTGGCCGGAGTACATACCTTTCCAAGCTGAGGGACAATTTTTCCACTTCCAATGCATGCAATCAATGCTTCCTAGCATTCCTGGGAATCCCCGTTGTTCACCAACCGCAAGCAATCGGGCTATATCATTAGCAGTTGGCGACCTTAGATATTCTTCTCCAAAAACACTTACTACTGTCTCAGTAAATTTTTTGAGGCTCTCCATTGCGGTGCTTTCACCAATACGTATGTATTCATCCATAAAATCTCCAGTAACTCCATACGCCAGCATTCTAAGTGCTGCGGTGATTTTTTGCATAGAAGATAAACCGAGTCGGCCGGCATTATCTCTTCTTTGGACGAAGTACGGCTCGTAAGACTCTACTTCATTTAGAATACGAAGAAATAGGGGACGACTCATCCGAAATCTCCTTCGAAATAGATTCGAGGGATATACTGGATTTTCAGCAAAATAATCACGAAATAGGCGCTCGTGTCCCTGAGTATGATCACGTCGAATAAACTTACGACGTTGGCTATTGCCACGTCGTCTGGATGACTGTCCATCCGCCTCCATGCTTTGAACATCGCTATCATCTTCAGAGGAAACGTATGTCAATAATTTGCGAAAGAAAGTACGAGCCATTTGATGAAAGGAGTAGGAGATCAAATGATACAATTTCTGTTTGGTTCTATGGAGGAAATGAGGCTTGAGTTTGCGTATTTATAAAGGAGTAAAAATATTACCGTTGGAGAGAAGACAAAAAAAGTTACCGTTGGAGAGAAGACAAAAAAAGTTACCGTTGGAGAAAAAACAAAAAATATTACCGTTTGAAAAAAGACAAAAAATATTACCGTTGGAGAAAAGACAGAAAATATTACCGTTTAATAAAATTAATAAATTTTATCATCAATACGTGAAATTACGGTTTTTCATTAGAGATATTGAGTATTCTTTTAATTAAATTTTCCATCACGTTACAAAATGCACTAATTAAAAAAAATAGCTGATTTTTATAATTTGAATTTGAATTTAAATATAAAATATTGTATTGGATAGTCAAAATCTCCAATAAATATTTAGTAGAAAATGAAATTTGAAAAAAAAGATAATAAGACAAAATAGTTAGTAGTTAAGATTGTAAATGGAAGAGAGAGAAAGAAGTAATAAAAAAAGATTAGAGAAATATTATTTAAAAGAATAGAGATAGGGATGGGGAATGAGATGTAGGAGGTTTTTAGAAGATAAACAAATTTTAGAGAAAAATTTGAGAAAATGAGTATTTGAGTTAAATTATAGGGATGGGGATGGGGAACCCAATGGGGATGCTCTTAGTTTACAAATAACTAATTTGTAAGTCTAATGCACAGTATTATTACAATTTTACTTTTTTAATATTATTTTTATTTTAAAATTTAAAAAAATTAAATTGAGATTTAAAAAAGTTAAATTATTTATTATATTTTATATGAAAATTTAAATAAATTATAATGATAAAATTAAATGAAATTAAATACAATGATTTTCAAATCCAAACAAGAGCTAATTTGTCAAGTCTTATACACAATGTTTTTTTTTTATTATCGTTACATCTTTTTAAATTTGATATTAAATAATTTATTATTTATTGTTTAATAATTAATTGTAATATAAAGAGATAGTAAAAAAATATAGATAGACCACTTCAGTTCATACCCATTTAGTAATTTGTAATTTTTTTTTCTTTTTTTTTTCGATAGAAATAAACCTTTCATCCTAAGGATATTAGCATTACAATTGTCTCTCCGCCCATAGGGCTAGAGCAATTACATCAGGGAAGGAACCCCACCATTGGCTAATATCACTAACATGCCAAGCATGCCTTGCAAGTTTATGTGCTACCTCATTATAAGTTCACATAGCATCTCTAACCTCACACATTTGAAAGCAGTTCATAAGCTCCTTAGTATCCTTGATCACATTACCAACCAAATTCATTGAGGGTTCTGACTTTTGCAATTCTTGTACTAAATTTAAGGCATCACTTTCTATAATAAGGTGTTGAATACCCAAGTGAACCGTTAGCTATAGACCCTTGAAGATTGCAAGCATCTCAATGCTTGTTGCATCCATAATTGCTGGTTCCTTCTTGCTGGTTGCCATAAGAACCTCTCCTTTACTGTCTCCTGGGACGGCCCCAATTCCAGCACTGTGTTGGTTCTAGAAGGTAGCCCTATCGACATTTAATTTGAAAGCTCTTGGAGGGGGGAGCTCCCATCTGCAATGGTGTCTCACAATTTTCAGTGGTTGACCACAGGTTGCCTTATAGACATGCTAGATAGCCAGGGCGTGAGCTATAGCTTGATCAATATGGATGCACTTGTCTTCAAAGGTTGCTAGGTTGCGCCTACACCAGCAACTCCATGAGATCAGAAAGTATAGCTTCAAATGGTCTTTCTGATGTAAACCACTTCTGTACCCAGCAAGGTCACCATACAATTTTGGCAGGCCAGATGAGAAGATGATAGGCAAGTGTGTTTCCCAAACCTTTCTTACTAAAGCGCAGAAGCATAGTGCATGAACTGCATCTTCTGTCTCCCTGTTGCAGAACTTCCAAGTTTCATCATTTAATACCTTTCTTTGCACCAAATTGTGCTTGGTTGGCAGGCTTTCTTTGCAAGCTTTCCATGCAAATATCTTGATCTTGGCTGGTAGCTTCAAATTCCACAGATCCTTCCATAGCTTTTGTAGTCCCATATTTCTCGAGCCTTCACCTTCCATCCTGTTCTATTTAGCCTCTTTGAATACCCAATAGGCACTCTTGACTGTAAACTTTCCATGTGGCTCAGGGTCCCAGATGATCTTGTCTTCAGATGTGCTGCTACTTAGGGCTATTTTTAATACTGCATTTGCTGCTCGGGTAGGTAGCAAGGTCCTTACGTTCTCCACATCCCACGATTTGGACTGTGAGTCAATTAGGCTGTCAACTGTGGCATCTTGGTCATAAGTTGCTGCAATTTCATCATTTCTACCCAGAGGTAGATGTCCAGGTATCCAATTATCTCTCCACACTTTGATATTCTGCCCTAACCCCACTCTCCACTTGCAGCCCACTACCAAAAGTTCTTGGCCTCCCAAATCCCCCTCCATACAAAGCTAGGATTAAAGCCTAACTTAGCCTCTAGGAAAGACTCTTTTGGGAAATACCTTACTTTGAAAACCTTGTGGATCAGTGTATTTGGTTCTTGAATGATTCTCCAGCCTTATTTTGCTAAGAGAGCATCGTTGAAAGTTCTAAGGTCTTTGAACCCCAACCCTCCAGCTTGTTTATGTGTACAAAGCTTGGCCCAATTGACCCAATGGATTTTATGTTCCTCTTGTTTATGTCCCCACCAAAACCGTGCCATCATTTGTTCCAGCTCATGACATAGACTTCCTAGGAGTTTAAAGCAGCTCATGGTATAAGTTGGAATAGAGAGAGCCACTGTTTTTATAAGTATTTCCTTACCCCCTTGAGATAGCATTTTCTCTTTCCAGCTCTTCAGTTTGGTCCATACCTTATGTTTGATGTTCGAGAAAGCTCTTGTTTTTTTATCTACCCACTAGTGGAGGTAGCCCCAGGTATTTATCATATTGCTGAAAGTGTTGTACCCCCCATGAATCCATCAAATCTTTTTGCTAAGCAAAGTCTACATTCTTGCTGAATATCATTAATGTTTTGTCCTTGTTTACTTTCTGCCCTGAGGCCTCTTCATATAGGCCAAGAAGTTGTTGAATATGACTGTTTTCTGCCCTATTAGCTTTACAAAACATGATGTTGTCATCTGTAAATAATAGGTGTGAAATTCTTGGTGCCCCTCGACAGATTCTAATGCCAGGTAATTTACTTGACTCTTCTGCTTGTTTCAATAAACTAATTAGGCTTTCAGTACCTAGGATGAATAGGTAAGGAGACAAGGGGTCTCCTTGCCTCATACCCCGAGAAGGATGGATAGGGCCCTTTGGTTCTCCATTGATAAGTACTAAGAATGATACAGTCTTTACGCACATCATAACGAGTTGGGTCCATCGAGGTGGTAGCCATCACAACCTCTATGTAGTCCCATTCCAGCCTATCATAGGCCTTGCTAATGTGTAATTTAATGGACATATATCCATCCTTCCCTTTCCTTCCATTTCTCAGGTAATGAATCACCTCATGTGCCACCATCACATTGTCACTAATTAACCTTCTTGGGACAAAAGCACTCTGGGAGCTTGATATGACTTCATTCGGTATTAGTTTGAGCCTATTGGCCAAGACCTTCGAGATTAGTTTGTAAACCACATTACAAAGGCTAATTGGCCTAAATTCAGTAATCTTTTCAGGCTTTTTTTTTCTTTGGGATCAAGGTGATAAATGTATGGTTGATGGTTGGTGGGAGGGTGCCACTTTGTAAAGCCTACATCACAGCATCAATTGTAGTAGTCCCAACTATATGCCAATATTTTTTATAAAACATGGGGGACAGGCCATCAGGGCTAGGTGCTTTGGTTGGGTGCATCTGGTCTAGAGCAGCCTTGACTTCTTCTCTCTTGAATTCTCTCAATAAGTCTTGGTTCATGTCCTCAGTTATTCTACCCTCCATATCATTTAAGAAGTCCAAATTGGCATTCTGATTGGTGGCTTTAAACAAGTTCTGAAAGTACTCCATGATTACCTTATCTCTCCCTTCATCAACTTGCCATTCACCTGCCTCATCCTTCAGTCCTTTAATCCACTTTTTTGCCCTTCTTTGAGATGCCTTTTGGTGGAAATATTTGGTGTTCTGGTCTCCCCCTTGTAGCCATAGGGATTTAGCTCTCTGGTGCCATAGGATCTCTTCCCTTTCTCGTTGCTCCTTTACCATTATATTTATTTAGATAGTGAGACGAGATAAGATAATTTTTTATGAAAGTTAAAAATTGAATAAACTATTTTTAGAATATTATTATTATTTTGAAATTTGAAAAAGTTGAATTAATATTTAAAAAGTTTGAATTGTTTATTATATTTTATACGAAAATTTAAAAAAATTATAATGATAAGATGAGATGAAAGTATTTCACAATTTAAATAGTTTCTAAATTCTTTTGTGATAGGCTAGAGTGTGATCTCTTTGCAAAATAGAGCAAACATATCTAATATATACTTATGGCTTTAAATAAATAAGTCTATTCGATATACTGCACTAGATTTCGCTCCAGATTATTAGCTTGGTTAAATTCAAGTTCAATTCAATTAACTTATTAAACGATGCAAATTTAAATACAAAATTATGATAAATTATTAAATTCTACAACTCGTATAAAACTTTGCTTGTGTAACAGCCCGCTAAAATTATCAGTTTTGGATTATTTCCCGACAGCAATCACATCTCTCTTGTCTTTACCCTCATCTGGAATCACGCGTATAGTTTATCTTTTCCGTAAATCACGTATTTTGTTCTTCACCGACAGCTGTAAAATCATGAGTCTTCCAAGACCACGCCTAGCCTTTCTCAAGCCCAAACTACCACTTTATGTGGTGGACAGCCACCGTACGCCGCCACGTACGTTCCTCCGACGCATGTTCGTGACGAACAACGAGCGACGCACGGGTTATCCCGTCGATGGTATAACCTTCTATCTCTAGTTATTTTACGTTTAAAATAGTTGGTTGGTTTGTGGATTGTGTAGTTGTATTTGTGGAATTCGTTGCGTAGTTGTGAAGCGAAGTGTGGTTGTGAAGTGTTGCGTTTGATTGTGTATTTTGTGGACTGTGCTGTGAAGTATAGGCGTGAGATGGATGCCGTAGATGTGATACGGCGGGTTGTGTGAAGAGAATACGCGTGTAGCGTATTCTGTGTAATGCAGCGACGCGCCGCGCGACGTGCACTGTAGTGATGTGTGTCGTAGAAGGAAGGGAGTACGCATGTAGTGTACTCCGTGTTGTATGGCGATGCATCGTGTGATGTGCATCGTGTTGATGAGAGTTGTAGCGAAGGAAGTACGCGTAGCGCGTACTCCGTGTCGCGTAGCGATGCACCGTGAGACGTGTATCGCAGTGATGGGTATTGTAGTGTGGATGGAAGAGAGTTCACGTGAGTGTACTCTGTATTAAGTCGTGATACACCGGATGGCGTGTCACGAAGGGTTGAATGGCGTAGCAGAGAAGTGTGGAGCGTATGGTGTAATGTTGGGAAACTGTATGACAGTGTCCCGAAGCAGTGATGATATGGATTATAGTCCGGGATGACTGGTGTCATCTTGTGGTTGACTATGGCTAAGAGTATATGGATTGAGAAATGAGTTGTTTGTTTGGTTGTTATTGATAATTTTAATGAACTTGTTTTAGTGCAAAGGCTTTCTGAAGTCAATTTATCTCTTCCGAGTATAGTGAAACCTCAAGTTGGCCGTGGTGTTGCAAGTGCTTACAATATGGCAATTGAGTTCAGAAGTGAAAATCTTAAGGACTTGAGTGTTCCTCTTCCAGCTGTTGTGCAGTTCCTCGTGTTTCGCGCTCTATTCTCATAGAACGCGACGATCGAGGTAAGTTAGCCTCTAACTTACTATCAGTTTATTGTGTATGTGTGATGGGTAAGGGAACTACAATTTATGTATGTATGTTATCGTATATGCCATGTCATGCTATGTCATTACATGTTTATCTGTTACGTATGATTTAATCTCTCATGAATAATTATCTGTTAAATAATCTTTTCTGTCATACAATGATGTATGTTATAAGTATGCCATGTTAAGTATGCCATATGATACATGTATGCCATGAAATGTTTATGATTAAATCATATTGTGCCATTTACAAGTATACGCCATGTTAGAAAAGTATATGATATTAAATAATATCATGCATTAAGAACATTAAGACAATGATAGTAGTACATGTTATGTTATATATAATGCGTGGGGCCACAACAACTGTGGAGTACGTATTATATTTATGTTATGTTACTTATAATGCGTGGGGCCACAACAACTGTGGAGTACGTATTATATTTATGTTACTTATAATGCGTGGGGCCACAACAACTGTGGAGTACGTATTATATTTATGTTATGTTACTTATAATGCGTGGGGCCACAACAACTGTGGAGTACGTATTATATTTATTTTTTATAAGCGTGCCAAATGGGATTATATATTATGTAGTACTTAAGTGGGGCCACAACAACTGTGGAGTACGTATTATATTTATGTTATGTTACTTATAATGCGTGGGGCCACAACAACTGTGGAGTACGTATTATATTTATGTTATGTTACTTATAATGCGTGGGGCCACAACAACTGTGGAGTACGTATTATATTTATGTTATGTTATTTATAATGCGTGGGGCCACAACAACTGTGGAGTACGTATTATATTTATGTTATGTTACTTATAATGCGTGGGGCCACAACAACTGTGGAGTACGTATTATATTTATGTTACTTATAATGCGTGGGGCCACAACAACTGTGGAGTACGTATTATATTTATGTTATGTTACTTATAATGCGTGGGGCCACAACAACTGTGGAGTACGTATTATATTTATGTTATGTTACTTATAATGCGTGGGGCCACAACAACTGTGGAGTACGTATTATATTTTACTAAGCGTGGACTAGCATATGTAAGTATGGGGTCACAACAACTGTGGAGCATACACTACATGAGACACAGCAATTGTGACATGTAGAATACGTGGGGCCACAACAACTGTGGAGTACGTATTATATTTTTATGTTATGTGAATTCATGGGGCCACAACAACTGTGGAGCATGAAGTATGGGGCCACAACAACTGTGGAGCATACACTACATGAGACACAGCAATTGTGACATGTAGAATACGTGGGGCCACAACAACTGTGGAGTACGTATTATGTTTTATGTTACTTGAATACGTGGGGCCACAACAACTGTGGAGTACGTATTAATGCACATTATTTATCAAGACAATTAAATAAGATTCCAAGTTTATGTTAAGTCAAGTTTCAGATCAAGTTCATGTTATATTATACTCACGTACATGTTATGTTCATGTTTATGTTATGTTCCAAGTTCATGTTCACATCATGTTATGTTCACTTTTATGATATGTTCAAGATCACGTTCATGTTATGTTATGTTCATGTCCATGTTATGTTTCACGTTCATGTTATGTTGTTTGTTCATGTTATGTTTTAAGCTTAAGTTTATGCCATGTTAAGTCAAGTTTCAGTTCATGTTTAAATTCTGGTTAAGTCATGCTATATGTCAAGTTATACTATGTTTATATATGACTATAATTATGCATTTATGCTTTTACTGCCATGCATGCATTTTTAACCTGTGTGTGAGTTTTATGTTAACTTACTGAGATTTGTAATCAAATCTCACTGTGGTAGTCCAACTACCATTCCCCCGAATGGTAGATCTTGTTACAGGACCCAAAGGAGAATTGGAATCTGACCAACTGAATACGGTCGACTAGGCCACGGTGCGATGTTGATGATGTATAGTATTTAACTTAGGTTAATACTTGTACTTTTGGAGTTGTATCTCAAGTATTCTTTTGATCACAACCATTTTAGACTAGTGTGGTGATCACGGCTTTTTAGTATGCCTTTATGTATGAATTATGTTTCAAGTATTTGGGATATATTTAGTTTGGTGCATAGTATTGCTAAAGAAAAAGATTATCCGCTGCGAATATTGCATAATGCTAGATGCATGTTAGGAACATTGCATCTTATATGTCATGAACGGGGGCAGGTAACCTTGTGTTGCATGTCTCGACGCTTCAAATGTCCGTTCAATCCCAAGCGGAATTTGGGGGCGTCACAGCTTGGGTCTTATAAGTTCGTGCAAAGTCAATAACTTCATATTTATTATTTTATAATATTATATCCAAATTTATAATGCGATTTATTTTAATGTTTAAAGAAATTAGAGTAGATTGTGTTCATAATATTAAATATATTACTTGAATCTCGATAAATATAAAATAATTAATCTATTTTATCAAAATAAGTAATTAATGAACAATGTTAGGGATGGGCAGCGGGCCCTGTGCACCGCACCGCCCTGTTCGCCCCACCCCCACCCATGTAGGGCAAGGGCTCCGTGCTACTTGTGCGGGAGTTGGGGGGCCCCACGCACACAAGAGGCCTCCAGCGGAGGTGGGGGTGGCTAAGCCCGCTCCGCATACATATATTATATATATACATATTTATATATATATTAAAAAAAATGCCTTCATAAGTGAAACAACGCTGTTTCATTATCACCTAAGTTCCCCCCTCCCTCCCGACCTTTAGCCTTCAGCTTCTTGACCTCTCTTTGTCTCTTAGACTCCATCACTCTCCTTGCGCCTCTCTCTTGCCATTCTCTCTCTCTCTCTCTCTCTCTCTCTCTCTCTCTCTCTCTCTCTCTCTCTCTCATGCATGACATCTATCTAGTATCCTCTCTCGCCATTGCGTGGTACTACCAAAGGTAAGACTCCGCTATTAAGTTTCTCTCTCTTTGTTTTTTTTATTGTGAATTTGTGTGCTGCGGATTGCGATTGTGCATGTTTGAACCAATTGTTAATTTGTTTGTTTGTTTTTTTTTTTTTGGTAGTTTGTAGGGTTTCAGATTTGGAACCCTAAATTAGTTTAAGGTTATAATCCGAAACCTTAAATTGATTTAGGGGTTTTAATCATTTAGGGGGTTTCAACGTTAAACCCCTAAATCAATAGGGGTTTTGGATTTTAGGGTTCCAATCCGAAACCCTAAATTGATTTAGGGGTTTTGATTGAAATCCCTAAAATTTTGATTTAGGGGTTTCAAACGAAACCCCTAAATCAAAGAGAATGGTTTTAAATCATTAGAGTTCTTTGATTCCCTTTTTTAGAAAGAGAATGGTTTTAAATCTTTGATGACCCAATTTTTGATTCTTTTAATACATTTACGTAAAATTTTGTTATTTCTTATAAAACTCTTAGAACTAGAAAACATTTTTTTTTTAATTGTTTGGTGTATTATTATGTGTGTGTTTTTTTTTTGTTTTTTTTTTAATTTTATGTCTTCTGTTGGCATTGCACTTTGCCTTGTTTTTCATGTGTGGTGTATTATGATTTTTTTTATGTCTTGTATTGTTTGATTTTCTAATTTTTTATTGTGTTCGGGAATTATGAATGTCTTCTCAAAGAGATTTTAGTGATAACTCTCATATCCCTACCAGTACCCTTGCCCTACTAGTACCCCTACCCTAGAATTTAACCCTACTACAATCCCTACAGGGAGTACACCTCGCCCTGCCCCTAAGACCACATAAGACAAGAAAATTATTTCCATAGTTTGGTTTCACTTTACTAAACTAGGGGGTGGTGACCCCAATAACCCCCAAGCAAAATGTAATCACTATGAAAAAATATATGGATATCACTATAGGAAACATGGTACATCCCAGTTAAAGGTCTATTTAGAGAAATAATGCAAGAAGAATCCAATATTAAGATCTTTATAGGAGGAGGAGAGTCAATCTAGACTAGATATTGGACAACAAAAAATGGCCAATGGGAGTAGTGTCCAACGTTGAAAGAGTATACGAAGTATAATCTTGATGATTTTTTTTTTTTAATTTTATGTCTTGTGTTGGCATTGCACTTTGCCTTGTTTTTTCATGTGTGGTGTATTATGATTTTTTTTTATGTCTTGTATTGTTTGATTTTCTAATTTTTTTATTGTGTTGGGGAATTATGAATGTCTTCTCGAAGAGATTTTAGTGATAACTCTCATATCCCTACCAGTACCCTTGCCCTACTAGTACCCTTGCCCTAGAATTTAACCCTACTACAATCCCTACAGGGAGTACACATCGCCCCGCCCCCAAGACCACATAAGACAAGAAAACTATTTCCATAGTTTGGTTTCACTTTACTAAACTAGGGGGTGGTGATCCCAATAACCCCCAAGCAAAATGTAATCACTATGAAAAAATATATGGATATCACTATAGGAAACATGGTACATCCCAGTTAAAGGTCTATTTAGAGAAATAATGCAAGAAGAATCCAATATTAAGATCCTTACAGGAGGAGGAGAGTCAATCTAGACTAGATATTGGACAACAAGAAATGGCCAATGGGAGTAGTGTCCAACGTTGAAAGAGTATACGAAGTATAATCCCGATGATTTTTTTTTTTAATTTTATGTCTTGTGTTGGCATTGCACTTTGCCTTATTTTTTCATGTGTGGTGTATTATGATTTTTTTATGTCTTGTTGTGACGCCCCAAAATCCCCACGTACAAACACGGGGAAATTGAGACGTCCGGATGGTGACAACACGGGTCACCACCCTATCGACGAGTGCCAAGTGTGTGCAAGCGACACATGTGCACGAAGAAATACGCAGCGGATAGAAAAGACATATAACTAAGTACCAAAATTTTTCTTAATTAAAATACAAAGCGGTTCAAAGCATACATAATGAAATATTACAAATACAATTATTGTTTCAAAGCCAACTCCAAACATAGACTCCAACTCAAAACTCCGGCGGAGCCGCATCCTCGGGCTTAGCCTCCTCCTCCTCCTCAATTCCTGCACCAAAATCTACGGTACCAAAAATGGTGCCGCAGATAAGTAAAATCCAAACACTACTAGATAAAAAACATATTAACCTCAAACAATATGCATGAATAAAAGCCAATGCACAAAACTTATAAACCATATTTTCCACGCGCGCCAAAAACCCATTTGGCCCAAAAACATATCCTTTAAACAAAATCTCGCCATTATCCCCGATAACGGCCCAAAACATATCGTTTAAAACCAAGCCTCGCCATTATCCCAGATAATGGCCCAAACCACAATTTTCCGAGAAAATGGATTACAAGTCCTCAACACATCCTCGCCATTTTCCCAGAAAATGGCCCATATCCGAAAACCATAAAAACCAATCCGATTATGCATGCACCATGATCTTCCCTAGGGATCATCCACACACTCTGGCTCTGTGCCACACCGCAGGTAACGACTACGCGTATGACACCTACACGAGTGATGCCCAGACTCGCGCCCAGCGCGTGCCTGGCCAGGCCATCCTCTAGTCCCCGCCACTCTAGGAACCACGGAGTCGACACGATAGTGTTACCGTATCATGCGATCCGGTCGTCGCCCAGCGACAACCCAGGGGATGTCACTCAGTATTATCCACTCCCGAGTGACCAGAGGAGCTCCACCGAGATAATAACCCATCCCGGCTTGGGCTCGTGATACGCACGCGCCCGAAAATCCATTTACGCCAATAAAACATGATTTTTCCAATAAAATAAAATACAAGTGCATGCATCATGTAAATGCCAATTTCAATGCTCGACAAATAAATTCAACCATAGCACAACAAATCAAGCAACTCCGTCCTCCATCCATCCGACCCCCGAACTCCTCGGACTNACGCCCCAAAATCCCCACGTACAAACACGGGGAAATTGAGACGTCCGGATGGTGACAACACGGGTCACCACCCTATCGACGAGTGCCAAGTGTGTGCAAGCGACACATGTGCACAAAGAAATACGCAGCGGATAGAAAAGACATATAACTAAGTACCAGAATTTTTCTTAATTAAAATACAAAGCGGTTCAAAGCATACATAATGAAATATTACAAATACAATTATTGTTTCAAAGCCAACTCCAAACATAGACTCCAACTCAAAACTCCGGCGGAGCCGCATCCTCGGGCTCAGCCTCCTCCTCCTCCTCCTCAATTCCTGCACCAAAATCTACGGTACCAAAAATGGTGCCGCAGGTAAGTAAAATCCAAACACCACTAGATAAAAAACATATTAACCTCAAACAATATGCATGAATAAAAGCCAATGCACAAAACTCATAAACCATATTTTCCACGCGCGCCAAAAACCCATTTGGCCCAAAAACATATCCTTTAAACAAAATCTCGCCATTATCCCCGATAACGGCCCAAAACATATCGTTTAAAACCAAGCCTCGCCATTATCCCAGATAATGGCCCAAACCACCATTTTCCCAGAAAATGGATTACAAGTCCTCAACACATCCTCGCCATTTTTCCAGAAAATGGCCCATATCCGAAAACCATAAAAACCAATCCGATTATGCATGCACCATGATTTTCCCTAGGGATCATCCACACACTCTGGCTCTGTGCTACACCGCAGGTAACGACTACGCGTATGACACCTACACGAGTGATGCCCAGACTCGCGCCCAGCGCGTACCTGGCCAGGCCATCCTCTAGTCCCCGCCACTCTAGGAACCACGGAGTCGACACGATAGCGTTACCGTATCATGCGATCCGGTCGTTGCCCAGCGACAACCCAGGGGATGTCACTCAGTATTATCCACTCCCGAGTGACCAGAGGAGCTCCACCGAGATAATAACCCATCCCGGCTTGGGCTCGTGATACGCACGCGCCCGAAAATCCATTTACGCCAATAAAACATGATTTTTTTCCCAATTAAAATAAAATGCACGTGCACGCACCATGTAAATGCAAACTCAATGCACGACACAACCAACCAAGCATAAATCAACAAATCAAGCAACTTCGTCCTCTATCCACCCGACCCCCGAACTCCTCGGACCCAGTCCGGAATCAACAAACCAACCAAATAAATTATTGAAAGAGCAAAATATATTTAAATCTAAAAGTAGAGTTTGAAAAATACTTACAGCACTATACGGTATTTTTCGAAAGCTCGCGGCGTTGCAAATGGCAGAGGAAAAGCAACGTAACAGAGTATTTTACACTGTGGCCGTGGGTAATAAATTACCCACTTTCGAACGGGGACAAACCAAGACACCAAATTGATAGGAAATGGTCTAGGGATGTTTATGAAGCTAGTGGAAGTGAGTTTTGGCCGTGGGTGGCGGTGGAAACGGCGGTGGAAGCGGAAAAAGGAGCTGATCGGAGTTGAGCTCGTGCGAGCTGCTCCGGCAACGGATCGGGGCCGAAATTAGGTGGGTTAGGTCGGCAAGAGGTAGGGGAAGAAGTGGTGAAGAGATGGTGGCCGGAGGTGGTGCGACGGCGCCGCAAACGGTGAAAAACCGTGCGGTTTGGAGGAGCTCGTGGTGGCTAATGGTGGCTCGGATGGAGGTGAAACTTGGTGGGGATGTTCACTGGTGAGAGGGGAAGAAAACTGGGTGGGTGGGCGGAGAAAGAAATCGGCAACAGGGGGAAAAACAGAGCAGGGGCAGCAACTTCCAGGGGCTCGTGGGGGCTGACGGCGGGTCCGATGGCTCTGAAAATTGGTGGGGATGAACTCTGGTGGGAGGGGAAGAGAATGGCAGGGGTGGTGTACGACACCTCCGCTGGACGGCGGAGAAACAGCCGGCCAAAGTAGGGTCGGCGGAAGGAGAAAAAGAGATGGGAGAGAGAGAAACCGTGCGCGCGGGGAAGAAACGGGGAGGAAGAAAAGAAAGAAAGAAAAAGGAAAGAAAAAGAGAAGAAGGAAAAAGGAAAAAGAGAAGAAAAAAGATTGGGAAAAGTAATGAGGTCTAATCCTCACTTCCGGGATCCAGAAACTGTTCCGCCGAAAACGATAATAAAAACATAAAACGACTAAAATAAATTAAACACCACATCAAATAAATAAATAAAAACCAAGAAAATATTTTAAACACAACGTAAAGCTAATATATAATAAATAACTAGTAAAAACTAACTATTTCGTTTTAAATCCAAAAACAATATAAAATAAATTAAACAACAATTTAAACTCAACAGCGATTAAAATCCGATAATTTAAAATAAAAGAACTATTATTTTAATTAAATTAAAATATTCTTTCAGTGAAAATACACGTAAAAATAGGGTGTCACACTTGTATTGTTTGATTTTCTAATTTTTTTATTGTGTTGGGGAATTATGAATGTCTTCTCAAAAAGATTTTAGTGATAACTCTCATATCCCTACCAGTACCCTTGCCCTACTAGTACCCCTGCCCTAGAATTTAACCCTACTACAATCCCTACAGGGAGTACACCTCGCCCCGCCCCCAAGACCACATAAGACAAGAAAACTATTTCCATAGTTTGGTTTCACTTTACTAAACTAGGGGGTGGTGACCCCAATAACCCCCAAGCAAAATGTAATCACTATGAAAAAATATATGGATATCACTATAGGAAACATGGTACATCCCAGTTAAAGGGCTATTCAGAGAAATAATGCAAGAAGAATCCAATGTTAAGATCCTTACAGGAGGAGGAGAGTCAATCTAGACTAGATATTGGACAACAAAAAATGGCCAATGGGAGTAGTGTCCAACGTTGAAAGAGTATACGAAATATAATCCCGATGAGTGTAGAAGGAAGTTAACTCGTATGGTTATNTAAATAACAATTTAAACTCAACAACGATTAAAATCCGATAATTTAAAATAAAAGAACTATTATTTTAATTAAATTAAAATATTCATTCAGTGAAAATACACGTAAAAATAGGGTGTCACACTTGTATTGTTTGATTTTCTAATTTTTTTATTGTGTTGGGGAATTATGAATGTCTTCTCAAAAAGATTTTAGTGATAACTCTCATATCCCTACCAGTACCCTTGCCCTACTAGTACCCCTGCCCTAGAATTTAACCCTACTACAATCCCTACAGGGAGTACACCTCGCCTCGCCCCCAAGACCACATAAGACAAGAAAACTATTTCCATAGTTTGGTTTCACTTTACTAAACTAGGGGGTGGTGACCCCAATAACCCCCAAGCAAAATGTAATCACTATGAAAAAATATATGGATATCACTATAGGAAACATGGTACATCCCAGTTAAAGGGCTATTCAGAGAAATAATGCAAGAAGAATCCAATGTTAAGATCCTTACAGGAGGAGGAGAGTCAATCTAGACTAGATATTGGACAAAAAATGGCCAATGGGAGTAGTGTCCAACGTTGAAAGAGTATACGAAATATAATCCCGATGAGTGTAGAAGGAAGTTAACTCGTATGGTTATCATAGATGAGCTACCTTTTTAGTTTGTGGAGGGGAGAGGGTCACAAGAACTTGTTCAACAATTGGAATCTAAATTTGAGCTTCCTTCTCTCCGCACTGTGGCAAAAGATATTAAAAAAATGTATAGAAAATATAAAATGTTTTGAAGGGCCAATTGGCGAGTTTGGTAGTTTGTCTCACTACTGATACTTGGACTTTCATCCAAAATATGAATTACATGTTTTTGATTGTGCATTTTGTTGATTCTAATTGGATTCTTCACATATAGATTATTAAGTTTTATAAGATAACCGATCATAAGGGTGAGATGATTGGGAAGGCTTTGGAGGCCGCAATAAAGGAGTAGAGATTGGCACTAGTTTTGACAATTTCTGTTGATAATGCCTTATCTAATGATATCGCCTTGTGATATGTAAAGACTTATCTTAGAGATGCAAATAAGACATTCTTGGGTGGTGAATATTTGCATGTTAGATGTGCTGCACACATATTGAGTTCCTACCAAATGGAACTCAGCCTTCTTGATGTTGGAAGCGGCCCAAGAATATAAAGCAGCCTTTCAATTATTAGGTGATGAAGATATTCAATATGTCAAATACTTTGATGAGCACGGGGGATTAGGAAAGCCTAATGATGATGATTGGGCGGTAGTTTCTACTTTGTTGATTTTCTCGAGCATTTCTATGATATCTAATTACACCGAAAGAATAACGCGGTAGTTGTAGCACAGCTTTGGGGTGTTGATTCTATAGGAAGACAAATTAAAATAATAGCAGAAGGAACAAATAAACTATAGAAAAATATTAAATAAGTAATGGAGAACAAAGATTAATTTTATCTACAAATTAAAGTGAAGCAAAATGATTAAAGGAAAAAGTACTCAAATTTGACAAACAGTAGAGCGTCGGGAATCCCTTGCACAAATCCGATATTTTAATTATTCTTAATTCATTGGATAACTCAATTAGGAACTCAATTCCTGAAATTTTCAACCAAAGGTATAGATTTATAAACCAAAATGAAATCAAATGTAACCCTTTGAAAAATTATTCACTACTTTTTAAATACGTAAATTACTATCCCTATTAAGAAAATCCAACAACAACAATATATTCAGGAAACGATATTGCAGCAAAAAACTAAATCAATATAGATAAACAATTGATCCAAACATAATCGAAGAACTAATCTATTCAATAGAAAAAGCATGACTGAATCCATAAACAGAATAAATTCTATAATTATTCGGAGAAGAAATCATCAATAATGAATTGAGAATGATAAAATAAAGTGTTTTACCAATTGAAAATCAAATACATGAATTAAAAATAAATTAGAAATACCATCTAATGTGTAAATTCATTCCTAACCATACTTGAGAATTTAGTTACCCATAAATATAATGGACAACAAAAATCTCCATAGAAAACTAAAGTGAACGACGGCCATGGAAGTAATTTTCTTCTCTATTCAAATCTACTTCTTGTGCCTCTCCTCCCCCCTACTTCATGCTAATGATATGCTTATATAGGGTAGGAAAGAAACCCTAATGTCTTCTTAATTTCCGTATAAAAAATTTGCCTAAATTTTAGGACTCATATTTGTAGCCATGTATGCCTTTCAGGATTTTGAATTTGGAAATCCTTATTAGAGACAAAGTTATAGCCCTTTAAGATAGCTTTCTAATGAATAAAGAATTGTATAAATCTGGCATGTGAGTAAAAAGTTATGGTCAAAATACTAAAATATGTCCAGACTGTCTTCTAGCAAATTTAGGATTTGGACTTCTTGCAGTTTCCGTTTGTGATTTGTTTTTCTTAATCCAAATTGCTCTAAAATCCCATGAAGTTCCTACTTTGAATTTGATTGGACTTTGACTTGCTCTTTTATAAACTTTGAAATTAAACATAAAAAAACTGTTTAGGAGTATCCCAACGTAAATAGAAACTCAATTCAAGAATACACATTAATTTCTATGATTTCTATTCACATTTTAACATTTTAATCCAATAATTGGGTATTTAGAGTGCACTTTCGCACACTCATCACACCCCCAACTTACTCATTGCTAGTCTCTAACAATTTTCATGTCTAAAACAATGAAAGAGACCAAAGAAAATCACACATAAAGGCCATCAAGTCACACTTTCCAGATTCACACACTTTCCAGATTCACATATCAAAACAATCTAAGGAATCCAATAACCCATCAAGATCAATCCATCTATAGCAATCCATAGAGTGTGTGTGTGTTCTGCAAGTCATAACCATCTTACCGCTAACCTTGGCACATGGAACATCAAGAACGTCTCAAACAAATGGTTCAACTCCATAACTCATGGATATACTAGTGTTTCGTGTGAGGGCTCTCTCTATGGAGTTGATAGTGGGTGTACACACACTCTCATGGAAAATTAGGCAATTATGTACAAGTAACAAGCAAACATTGATCTTATGATAGGAATACTAACAATTGAGACTTCCACCAGCCTTTCCAACAGCTTACTTAGGATCAGAACGGTCAACCTAAAAGGTTGTAACGTGGCTTGGATTGGGGGCTATATGAAAACAAAAAGATGAAAAGGGACTCAAAAACTTCCAAGTACATACAAAGGAAATTTTATTAAATATCTCAATAGACCACACTTCTTACGTAATGTACTCTCCAACTTTTCAGATTATTAAATAATAATATTTTTCCTTCTTCTTCTTCTTCTCCTTTTTTTTTTCCAACAATTTGATGGATAAACACATGCCACTTTGGTATTCTTTCCATTTCTACCAACTTTTTTGTTTTTTTTTCCCGGGGCTTACTCAATTGAATACTTTGCAACTTGTATTTTTCTCTTTTTTTTCTTTTTTTTTCTGTCTTCTTCTTATTTTTTTTAATTGAAAATGATAAAATAAAAGTAAGAAAATGCAAATTTCACATCTAGTATAACACCTAGTATACACTTGGAAGTAAAAAGGGTAGAAAAATTAATGTATAGGTTATACTCCAATGTGGAGAGGTATGGATGATATGGGCATATGAAAAGAAAAAGCTACATGTGTTTATTGGCTCAAAGTTGGCTACTAGGGGTCTATGATGAAAAGGGTTCGCTTGAAAGGTTCAAACGTTGATCCTAAGTTGACCTTCGTCATATCTCTACTATATCCACCATCTTACCACAAACCAAGTAATGATATTCTCAAAAGAAGTGTCCAATTCAACAGATCAATAAACGCTTATCACAATTTATTGCATTTGTATGCTCTCAATCCTCTCCAAACTCATATGAATACTTAAGCAAAAGAGTTCTTTAGCTAAATGTGTCAAACCACCATCTTACCACAAAACTTGGACGCGTGCATTAAGGATTCTGTGAATGCTTCAGCAAAAATGATTATGGTGGGTTTGGTGAATTCATGAAGATGGCTATGAATGAGAATGAGTACTGTTGCGCCTAAACTTTGACTCAAATTAATGAACGAAAAGTTTAGTGCAGTTTTACCTGCAAGTATACAGGTGTTGTAGTACTTTTCAGGGTCGAATCCACAGGGATTGACTTATGTGAAAAATAAACTCAAACAAATGAAAAGAAAATAATAAAAGAGATGTGCGATTCAATATAAAATAAGGTTATCGAGATGATGATTTTTGACGTAAAAAAATAAAACTAAAATGATAAAATGTATTGATATGGAAAAAGACTAAGGTTTCGAGAATCCATTTAATAATTTAAAATATTGTTTCCGATTGAATTACTTCAATTAAACTAGAATAATGATTCCGTTTAATTGGAAGATTTAGCATTTAAGATCAAGAAAAATAGTTACTAATGATTGAGCATGAACGATTGTTGATTAAAACATTTACAAATCCATTTGACTATCACAGGGATTCCTCAAGCATTCACTGTATTCGAAAATCACAATAAATCAAGATAAATATATAGATAATCAAAATATCCAATAATAAAATCCTTCAATCGATCAAGCTCACAAAATAAATTTTACGTCGACCCGAAAATAATGTTTAAATCATTAAACTTCACCTCTAACCTTAGTATGGAAATTTAGCCAACCATATTCATCACAAGTGCTATAGAAATTAAATAAACATTATCCATGATAATATTAAAATAAAACACAAGCTAAAATGAGAACAACTTAGATCATAAAACAGGAAATTGAACCGAAAAGAACTCCCCTAAAAACCAGTCCATTTCGCAGCTCCTTTTCCGTCCAAGTCTATCCGTTTGCTTCAACCAGCCGAATGAAAATGAAGAAGAAGCCGCAGCCCAGAGCAAACGAAAATAGCTAGAACCCATGTCCTTCACGTCCAAACCAGCCTTGCAAGATGAAAAGAAATAAAATGTAGTATATCCAGACAGCAGGTTCGTCCGCAATCGACAAAAAATTGCCAGATGAAGTCCCCCGTCGAAGCTCTGGTCCTTTTCCCATGTTTTTACGTAAAACACCCGCAGCCCCCTTTCTGTTCAGTCCCTGCTGCTCTTCTGTCCCAGTCCGAGCCACCAGAATAATCCTTAGGTGAAGTGTTCCCGGGTCTCTACGTCCACTGTCAAAGCTCCAACGTAAACTGAACGGGGACCTCCACTCACTAGCTCTCCTTTCTATTTTCCCGTCAAAAACCAGCAAAAAGAGCTCGCCCCTCCCTCTGTTTTTTTTTTGTAAAACTCTAGCAGCTTCTCAGTCCGTCCAAAACTAGAGGAAGACCCCCCGACCAAGTGTGTTTTTTCCAGCCTTCTCTCTTCTGTTTTTATTCTCCTTTCCGCTTCACTTTCCGTAAGAGTTGACCCACACCAAGTGTGTTTCTTTTTTTCTTTCCTTTTTTTGTTCTTTGCTGTAAAACACCAGCTTTCTCTTTCGACTTGCTCTCTTTTTTCATTTTTCGATGGTGTTAATTGTTGACTACGTGCTTCACATGCAGCTCTTTCCATTTTCCTTCATTTTGGCTACCTCTTCCTTATTTCTCGCTTAACTTGTTTTCTTTTTCCACACATGCTTCTTCAATTTCATAAAACATAAAACATAAAACACGCTCAAAATCTTGGTCGGGGGCTGCACAAACTTTTCATCGTAGTTTTCTGGCTTCTAACCCTTTACTAGCAAACGTCCGTGCTGAGTTGATGACATAGATGATCTTGACGTTGCGGGCTCAGTGTTGGCAGCTGTGGCACGCTCTTCTGCTACTCTGTTGGACTCAGCTCCATCTTGTGTTGTCCTCGCCTTGAAGCTATCCCAGTCTAACCACGTAGTCGAGTGAAGTGGCGGGTAATGTTCTTCATGAGGTAACTCCTTCCTCTCGTAGTCCACACTAATCTTATCTATAACGATCACAAAGGTTATTGCCTAAACTTAACAAGTTCTAGACTAACCTTCTAGGATACTAAATCTTTGCTTAAGTGAAATCACTACTTTCCTTACTGCGCAAATCATCAATTTGTACTGGAATCCTTCCACAAGGTAGGTCAAGTCATACCAACATACTCTTTAAATCTAAAATTTCAAGTATTCGTGCAATTCTATTTGGAAGAATTTAATCCATACACAATTGAATTTACTTTCTCTATTTCCTCAGGGAAACCTGTCAGCCTAGGACTAGCTTACTCTTTCATAATTAAAACGAATCATTCCTCCTCCTAGGTGACACCTTGATAAACAATCAACTATTAACCTAAACTCAAGACTTTCTCTCTTATGACTGGCATAGCTCTTCTATCCATCATTAGATGCCTCTTATTCTAACTCTAAATAGAAGGATATGTTCCTAGTGTTCATGTAAATCCTCAAGACTAAGATTTTACTTCCCATATATTGGTCTCTAATGTAAGGGCAATCTATGTCTCCACAAACACAGTGCTTCACAAAAAACCATTTAATGGCGGTTGGATAAAACTACTGTCATAAATGAATCCTCCTCAGGTCAAAGGTTGTTCCAAATACTTTACTCTTCTGAAAACAAATACCATTGGGTCCTCAAAATCAAAACAACTCCAAATGCACAGAATATAATTCCTCAACTTATAATACCGTTCCTCGTACTACTGAAAGGCATAATATATCTACACTGATATGAACAATAATACTCCTAATGAGAATTGTTACTCTTATCAACTGGGTCACAATTCAAATTCCGAACTGAACTCTCGTGCAAAACCACAATCACCAACAACAAGGACTCACTTAAATCCAGCAGCGTACAAGTTACAAACCTCAATAACTTATCATTACCCAAAATAACAGTAATGCACTAATACCATCAATTGCAATCCAATCAAATTTAACTAAGCCTAACAATATAGAGGTCCTAGTAAAATACTAGTGATGACATAGCTCCTTCAGTTCCTAGGGAGTTAGCATCTGTGCCTCTCTGAGTACAGCTTACAATCTATTGGGTAAGTGCACTTGCTGCTATTGCTGATGTCTAAGCATGTCAGTCAATAGGCGTACAGCTTCAACTAATCCTCCATCCACCGGGGGACTTTGATTTTCCTGATTGATGTCTCTCTCAAGGTTCCAATGTATCCTACCACGAGTCATATGTCACTTCTTGAAACACAGGAGTCCACTTATAAAAACTACGTACTATCTCTTATACTTCAAGAAATTCAAGCCTAATGAAGACTAAAATTTCAAGCCTAGTATTTGGTGCATTTCCTAAGGACATGTGGATTTACAACCTAGAGACGTATTGCTCTGATACCACCCTGTGACGCCCCCAAATTCCGCTTGGGATCAAACGGACATCTGAAGCGTCGGGACATGCAACACGTGGTTACCTACCCCCGTTCATGACATATAAGATGCAATGTTCCTAACATGCATCTAGTATTATGCAATATTTGTAGCGGATAAATTTTTTTTTCTTGACCAATACTATGCACCAAACTTATAGTATCCCAAATAGCTAAATCGTAATCCAAGCATGCTTAACAAAATAAACATCCACGATTTCAGTATGAGTCTCAAAAGACTGTAATCTCAAAAGCATGGGAGGCCAGACTCCATATTTACATTACCAAAATACACTATTAAGGAAGCTTGTCAAGTAACTCGACTAAAGAGGCCAGAATACTGTTCAAAAACTACCTATGGAAGCTGTAAGCTCCACGTCGTGCCTGCGGCGTCTAGTCAACCTCCTTTAGTCTACCAAAGTCCGCTCCCTGCTTTGATCCTAACATATCGCCTACCATTCGGGGGGAATGGTAGTTGGGACTACCTCGGTAAGATTTGATTAGAAATCTCAGTAAGTTAACAAGAAAGTCCCACACAGGTTAATGATGCATGCATGGCAGTAAAAGAATGAATGTATAATTAAAGTCGTAAGTAAGCATGTCATAACTGACATAACCTGAACTGAAACATGAACTGAACTTGACTTGACATGACATGAACTTGAACTTATAATATAACATGGGCTAGCAACATTACATAAACGTGAAGTTGAAACATAACATGGACTTGAATCATAGCATAAATGTGAACATACATAGCATAAATATGAATTTGAATTTAACATAAACTTGAGCATAACATGACATAAACGTGAACTTGAGGCATAATGTAAACATGAACATAACATAACATGAATGCGAACTTGAAACATAATGTGAACATGAGCATAACATAACATGAACGTGAGCTTGAACATAACATGATATGAACATGAACTTGAAACTTAACGTGAACATGAACATAACATGTACGTGAACATAACATAACATAACATGAACTTGATCTGAAACTTATTCTTATCTCATGGGGTCTCCATGATTGCTTATTCTTAACTTCTTGACATAAACTTGGATCTTGTTCAATTGAATTAATTAATAACGTGACCATATGGGTGCTACACGGGTTCCCTTGAGCCATGTGTCCTTGCCGATTACCATATTACAACACAGGTATCTACACTAACTCCACAGTTGTTGCGGCCCCACGTACTCTACGTGTCACAATTGCTATGTCTCACGTAGTGTATGCTCCACAGTTGTTGTGGCCCCATGAATATACGTAAAATAAAATATGGCACCATCGGCGTTAGTGCCTGGCGCGCTCCGGTGACCAGCTAATTAGGCCCCATTCGCAACCTGTTGACTGTACTTCGTGAACCCAATGAATTTCACACCTATTTAGACACTCCAGCATGAACAAAGGAGTTCCACTAGGATATTACCCCATCCCAGCACTTAGGGTCGTGATTGATATGAATAACTTAACTTGAACGTGATCTAACACTTGACTTAACATAAACTTGATCTGACTTATTTACTTAACATGACATACTTGCAATAGTGAATATTACATGATATGACATACATGTAACATATGACATACTTAACATGACATACTTGTAACATATAGCAATATGTGACAGAATAGATTGTCTAACAGATAAATATTCGTGACAAAATAAGTCATGTATAACAGATAAACATGTAATGACGTCGCATGGCATGATATATATGATAACATACATACATAAATTGTAGTTCCCTTACCCATTATACATACACAGTAAACTGATAGTAAGTTAGAAGCTAACTTACCTCGATCGTTGCGTTCTACGAGAATAAAACGCGAAACACGAGGAACTGTAAGCATTCTAAAAGTTAGAAATTTAATTACTAACAATTAGAAACATGAAAAACAAGCTAACTTAGAGTAAAATTGTCATTTTACCCTCTACATGTGGGAAAATGACCATTTTACCCCTAACTTAAGGATTTCACATCCTAACTCCAAAAATTTCCAAAATTTACATTCCTCATGTAAAATTTGTCCTAAACTTAAATATTAACTTAGAAAAATTTAAAACAAAATACAATTATGGAAAATACACTATGGCCGAAACATCCATAGGCCATTTCTCTTGATTTTTGTTGCAATTCCTTCCAACTTCAAAACTCATGCTTAAACCAAAATTTTGCAACAAAGATCTTCCTATTTTAAGTTTACAACCATAATTAGAATATCCATTTAGAAAAAAGCTAATAATCAACACCAAACTTTTTTTGTAAAAAGATCCAAACACTTAATCACAAGCTTTGACCCTTAATCAAAACATCTCCAAGAATTCCAAAAATCAAATTTTACTTCTAACATATTCATAACATAATTCTAAGATCAACCATGCTTTAAATCATCAAACTAAATTCACCAAAATCACAAAATAACACTTAGAGTTTTTGGTTTTACACTTAGTCCAAAAACAGAAACTTTTTCCTCAACTAGCATTGATAAATCTCTTGGTCAATGGCTTAAGAAGGTGAGATCTTCGAAATAAAGTATCACATGGTTTAAGAATGTGTCTTAAATAGGATCCAACCAACAAACTTAAAATCAAATGGCTAAAAATCAATAAAACAGGGATCGAATCCAAAAACATCAAATCTTAGGCCTAACCGAAATCCTCTTGCATAGAAAAATCATATCTTTGAAACTAATGCTAAATATCTTCAAACTAACATCCTAACATGAAATTAAGAGATTTAGGATCATCATATAAAAATATCAAAGCCTTTAGATTAAGATCAAACCTCGAAATATTCAAACTTTCTCTAAATAAAAACTGTTTTGCCACTCCCAGTTTTCAAGTTTCTAGATCTAAGAAAATCTATCATCAAAAGCTTTAGTCATGCAACAAAATTTCAATCAACACATTCTAAGAACACTCCATAAAATTTTCGCACCAAGATATGTCCATTAGCTTGGTTAAAAACTCCAAAACAGAACATACTCTCTAGATTCACGCCTAGAATGACCTTTCCATGGTTAAAAATACTTTTGACAAACCAAATGACCATGGAATGATACAAATAATACATCTATGGAAACTATACTCAAATAGGAACAACTTTTATGAAAGAGTCATCGTGTAAAAATACCTAAAAAGGGTAGAAAAGCTCCACACAAAAAGACCCAGAAATCTACCCGAGAGAGCTCTTTTGGATTTCTCTCTAAGAACGGGGTGAAGAAGTGATGAAATGGAAGTAAGTGTGTTTTACACGACTCAAGAATTCTGTAGGGGGAAGATATGGACCTGAATGACCCTTGATTGGAGGTGGCTATGTGACATAAAGTGGAGAATAGAGAGGGGAAAGGACTGCCTGCAGAAGCTGGGAGGCATGGAGGTTGATGGGGTGGGTTTCTCCATCTCGTCAAGGCACTATTGGGTGCAGCCAAGGGTAGTGAATGGTCTACCATGTGGGGGAGGAAACTTTTCCAAGAAGCCTTGCCAAGGTGGCCAAATTCGTGGGCCTTGGGGGGCCTCAACCAAGTGGGCTTCAATTTGGGGTTTAAAGGGGGTTTAGTTTGGTTTTGAGATATTATCAAGCCCAAAACCAATTTTTCTTGGCCCAATCAAATTTCCAAGGTTTAAAAAGTTGAATAATGTTGTCATAACAAGAATTGGAGAAATTAATAGCATATGGAAGTGATTTAATCAAGTGATTAAACACAATGCTAGAAATTGGATCAAAAAGGGTTTGATGGCCAACTTTAGAGTTTGGGGAAACCATTTAGGGTTTCGGTTTCAACCAAGTTTTTGGGGTTTCAAATGGATTCCAACTATTTATGGTTTCATTAGAGTTGAAACCCTCTTTGATTTGGCTGAAAGGGTTGATCAGATGAAAAGGGATTTGCTTAGGTGGCATGATCTCACACCTTGATTTCCTTCATAAATCCATCTAATGGCTCATCTTTATGCCAAGTGTCTAATACTATTCACTATGTATGGCTAAGATCTTGCCAAGTGTCTGAATAAAACTTCTCTAATCTAATTTGGACATTCCACACTGTGATTTTAAAAACATTGCACTTAGTACGCTTATCGAGGTTACTATTCACTCCAAAAAAAAGCGTAATAAACTTAGTACTGAAAAATCCTAAATATTCATTTTAACCTACATGAAAAACGGTTTACAAAAACTCAACCCCGAGGTGCCCAATAAATAAATTCACAGTTTCGAATAGGCATCTCGTCCGAAATTATGAAAATGAGTTATTGTGCCATAAAATCTTAAATATTCATCTGAGTCTAGTGGTATAGATTATAACGTATTCTAACACTTCTAATTACCTCAAACAATTAAAATTACATTTTCTGGCACCATAGTGAGTGAGAATACTAACTATGTCGACAGACTAAAACCTATGCGATTAGTCGATTTGTGAAAACTTATGGAGTTTTCACGAGGTTCCTAAAGTCTATAGAAATTTCACCATTGAGTTTCTAGCAGGCTGTTACACTCTCTAAGGTAGTATCAAGGGTTTTCCTTCTCTTACTTCTTGCTTGCTTGTGATTTTGACATGGGTACTATTTTTTTGATAAGGAATGAATGATTTGGCAACTTGGATTATGGCAGACCGGGGTCATTTGAAGGAAGATGTTTGGGAGAGGCATAATCTATGCTTTGTTGCTAAGGCTACGTTCATAAGGTGGAGGGTGGAGAAGGCAGAGACGGAGGTGCTTTCTCAGAGGAAGAGGGAGTTGGAAATATTGTTGGAACAGTCTGAGGGCTATTCTCACTCCATGTATAGCGACTTGGAACTTCTTGAAAATGAATTCCTTGGGTTTCATGATGAAGTAAACCATGCTCAAGAGAAGAAAGTTAGAGATGATTTCACATTAAGGTTTCTTGAGTCAGAGAGAAACTTTGCTAGGGCACAACTCTCTTGTGCTCGGAAGGATTTTGAGTCTGAATGAGGTTGCCTCAATGCTGGCCTCAATGCTTGTACTAGGAAGTTAGACTCTACTCGCCAGGAGCTAGCCCATTCTCAGGAACGCAACTGTTGGCTTGTATAGGAGTTAGCGGTGGCTGTGGAAAAGGGCCACCTCACCTCACTTGACCTTTCTGAGGTGCAGGGGTCTTTCACAAAGCTGCAACGGCGGCATGAGCAATACAAGGAGAGCCGGAAGGACTCTAACGAAGAGCACTAGAAGTTGCAGCTGGCCTTTCTCGCAAAGGACCAATAGCTGATTGAGAAAAAAGATGAGTTGGTTGTTGCTTGAGTGGAAATTGCTCACTTGCGTGCCCAGCTAGTCCCTGTGACCAGAGATCGTGCATTCACTTATGATTATGGTGCTGGTATCCTAGGGCTTAGATCCTGTTTACTTACTGACCCTTCTAACAATCTCACGGCTTTGGATCAGAGTCTATTTCATGCAGATGCAGCTACTTGCCTTCATGCTGACACATTCGGCTGAGTTGAAATGCCAGATGCCTTCAGAGAAGTCCCTCATCTGCTGCTGCTTGTTGGAGATGATGCCACCTAATCTCCTCTTATATACCCTCGTATTCCTTTATGTTAGATTGTTGTTTGCTTCAGACTTTGTAATACTGATCTCGTGTAATCTTTTTGGGATTAATTACTTCTTATCTGTGTTATTTTCTAGGCTGGTTCTTGTGTAATCTTTTCTTTTGTTTTAGCCATGATTGCCTCTTCTTCCTATTTTATTTGCACCTGTACTTTGACTATCAAGGATTTTTGTTTGAAGGATGGTATCGCTCTTCATGCTTGTGCTTCCTTATGAAGGAGGGGCATTTTGTTGCCGGCTGCACCGATTTTGACAAACACCACTAGTTGTTAAGGCTCGTCATAGGTGTTTAAGGGTGTCGTGGTTTGATGACCTCCGCACCCTTTTTACATGGCACCGCGAGCTGCTAAGGCTTGTCATAGGTGTTTAAGGGTGGTTGGTCTGATATCCTCCACGCCTTTTTTACATGGCACTGCCAACTACTAAGGCTCATCATAGGTGTTTAAGGGTGGCATGGTCTGATAACCTCCGCACCATTTTTATATGACACTGTGACCTGCTAAGGCTTGTCATAGGTGTTTAAGGGTGGCATGGTCTGATGACCTCCGCACCCTATTTACATCCGTGTTAGATTTTGTATGAGAAGAATGCTAACACCGAGGTACTTTCTCATGTGGAAAGATGACAATAATAGGGAGAGATGATAACAAATGGAGTTTGATTGAGCAAATGTAGCGAATGTAAATGAAACAAATGACTCCACTATGGGTAGAATTTCTTTAGGTCTATGTTCCAGGGGTGCGTTAACTCCTTGCCCTGGCTGTCCTTCAGGGGGTAGGACCCTAGCTTGTTGTTTGCTATTACCACATATGGTCCTTCCATCGGGGTCCCAGTTTGCCGTCTTCTTAGGTGGTCACCTAGCTTTCCATTGAGGCCAAAACCCCTATCTTAAAATGTCCTAGGCTTTACTCTCTTGTTGAAATTTTGCTTGGCCTTAGTGTAACAGCCCGCTAGAAATTCAATGGAAGAATTTCTATAGACTTGAGGAATCTCGTGAAAACTCCGGAAGTTTTCACGAATTGACTAATCGCAAAGGTTTTAGTCTATCAATATAATCAGTGTTATCACTCACTATGGTGTCAGAAATGCGATTTTAATTGTTTGAAGTAGTTAGAAGTGTCAGAATATGTTATAGTCTATACCACTAGACTCAGTTGAATATTTAGGATTTTATAGCGCAATAACCCATTTTCATAATTTCGGACGGAACACCTGTTCGAAACTGTGAATTTATTTATAGGGGCACTTCGAGGTTGAGTTTTGGTAAACGGTTTTTACTGTAGGTTAATATTAATATTTAGAATTTTTCAGTAATAAGTTTTTACGCTTTTTTTTGGAGTGAATAATAACCTCGATAAGCGTACTAAGTGCAGTGTTTTCAAAATCATAGTGTGGAATGTCCAAATTAGGTTAGAGAAGTTTTATTTGGACACTTGGCAAGATCTTAGCCACACATAGTGAATAGTATTAGAACTTGGCATAAAGAGGAACCATTAGATGGATTTGTGAAGGAAATCAAGGTGTAAGATCATGCCACCTAAGCAAAACCTTTTCATCTGATCAACCAAATTGAGCCAGATCAAAGAGGGTTTCAACCCTAGTGAAACCCTAAATGGTTGGAATCCAATTGAAACCCCAAAAACTTGGTTGAAACCGAAACCCTAAACGGTTTCCCCAAACCCTAAAGTTGGCCTTCAAACCCTTTTTGATCCAATTTCTAGATTGTGTTTAATCACTTGATTAAATCACTTCCACATGCTATTAATTTCTCAAATTCTTGTTATGACATCATTATCCAACCTTTTAAACCTTGGAAATTTGATTGGGCCAAGAAAAATTGGATTTGGGCTTGATAGCATCTCAAACCCTAACCAAACCCCCTTTAAACCCCAAATTGAAGCCCACTTGGTTGAGGCCCACCAAGGCCAACGGATATGGGCACTTTGGCAAGGCTTCTTGGAGAGGTTTCCTCCCCCACATGGCAGACCATTCACTGCCCCTTGGCTGCACCCAATAGTGCCTTGATGAGATGGAGAAACCCACCCCATCAACCTCCATATCTCACAGCTACTGCAGGCTGTCCTCTCCCTTCACTATTCTCCACTTTATGTCACATATCTACCTCCAATCAAAGGTCATTCAGGTCCATATCTTCCCCCTACAGAAGTCTTGAGTCGTGCAAGTCACACTTACTTCCCTTTCATCACTTCTTCACCCCGTTCTTAGAGAGAAACCCAAAAGAGCTCTCTCAGATAGATTTTTGTGTGTTTTTACATGGAGAGTTTCTACCCTTTGAAGGTATTTTCACATGATGAATCCTTCATAAAATTTGTTCCTATTTGAGTATAGTTTCTGTAGATATATTATTAGTATCATTTCATGGTAATTTGGTCAGTCAAAAGTATTTTTAACCATGGAAATGTCATTTTGGACGTGGAACTGGAGAGTATGTTATGTTTTGGAGTTTTTGACCAAGTTAATGGACACATCTTGGTCCAAAAATTTTATGGAGTGTTTTTAGCATTTTTTAAGAGTTTTCATTGAGGTTTGGTTGCATGAATAAAGTTTTTGATGATAGAGTTTCTTAGAGCTAGAAACTTGAAAACTGGAAGTGGCAAAACAGTTTTTATTTGGAGAAAGTTTGAATATTTCGTGGTTTGATCTTACTCTAAAGGCTTTGATATTTTTATATGATGATCCTAAGTCTCTTATTTTCATGTTAGGATGTTATTTTGAAGATATTTAGCATTAGTTTCAAAGATATAATTTTTCTATGCAAGAGGATTTCGGTTCGGCCTAAGATTTGATGTTTTTGGATTAGATCCATGTTTTATTGATTTTTAGCCATGTGATTTTAAGTTTGATGGTTAGATCCTATTTAAGACACATTCTTAAACCATGTGATGCTTTATTTCAAAGATCTCACCTTCTGAAGCCATTGATCAAGAGATTTATCAAACCTAGTTTAGGAAAAAGTTTCTGTTTTTGGGCTAATTGTAAAACCAAAAACTCCAAGTGTTATTTTGTGATTTTGGTGACTTTAGTTTGATTATTTAAAGCATGGTTGATGTTATGAATATGTTAGAAGTAAGATTTGATTGTTGGAATTCTTAGAGATGTTTTGATTTAGGGTCAAAGCTTGTGATTAAGTGTTTGGATCTTTTTACAAAACGTTTGGTATTGATTATTAGCTTTTTCTAAATGGATGTTTTAAGTATGATTGTAAACTTAGAATAGGAAGATCTTTGTTGCAAAATTTTGATTTAAGCAAGAGTTTTGAAGTTGGAAGGAATTGCAACAAAAATCAAGAGAAATGGCCTGAATGTTTCCGCTATAGTGTGTTTTCCATAGTTGTGTTGTGTTTTAAATTTTTCTGAATTGATATTTGAGTTTAGGACAAAATTTACATGAGAAATGTAAATTTTAAAAAATTTTGGAATTAGGATATGAAATCCTTATCTTAGGGGTAAAATGGTTATTTTCCTACATGTAGAGGGTAAAATGGTAATTTTATCCTAAGTTAGCTTGTTTTCATGTTTCTAATTGTTAGTAATTAAATGTCTAACTTTTAGAATACCTTCTTACAGTTCCTCGTGTTTCGCGCTTTATTCTTGTAGAACGCGACGAACGAGGTAAGTTAGCTTCTAACTTACTATCTGTTTTCTGTGTATGTATGATGGGTAAGGGAACTAAAATTTATGTATGTATGTTATCATATATGTCATGTCACGCCACGTCATTACATGTTTATCTGTTATGTTTGATTTATTCTGTCATGAATATTTATCTGTTACAGAATCTATTCTATCATATATTGTTATCTGTTATAAGTATGCCATGTTAAGTATGCCATATGTTACATGTATGTCATATCATATAATATTCATCATTGCAAGTTTGTCATGTTAAGTAAAGAAGTCAAATCAAGTTTATGTTAAGCCAAGTTTCAGATCACGTTCATGCTAAGTTATTCATGTCAATCACAACCTTAGGTGCTAGGATGGGGTAATATCCTAGTGCTGGAGTGTCTAAATAGGTGTGAAATTCCCTGGGTTGATGAAGTACAGTCAACAGGTTGCGAATGAGGCCTAATTAGCTGGTCACCGGAATGCGCACTAACGCCGATGGAACCATATTTTATTTTACATGTGTTCGCAGCAAGTGTGACACAAACAATTCATGAGGCCACAACAACTGTGGAGCATACACTACGTGAAACACAACAATTGTGACACGTAGAATACATGGGGCCATAACAACTGTGGAGTACGTATTAATGCATTCACAGCTAATGTAGATACCTGTGTTGTGATGCAGTAATCGGTAGGGACACACGGCTCAAGGGGACCCGTGTAGCACCCATATGGTCACGTTATTAATTAAGTCAATTGAACAAGAATCCAAGTTTATGTCAAGAAGTTAAGAATAAGCAATCATGGTAACCGCATAAGATAAGAATAAGGAATCATAGAGACCCCATGAGATAAGAATAAGTTTCAGATCAAGTTCATGTTATGTTATGTTATGTTATGTTCACGTACATGTTATGTTCATGTTCACGTTAAGTTTCAAGTTCTTGTTCATATCATGTTATGTTAACATTTATGTTATGTTCAAGCTCACGTTTATGTTATGTTATGCTCATGTTCACGTTATGTTTCAAGTTCACGTTCATGTTATGTTATGTTCATGTTTACATTATGCCTCAAGTTCATGTTTATGTCATGTTATGCTCAGGTTTATGTTAAATTCAAATTCATGTTTATGTTATGTATGTTCATGTTCCCGCTATGATTCAAGTCCATGTTATGTTTCAAGTTCACGTTCATGTTATGTTGCTAGCCCATGTTATATTTTAAGTTCAAGTTCATGTCATGTCAAGTCAAGTTAAGTTCATGTTTCAGTTCATATTATGTCAGTTATGCCATGCTATATGTCAAGTTATGCTATGCTTATTTATGACTTTAATTATGCATTTATGCTTTTACTGCCATGCATGCATCTTTAACCTGTGTGGGAGTTTCCTGTTAACTTACTGAGATTTGTAATCAAATCTCACCGTGGTAGTCTCAACTACCATTCCCCCCGAATGGTAGGCGATGTGTCAGGATCAGAGCAGGGAGCAGACATTGGTAGATTGAAGGAGGTTGACTAGATGCGCAGACATGACACGGAGCTTACGGCTTCCATAGTTAGTTTTTGGACAATATTCTGGCCTCGTTAGTCGAGTTACACGAGTTTCTCAACGAACTTCCTCAATGGTGTATTTTGATAATGTAAATATGGAGTCTGGTCTCCCATATTTTTGAGGTTACAGTCTCTAAAACTCGTACTGAAATCGTGGATATTTATTTTGTTAAGTATGCTTGGTTATGATTTAACTATTTGGGATATTATAAGTTTGGTGCATAGTATTGCTCAAAAAAAAAAATTATCTGATGCAAATATTGCATAATGCTAGATGTATGTTAGGAATATTGCATCTTATATCTCATGAACGGGGGCAGGTAACCACGTGTTGCATGTCCTGACGCTTCAGATGTCCGTTCGATTCCAAGCGGAATCTGGGGGCATCACACTTAGCCTTAGCCTTTTCGTGTAACATCCTCGCTTCCACTATTTCCCTTTCCTCTTCCAATAGGTCGAGGTATTCTTCAATTACTTTGTTTTTTTGAGGCATTGAGAAGTGGAGTGTTTGGAAATTTTGCAGTCCTATCTCACCTGGAGGAATCGCCTCGCAACCATACACAAGCATGAGTGAGGATTCCCCCGTAGGGGTCTTCACCAAGGTTCTGTACATCCATAGCACTTCTAGAAGTTCTTCCACCCACTCTACGTTCTTTTCCAAGAGCCTTTTCTTTTGGATTGAAAGCAATGCTTTATTTGTCACCTTTGCTTGTCCATACGCCTGCAGATGGCCTGGCGAAGAGTACTTCATCTGTATCTTCAGTTTTGCCCACCAATCTTTTTAATGGTTTGAGTCAAACTGGCGTTCATTGTCTGAGACTATGCTTTTATGGGATCCTGTATCTGTAGACGACGTTCTTCCATAAGAACCTCGTCACGGCCTTACTTGTCATTGTTGCTAGCGGCTCTACCTCTACCCACTTTGTGAAATAATCCACTGCAACAATCATGCACTTCATGCCTCCTCTCACAGGAGAGAAAGGTCCAATTAAATCCATGCCCCACTAGGAAAAGGGTTAGGGTGTGGTCATGGAGGTTAGCTCATCTAGAGGGGCGTGAGGCACTAGTGCGTATGTTTGACATTTGGCGCACTTTCTGGTAAACTCTCGGGCGTCCTTTAGTGCGTTGGGCCAATAGTACTCAGCCCTTACTGCCTTCCTGGCTAGGGCCTTCCCGCCAGAATGGTTCATGCATATTCCTTCATGTATTTTAGCTAGGACATACTGCATCTCCTGTGGGGAGATGCATCGTAGTAACGGGGTTGCAAAACCCCTTTTGTAGAGGACCCCATCGATGAGCACAAATCTGGCCACCCTTCTCCTTATTCACTTCGCCTCTTCCTTTCCTGCAGGTAATTTACCTATGTCCAAATACTCGACCACGTCGCTAGCCCATTCAGGAATGTTTCAGTCTATGAAGACCACCTCCTTCCCAATGGATTGGACCTCGACGACCTTTCTTTCGACTTGCAATGGGAGGGGCATGTCTTGCATTCTTGATGCTATGCGTGCCAGCTTATCCGCCACTTCGTTATCCCTCAGGGTATTTGAGATATATTGAAATACGAAAAATGATCATTTGCCTCCTAGACCCGAGCTAAATACATCTTTAACTTTTCCCTCTTTGTGGCGTATAGACCCAACACCTGGTTGACCACTACCTACGAATCTGACTTTACATCCACCTAAGCTACTCTAATCATCGCGGCTATAGAAAGCCCTGCCACTAATGCTTTGTATTCTGCCTCATTATTGGTCACTTTGACATTAAGGTTGCCATGTAATGACATTCTTGACCGTCAGGAGTAAGCAAATGCACTCCCAAAGCTCTATTAGCCCGACAGGAGGAACCATCTATGAAGAGCAACCATGGCTTCCCTGTCAGAGTTACAACATCTTCTTGGGAAAAATCTGAAAACTCTGCCACAAAGTCTCCCAATGCTTGCCCCTTTACTGCCTTCCTTGGCAGATATTCTATGTCAAACTCTTTTAGCTTGATTGACTACCCTACTAACCTTCTTGAACTGTCTCATTTTTGCAATGCCTTTGCCAATGGGCTCTCTATAAGCACCCTTACTGTGTGAGTCTGGAAGTATGGGCGAAACCTCCTGACCGCTATAGCCAAAGCGAAGGCTAACTTTTCACTCGTGGGTATCTTACTTCCACTACCCTCAAAGCTTGGCTTACGCAGTATACAGGAAGCTGGGCGACTCCTTCTTCTTTTACTATGACAGCTAAAACTGTGTGCAGGGAAACTACCAGATATGTGTAGAGCATGTCGCCTTTCTTCTGTTGTTTAGGAGTGGCAGGTTGGCCAGGTGTTACTTTAGCTTCTCAAAGGCTTCATCGTACTCCCATTCTAAGGGTTCGTCTTGCATAGCACTCGAAAGAAAAGGGAGGAATTTGTTCGTCAACCTGGCTATGAATCTGTTCAGGGTGGCTACCCTTCCCGCCAGCCATTGAGTGTTGTTCAAACTCCTCAGTGGCTTCATGTTGAGGATAGCTTTTGTTTTTTTGGGAGATGCTTCAATTCCTCTCTCGGACATAATAAATCTTAAGAACTTTCCTGATTCGATCCCATGCACATTTTGCTGGGTTCAGATTCATTCTATATCGGCATAGGATTCTGAACACCTTCCATAAGTTGTTAAGGTGCTAAACTTCCCAATTTTCTCCTTAAACATTCGGTTGACCAACCTTTGGAAAGTCACCCCTGCATTTTTCAACACGAATGGCATAACTTGGTAGCAATATAGTCCCCAATCTGTAATAAATGACGTATTCTCTTTGTCCGCCAAGTGCATTCGGATTGATTGTTGCTTGAGTAGGCGTCCATGAAACTCAATATTCCATGGCAAAGGGAAACTATCGCCATGAAACTATCCTTTGGGTAGGCTTTATTTAGGTTAGTGAAATTCAGACACATTCTCCATTTCCCGTTTGCCTTCTTTACTAGGATGGCATTGGACAACCACTTTGGATAATGGTCTTCCTTGATGAATCCGACAATGAGCAAACGTTTCATTTCTTCAGCAAGGGCGACATACTTCTCTACACTGAATGACCTTCTTTTCTAGCGTACTGTCTTGTGCGAGGGGTCAACGAATAGATGATGTTCAATAACATCGTTGTCTATCCCAGGCATTTCCTTATGGCTCTAGGCGAAAATGTCTCTGTGCTCTATCAACAGTTGTTTTAGAGCTTCTCTATCCCTTGGAGGGACTTGGGTTCCGATACGTGTGGTAGTGCTGGGCAGTCAAGATACAGTGTTACTATTTCTAGTGGTTTGTTGGCTTCGGCTTGCTGTAGGCTCTGTTCATCTTTAACCTCTGTGCTCTTCTCTAGAGATACTACCAAGGGTGGCGGTAAGGGTGGAACCGAGGTCTCTTAAGAGCAGTTCCCTTCTCCACTTGTGATAACGCATACCTCATTTTGATTGCTCTTTAATTCTTGTACGTAACATTCCCTCACAAACGCCTGTTCACCCCGCGCTTCGCCCAACCCGCCATTGGTTGGGAATTTCATTTTGTGGTGATAAGTGGATGTGACTGCCTTGAGATTATTGAGCATTGGCCTCCCCAATATGGCATTATGGTAGGATGGGTTCTTTACAACCAAGAAGTTAGTCATGGTGGTTGCTGTTCGCGACCCTGTCCCGACTCTTAATGGGAGAGTAATGGCGCCAACTGGTTGTATTGTATCACCAGAGAAGCCCTTCAGCAGTGTTGGGGAGGGTCTACGTTTTTTGGCACTAATACACATCCTAGTGAAGGCCTCCTAAAATAGTATATTTGCAGAACTGCCATTGTCGATCAATATCCGCCTGGTCGTATAATTGGCCACTATGAGAGTAACTACCAAGGCATCATTGTGCGGGTACAACACTCATTCTCAATCTTCCTCCCTGAAGGATATGGTTGTCTGAGTGTCAAGCTTTTGATGCTTGGGTGCCCTGTCTGTCACATATATCTCCTTATACCTTGCCTTTTGTGCATGCTCCTTTTGGCTAGATGTGGACATGCCGCCCCTAGCAAAGTCGCCATCTATCATCCATATCTCCCCTATGGGCTCGTTATTGTCCTTGTGGGCATCAGTTTGGTATTTTCATCGCCGGTCGAGACTATTGCTCCTTTTGGAATCGAGTCCAGACTCATGGTGCCTTTTGGGCTTTGAGCGTTTTGCAATCATTCTCTCTAATTCTCCTGTTCCCCCCAGTTCATTCACCCTTTTTTTCATAGTTGTGTAATCTTCAGTCTAGTGTGATCTTGTTTGATGATACTTGCACTAAGGACTATCTATCGTAGCATGACGTTGTTCCTTGTTCTCCTTCTCATCTTCTTGCCCTCAAATTGTTGTGTATCAATCTAGGATTGTGCTTTGGTCGCCTTTCCTTTCTTCTATCCTGATGATTTGATCCAGGCTTCCTGTCAACCTGTCCATTCCTTCGTTTAGTCTTGTTTTCTTCTTTTCTTAGATCTACCAACGCTAGTAGTGCATCTTCGACATTAACAAAATCATCCACCCTATCCATGAATTCTCTCAAGGTGAAAGGCATCTTCCTAGCTAGTTCAACCATGAAGGGACTAGGCGGCTAGATCCCACTCAGGAGAGCTGAGAGGGTGATCTTTTCATCCTGGTCATCTGTTGTTAGCCTTTCCTTGTTGAAACAGGTGAGGTAAGCCTTCAGGTTCTCATCTTTTTTTTTGTATGACCATTAGCTGATAGGCGACTGGGCATGAACTGTGTCAGGAATTGCTTAACCAACTCTTTAAAATTTTTTATTGACTTCGGCCGGAGGGTTCCTAACTATCTTTTGGTTGTCCCCTTCAGGGTCAAGGGGAAAGCTCGGCAGACAATCTCTCCGAGGAAACCATGGAGCATGATGTGGGCCTTCAATTTTTCTAGATGGTCCACGGGGTCCTTAGATCCATCATACATGTCTATCTATGGTACCTTGAATTTTGGTAGGAAAGACATGGCCATAATCTTTTCGCTATACTGCAGATCAGTCTGGTTCAACAGGCATTCTACCGAGGAAGAGCCTCCCATTTTCTTCGCCATATCTTCATATTTTCCTACCAGGCTTCATAGTTCATTGTGCATCTTTTTCTTCTCTGCCTCTCCTAGGCTTGGTCCCCCACTATAATGCGCTTTGCCTTCACCCAGCTCACTGTGGCTGGGTGTGATTGTGTCATTGAGTTCTATGTTCTTTGGCCACAAATCATCGTTTTCTTTCTTTAAAGTTTCCATGCCTTCCAATGCCCTCTTCAACTTTTCCTCCGTTGCTGCCAGTCGTGCTTCCATGGCAGCTGGTAATGTATTCATTTCACGGTTTGCTAGAGAACGAGTTATGGTTGGCATATGAGAACCATGCTGGTATCAAATGAGAAACTGAACTCAAGATCCCACATATGGCGCCACTGTAAATGACATGTCTCACCACCAAATGTAATTACTCACCTGCAATTTATTAAGGGATGTCAGTGTTGTACTCCTGCAACTACTCCAAGAGTAACATACAACTACTCAAGAATTTAATCAGAGATGTCTTAGGGTTACCTAGTATCTATATATATAGGTGTTAGGCTGAGCTGGATCAACACAGCAGTTAGATCACACTCACATGATGTTTATTATTTAAGATTATCCCTGAATAATGGGAGTAATCATAAATGCCCCTCCTAACTCTTATCCTTCCATGTAAGGCGGAACATTGAGCCTTGCTGAGCCTCGAAACCCCAGCTTGGGCCATGTGACAGATACAATTTCTTGTTGGGCCGAAACACTAAATGGACCCTCTAAAAAGATGGCAAAAAATAATTTATACATTAAGTTATTCTTCTAATGAAAAGCAATTAATGGTTTTGTATTAATGAGTATAATTCATTCTTCATATATTATATCAAATCAAATTTCATTAGCATTAAATAAATTAAAATGGTTGAGGCTTAACGATCAACGATCATAACTTTCTATGATCTTGACTAATGAATACAATCAAATAAGACTAGATCACCTCAATCACGATTTCGTTAGCATTAACTAGAAAACGGTTGATAGTTAACGATCAATGATCACGTGATCTTATAACTAATTAGGTTAGTCAACAACACATGGCTTCAATTATAATTCAGACAACAAAATGTGCAGTTGTCGACACTTAATTAATCTTATCAACTAGAGTCCTAAATGATTATGATAACTGTAAATGATTAACGGTCTTATATTAATAATATAAACGAATCGTTATATATATTAACTTAATTCTATTAATAGTAGTAAATAGTATATACTTAATTAAGTACAGTAAACAATCATCTCTTGTATTGTGTATAGACCTTATGCCAATATATATACATATAATGATGAACAATGTATTAAATTCAAGTAGTATTAAATGGTAAGTCTTGGAGTGGATATTTCCATTAATTTACTTGATGAATTAGTATTCTCATAATATCATATATAAAATCTACCAAAGATTTTCTTTAGACAATATTATTTGCATATCATTTGAAAGAAAATAATATCCATCACTATTGTTGAAATCAAGTACTCAGTTCATCTCAAATCAATCATTGATGGGACCCACTACTTTTTTAACTTTCCATACAAAAGTTAAACTCATCTAAACCTACTTGATACATCAAACACTTATCTCAACCTATTTTCATTCAAATACAACTCAAAAAGACTCACAAAACACTGATACGCACAGATTAACTCAGATAATCTGAGATCACCTCAAGAACAAGTAATTAACAACATCATTGTTGCCTTTCGGAACATTTTCTTCCATGTTAAAGTAAGTAAGAAAATTTTTATGTGATGCATCCAAAAAAGTCCTCAACCATTTTTCTTTTTTTGGCTCGTTCCTTAGACTCAGATGAGAACACAATATACTTTTTCGCTTCACTTTCATGGTTCAAGCTACTAGTTGTAGAACTGAGAAATTTCTCATATGAAGTAGCTAAGAAGTGCTCCACTGTTTCGGATGTATATCCTTCACAAACCTTCGATGAGAAACTTTTCATCTCCTTTTTTGATTTACAATTGCTTTTGAAATCTGGAGATGTCCACTTTTGCTTTAGCGTTTTCCTCTTATATTCATATATATGTGCCTGAAAAGAGGTATGTATACTCTCAACATAATTTACAATCACCAAGGAATAATTTTCTATGTAATTAATATATGTATATATAAATACATATACGTAAGCAACTCACTGGGTCATCTCCTTATAGTGGTCCCTTGTTTGCCTTCTGAAGTTTGTCTAGATAACCCTCGTAGAGTAGAAAATTAACAACCTCAATGGTCGACCTAAATGTTCTGCGTGCCTTTCCATGATGGTAATGCTACATGCAAGGAAAATTCCATTGTGTATAAACATATATGTACATATAATTTATCAAAATTAGCTTCTTATTTATGATCCTTTTCACGGTAAATAGATACCATAGGATTTTAGATGCCCACATTTGAATTGGTTTCATTAATTTTTTTTAGCATTATAGTTAATACAAACCAATAAAAATTAGTATTATAAAAACAAGAAGTAAACATAATTACCAAGTCAAATCTTCCATTACTACGTTGCCTATGTTCAATTTGCCATCCTTCAAGCCTCTTTGAAAAGGAAAATTGATGTGTTGACGACCTTTGTAACTGTAAGAAAATCAAAAATTACTACGTAAACAAGATAACGTTATTACACACACATGTATATACACACATATATGTTCACAGAGATATAGAAATGATGCAAAAGTTTTTATTTTTTATTTTTTTGAATTATTCAACTAATAATTAAAGCATATTAATGAATAGGCTGTAATGATAATACCTTATCCATCATTAATATAACATCATTATCGCAATCTTCAGGAAGTCGGAAGGATACCCTAATCTCTCTTGCAAGACGGGTTGGTGCATGCTTTCTCTGCATATTGGTGCAAGTGCAAGAATCATGATGTTAATGATGCTATATATGAAGATCTATGAAACTAAATTTCACAATAATTAGATGCTATTAAAATTACCCAATCAGTTTGTTATCACAAAAGTTAACATGCATTTGAAATAAAATTGTCACTGAATGGAAATTAAGAAGGTCATGTAAGATGCATAATCACGATTGAAAATCCCTATGGCTATAGGTTAAAAACTAGTGGAAGACTTTTGAAACTAGTTGGCTACCATATTCGATGTTATAGTATTGATTGGAAAATCGTGATCTGCAACATTATAGGATATTGTGACAACTACAAGTACAACATCTGTTGTCATGTGTCTTGTTTGCCCAACCGATGTTTATTTTAACTTTGACTGGTTACTGTTTGATCAAATAGAAGTTTAGATATAGTTTACATGGTTTATGAAAATCACCTATACCCATTTATCATCATGTCACAGTACTAGTGTCGTTCCATGTCCTGTAATCAAGGGAAGAGAACAAGGAACTTATGACAATCATTTCTCTAAGTACTTGGACTAGCCGACTGTGGTCGGGGTCCTTTTTAATGCAAAAACCCTGATCATGTACTGGATTTGAAACATAGAGTTGTATCTCCCACCCAGTGACGTTTTTCATTTCATCACTAGAGTTTTGAGAGTTGTTCTCATTCAAAATCAGTGACATCTTGTCCTGCATGGAGAGAAACGGAGATTTACATAAGGATGAGTAGCAAAGGGAAATTGTGTGATGGTGACTTTTAAACTAGTTTAAACGAGTCGCCACATATATAGTTACAATTTTTTTCTTCTGTATATTAATGCTATTAAAATTGCAATACCTTTCAAACAAACTCAAGGTAAGGACAAAAATTACATGGTATTTACTCATTATTAAGTGATTCTATTAATTATGTTTAATCTACCACACTATTGTATATTATTCGAGAGAAGATGATATCCGTCACAAAATTACTGTAGTAATATGTAAAACAACTATATTTTCAGCTACGAAAATAACACTCCATTACAAGCAAATCATAAGAAAAGTTAGGCCAGGTGAAAAATAAATTACCGTATCTCTCCCCATGTATGTCCTGGCATTTTCTAAGCACTCAATCAGCTTTGAACTCGGTGCATTCCATATGTCAATCAAATCTAGCCTCGGCGCTCGAACAAGCGTATGGAATAACGGCTGACTTTCGTAGTGCTGTCAAAATTTAGATCTATGAGATTTGTAGAGAGAAAAATCACTAATAAAAAAGTACTAAAAGGAACATTCGATGTCGTATCAACTTCACGCCATCATCCCTGATATGTTTTCTAACAAAGACAATTTGTAATTGAATTCTTTTAGGGCAAAGCAAGCAAGCAACAAACATGAGAGATTAATTCATTAATTTTTAAAAATATTAATAATCTTAGAAACTTTGAACTTTGGAGGTTTACATACTGGTCAATGATATCATGGAATATCATGTATCAAATTATTTATCTATTTTCATGTAAACTCAGAACTACCACAGTGCATGCAGTATTGCAACTTCAAGGCTGGCCTTAGCCTAAGTTGCTTGTAGATTTTGAAAGATGATGAAAAAATGCTACCCTTGACGTGGATTTTGAACGATGATGAAAAAAGGGTACCAAAAACGATTTTCAAAACCATGAAACTCTTCTTGAAGAGAGGGAGAGAGGGGAACAAACCCACCAAAAACTAGATCAAGCCATAAAAGATCATTTATGTGCTTAAAGCTCCACAAATTATATGCAAACCTTCTATTAAACATTCAAAAGTAGGATAAACCAAGCTAGCTAAATTACCCCATGATCCTATCTTTCGAATCACAAGAGGGAACCATGTACGTTGGCCCCTTTCGATGTAACAACCCTTCCGGCATCTTGATGCCAATGGTACAAGGATTTGTGTCTCTGTTTTTTTGTTATTTTCATGAGTGCTGATTTCTGAAATGAGCACCATTGCAACCCTGGAGAGAAAGCTTGTGAGAGAGAGCAACTTGTGAGAGAGAAAGCTTGTGAGAGCGAAATGGGAGTGGCCTTCGTTCATGTACATTTGCATCTATTTATACTAACATTCCTACATGAAGAAAGATACTTGGTAGCCATGTGCTTGTTGACGTGGTGGTGAGGTAAGTTAAGGTTCTAGATTGTCTACATGGATAAGCTTATACATGTCATAATTGACTTCACATCTAGCACCTGGACATGGAGTTGTAAAGCTGAGAAAAATATTCTAGATGTGAATAATGCCACATTCATTTTACGAATAGGGATTATATTTGAATTTGATTGTGAATTTAATGGACTGTCCAAAAATCCATATAGACGGTAATAAACGTACATTGTGAATTTATTCAATGTGCCTATCTAGTTCGTCTCGACAGTCTTATAGTCTACAAATAATTTAAGAGTTTATTTTTAAATATTATTATCATTAATTTAAGCACGTGAAACTCAACATAATTGAGCTAGTATGAACTTCCAATAATTAAAGGGCTAACACATTAAACAGTAGGATGACAAAAAAAGGGGGTAAGATTTTAGGCAAGATTTCTAGCCATACTTAATTTGCTAGTGAAGTGGGGTCCACTAGAAAAAACAGCAATGAAAATCCAATCTTTGTTTTTCTACCAATTATGGAATACTGCAGTTTAACTTGGCAGATATGCCTTGCCTCACCAAGATTATCTTTTAAATGCTGTGGAACAACTCGCCATATTCACCTTCTACATTTTTCTTTTTTACAACATGATAATTAAACATCTTTTTAATTTTTGAAGGACAAATGGAAAGTGGCAGGCATGCTGCACGTACCTCATAATGCATCAAATCATAAATAAAAAGACACAATAGATATTCACCAATTTATCGATGCACAATTACTTCAGTTATTTATTTATTTGATGGGAAATAGATTTCATTTCATTCCTTAAGGAAGTTACAGCTAGCTATGATTGATAAATACAGGGAGAAACCGATTACAAGCCAAACTACACATTTGTTTGGGGCTTCCCCATATACAAATTTCTTTGTGACGGATATTGTTTGAACTTCAAATAAATTTTCTAATAACAAGACCTCACTACAACAAAAAATGCTTTTTGGGACGAAAATTTTCGTCCCAAAATATATATATTTCGTTCTGAAAGATTTTTTGGGACGAAAAAATTTCGTCCCAAAGTCGTCCCAACGACACTGTCCCAGAAGATATCTTGGGACGAAAATCACCATTTCATCCCAAAATATATCTTTTGGAACGATTTTGAAATTAACCGTTTGATACCGTTCGAACGATGACATTTTTTGTCACGGTTAAAAATCGTTCCAGAATGGCGTTCGAATGCTTCGCAGTTAACGTTCGAACGTTAGTGTATATTTTGAACGGTTATCAAGATACGTTCAAACGCTTTATAGAATTACGTTCGAACGTTAAAGGAACAGATCGAACGGTAGAAGAGATCGAACGGTTATGAGTAATGTTCGAACGCTATGTAATTACTTGCGTTTGAACGTTTTTTTATCATCCTAGTATCATTCGAACGCCTTGGTCAATAATGTTCGAACGGTACATTATCGTTTGAACGGCCTACCCATTAATGTTCGAACGTGACACGGTCGTTCGAACGGATATTATTTTTATTAAAACCCATAATTATAAAAAAACTAAATAGACATTCATAATATTAGAAAAACATAAATTAGGAACTGTTTAATTACTCACAAAAGTTTTATAATAAGTGTGAACAAATAAATAACCATATGACTAGCATAGTTCATACATAATTAGATAATGTCATAAGCTAGACGTAAAAAACCATCAGTTGGTTGGAGGCCTCTACTGTTGCATAAGCTGTTGTATTTAGAGTTGCATATCTCTCCTGAACTATGCTTGTTCTTCTTCATGTTGTTTGAGACGCATCTCCATGTCTCCTTGTCTCGCCAATTGAGCCTCTAACTCTTTGAACGGTGAATATGCATCATTCGAATGGTTATAATTTACCATTCAAACGGTTTGTCAATTTCCCTACAAAAAAATTTTACCTATCACGCCAATATTACGTTCAAACGGTAAAAATTAAATGTTCGAATGGTTAACGGTCGAATGGTTAACTTATTTGGGACAAAAAATTTCGTCCCTAAGAATAGTGTTCGAACGGTCTGATCATTCCGTTGTTTTTTGGGAATGAAATTTGAATTTTGTTCCAAAAACTCACTTTTTGGGACGATTTTCAATTCGTCCCAAAGCAAAATCGTCCCTAAATCTATTTTTTGTTGTAGTGCCTTCTAAGATGCGAGACTCTGTAAACTATAGAGGTATTCATCTCGACTTGTCTAGAAAAAACATCCAACCCCCACCTTCCAAAGGAGAGAGGTCTTTTGAGGAGAGAGAGACCACAAAAAAAAAAAAAAAACAAATTTCAGTTATTAATTGAGTGAAATTTACGTATGAATTAAAATGATAATAATAAAGTTGTTATTCACCTATAATTAGATAATAAATTGGTTAATTTCTTAGAATCCAATTTCTATAGATGGATTAGCATTCCTTATACTAGGTATAATTGTTAACAAAAAATAATGTTAATCTAAATTTCTTTAAATTAATAATTAGCAGCACAGTTTTCAAGAAGTTTAAGAATTCCGGAAAGTCAAGCTATATTTCTTCTAATTTGTTTCTCTTATATTTTTTTTTTCTTTTGTAGTAATATGAATATTTAAACATTAGAGAATTCACGGAACTAATTTGCCTCGATCTAATCACAATTAAAAGAAATAAGATCATATTAATCCAAAATAAGGTGGTTAACATGAAAACCTAATTAGAAGAACTTCTTCAATTTGGCTTGAGATGAATATTATTAATGGTGCTAAGCAAGATTTTGGTTTCGTTTAGCTTCAAGTTTTGTCTAAATGAAGAGAGGTCCACGAGTATAAGATTTTGTTTTGAGGATGAACCTCATAGAATAGTTATAACAGTGTTATATAATTTTAAGTTCAGTTGGACAAAAAAAATAAAAAAACTATATTTTCGTAGAAATTTTAGTGTCATGAGACTTGGACATTTAAAATATAGTTGAAAAGCATATGCTTCTTTTCAATTAAAATGGGTTGCATCCATCTAATATTTTCGTCGTTAGCTTTAAAAGTGACTAGAATTTTTTATCATTTTATTTATTGGAAAATGATATGGAGACAAATATGGTATAACTTTTGTACATGTCTTAAATAAAATATTATAATTTTTTTTTATATATATATTTTAGCGTCTAAGGTTTTTGATTCCTAAAGTCTATCTTATATATGATTGATTGCTAGTATCGAGTTTTAGTATTCTTTCATCCCTTTTGAAAACGGGAGTGAAGAAAATTATTTGGCAGCTCATTCACGCTGTGTAATAAAACCTAGGAGGGAGGAACAAAGAATGTTTTTTGAGGAACACTTGAGTCTAGCCTTTGTTTCCTCAAGCCCCACATAACGATATTAATTAATATAATATATATTACGGCTTATGATCTATGAAAATGAAAATTCAAAATTTATAATGAGAGAGAGGATCGAGGAGGACTACATCCAAACTCTTGATTCTATTATATATAACAAATAATTATCTTCAATTTGAGTTTCAGAAATATTTAGCTACCACCTAAGTACAAAATCTCAAGTACAATACAACTTATATATTTCTGATCATTAAAGTCAAAATAACGAGAGTTTATATACTACAATAACTTTTCTATTATATTTAGCTTGTCAACATTTGATCTTGCTAAATACAATAAATGGATAAAGTTCATCATGAATTAATTTGTCCTAAAGTTCAATTGCAGGTACTTATCATACATCACAACTCGTGAAATATATAATCATCTCCAATTATAAAGATGACAAAAAATAATTTATGCATAAAGTGATTTTGCTAACGATAAATGATTAATGGTTGATGGTGAACGATCAACGATCGTATCTTTCTACGAATCTTGACTTATGAATACAATCAAATTCTACTAGATCACCTCAATCACGATTTCATTAGCATTAACTAGAAAACGGTTGCTAGTTAATGATCAATGATCACGTGATCTTATAACTAATTAGGTTAGTTAACAGCACTTGGCTTCAATTATAATTAAGACAACAAAATGTGCAGTTGTCGAAACTTAATTGATCTTATCAATTAGAGTCCTAAATGATTCTGATAACTGTAAATGATTAACGGTCTTATATTAATAATATAAACGAATCGTTATATATTTTAACTTAATTCTATTAGTAGTAGTAAATAGTATATATATTTAATTAAGTACCGTAAACAATCATCCCTTGTATTGTGTGTAGACCTTATGCCAATATATATACATATAATGATGAACAATGTATTAAATTCAAGTAGTATTAAATGTTAAGTCTTGGAGTGGGTATTTCCATTAATTTACTTGATGAATTGATATTCTCATAATATCATATATAAAATCTAACAAAGATTTTCTTCAGACAATATTATTTGCATATCATTTGAAAGAAAACAATATCCTTCACTATTGTTGAAATTAACTAAATTCATTTCAAATCAATCATTGATTGAACCTACTACTTTTTCAACTTCCCATAAAAAAGTTAAACTCTTCTAAACCTACTTGATACATCAAATATTGATCTCAACATATTTCCATTCAAACACAACTCAAGGGGTCTCACAAAACACTGATATGCACAGATCAACTCAAATAATCTAAGATCACCTCAACAACAAGCAATTAACAACATTGTTGTTACCTTTTGGAACAGTTTCTTCTATGTTAAAGTAAGTAAGCAAATTTTTATGTGATGCATCCAAAAAGTCCTCGACCATTTTTCTTTTTCTGGTTTTGTTCCTTAGACTCGGATGAGAACACAATATACTTTTTGGCTTCACTTCCTTGGTTCAAGCTACTAGTTGTAGAACCTAGAAATTTCTCATATGAAGTAGCTAAGAAGTGCTCCACTATTTCGGTTGTATATTTATGTTTCTAAGTTTATTAGTAAGGAGTTTCAAACATTTAGAATTGTCTCTGTACAGTTTCCCATTAATTCACACATTCTATTCGTCACGTTACACTTATTGTCAGAATATGCGTTACTTCTAACTAATGCTCATAGTTGTTCATGTTCTTATATTCGTATATATGACATGCTATGCCATGTTACTACAAGTATGTCTATTACACATTATATTATGTCACAAAATATTTATCTATTACACATTATCTGTAACGCCCTAATGGGAAACACAAACCACATGGTCTATACTCCAAAAAGACTAGTCAATGATATAATTGAAGCCTCATTGGAACCTTATAAAGAGCAAGCTGAACTTCTCATTCACAAGCAATGTGGGATCTCATTCACCACCTATCTTTATCTTTATCATATAGGGTATCACAATCTCCACATCTTAAATTCCTGACTTCCTTGTCAGAACTATCTGCTGTGAGTGGCACGACTCAAGTCTCACATTTCTGATTGGGATAGACTCTGCTTAGGGTAACACCCAGTTACCCCTTCCTGCAACTTAGGAATATTATGAACATTCATAACGTAATGCCTGGTGAAGAGATTCGAAGTCATGAAAAAACCTTATTTATTGAATAATCAAACTATATATATTTTTTTATAAAAGCATATTGCATTAATTAATAACGGACATTACAGCTAGATCTAAAAGATACATTACAAGCTAACTACAATATTAATAGCTCCTTAGTACACAACCGTGACTGACATGGTCTAGTCCATGCTGAAAATTTCTACAGACCCACAGTCTGAGAGACAACTGTCCAAGACAGAGTTAACAAACCCCACACTTTGTTTGAGACGGAGAGAGGACACACTCTATGGACAAAGTCCAAGAGATAATGTGTGTTTTTGGTTTTTATTTTTCTAAAACAAAATACATTTCAAAAATTAAATACACATGGGAAAATAACGTGGCCACTCACCATCTTGGAAAGATCTATATTGTAGATCCTCATTTTCAACCTTAGAGGAAAAAAAATTACAAACATAGCAATTATGATGGCACATGAGAGCCATGCGCCACCCTGAGAAAATGGTGATCAGTCAGGTCTAAAGTAACCAGTGGCCTTGGACCTAGAAAAGCCACGAGTGGCGGCAGAAGAGCACCCTTAGCGGTGGTGCGTGGATTTCATGCGTGCACTTTGGACCGCGAGTGTGGCTCATGCGCCACTCCTTTCCAATCTAGGTATCTAAACTAATCTACTTCTAGCTCTCCAGGTCTTTGTCCTCGCAATCAATATCTGAGACATAAAAACATAAAGACAAACAAATGACTTAAAGACTCAATAATAGCATAATCATAATGTAAACTTAACTTAGCTTAACATTAAGCTTGATTTATAAAATTTAATGTATCACGACATATGCGAAATTAACAACATCGTGGAATTTCATGTAACATGATGCATGAAAACTGACTCTGTACATTTTCCTAACAAACATACATGACTTGTTTATCTTGTCTTTCACTTAATAGTGAACATCATTACATGTGTGAATTGGTCCAATTGTCATTGACTGCATATACTTATCGTGACATGAGGTGAACCACGCTTGGGCCCTTGACACCGTGTAACTTATCATATTCTGTAGTGATACATGCTTGCTTCTGTGTGATCACATAATCGTATAGTGATCCACGCTTGAGTCCGTGACACCGTCTAATGTGTCATAACATATAGTGAAACACACTTGAGTCTATGTTATCTCCTAACATATGGTAAACCATGCTTGAGTACGTGGCACTGAATATCATAACCTATGTTGAAAAACGTTTGGGTCCGTGTCATCTCAAAACATCATCTCTTCATGTGTTTTCTTACTAACTTTTCGAATGCATGGGAACATGTTTCACTTCATGAATTTATTTAGCATGGCATAACATTATACATGGCATATTAATATGACTCTTATATTGTATAGCATAACATAGGCATGGCATAACATGATCTAAACATTACATGGACATTATATGGTATGCATGATCTAAATCTTACATGAACATTACATGGCATATATGTGAATTTCATAACATCTCATCCATCTAACAATTCATTCCAGCATAGCACCACAATATATCATCATAATTCACCAAGATTAATGAAAATGGGTCTAACCTTGACTTGGCTCGTAGCGTGGCATAGTATACGTAAATATCACATCTTTCATGCACAATAAAAATAATTACAGCACACCTATAATTATGAACATGCTACTTACCTCTTAGCGCTGCTTCCTAAATCGCACTTTGCAATTCGATACCAAGGAAGAGCAATGAGCGATGGTGGATCTGATTGACAGAGAGTGACTGGTGGCACAAGCTGGAAGTTTTGGGTTCGACGTGAATCAACCACCTGAAAATTTCTAAATTGCCTAAGAGGTGACTCGACGTCCTTGTTCGCGTCCTTTGTGGTGGATTTTGGTGAGGTGGTGGTCTAGTATGGAGAGAAATTGCCATAGGTTTTATGTGATGTGTAACAGCCCGCTAGAAATTCAATGGTAGAATTTCTATAGACTTGAGGAACGTTGTAAAAACTTTGTAAGTTTTCACGAATCGGCTAATCGCAAAGGTTTTAGTCTGTCAACATAATCAGTGTGATCACTCACTATGGTGCCAGAAATGCGATTTTAATTGTTTGAGGTAGTTAGAAGTCTCAGAATTCGTTATAGTCTACACCACTAGACTCAGTTGAATATTTAGAATTTTATGGTACAATAACTCATTTTCATAATTTCGGATGAAATGCCTGTTCGAAACTATGAAATCTTTTATAAGGGCACTTCGGGGTTAAGTTTTGGTAAACGATTTTTACTGTATATTAATATTAATATTTAAGATTTTTCTGTACTAAGTTTATTACGCTTTTTTTGGAGTGAATAGTAACCTCGATAAGTGTACTAAGTGCAGTGTTTTCAAAATCACAGTCTGGAATGTCGAAATTAGGTTAGAGAAGTTTTTTTTGGACACTTGGCAAGATCTTAGCCACACATAATGAATAGTATTAGAAACTTGGCATAAAGAGGAACCATTAGATGGATTTGTGAAGGAAATTAAGGTGTGAGATCATGCCACCTAAGCAAAACCCTTTTCATCTTATCAACCAAATTAAGCTAGATCAAAGAGGGTTTCAACCCTAGTGAAACTCTAAGTGGTTGGAATCCAATTGAAACTCCAAAAGCTTGGTTGAAACCGAAACCCTAAACGGTTTCCCCAAACTCTAAATTGGCCTTCAAATCATTTTTTATCCAATTTCTAACATTGTGTTTAATCGCTTGATTAAATCACTTTCACATGCTATTAATTTCTCAAATCCTTGTTATGACATCATTATCCAACCCTTTAAACCTTGGAAATTTGATTGGGCCAAGAAAAATTAGATTTGTACTTGATAGCATCTCAAACCCTAACCAAACCCCCTTTAAAACCCAAATTGAAGCCCAGTTGGTTGAGGCCCACCAAAGCCCACGAATTTGGACACCTTGGCAAATTTTTTTGAAGACGTTTCCTCCCCCACATGGTAGACCATTCACTGCCCTTGGCTGCACCCAATAGTGCCTTGATGAGATGGAGAAACCCACCCCATCAACCTCCATACCTTACAGCTTCTGCAGGCAATCCTTTCCCCTCTCTATTCTCCACTTTATGTCACATATCTACCTCCAATCAATGGTCATTCAAGTCCATATCTTCCCCCTCCAGAGGTATAGAGTCGTGTAAGACACACTTCTTTCCCTTTAATCACTTCTTCACCCTGTTCTTAGAGAGAAATCCAAAAGAGCTCTCTCGGGCATATTTCTGTGTCTTTGCGTGGAGATTTTCAACCCCTGGTAAGTATTTTCACATGATAAATCCTTCATAAAAGTTGTTCCTATTTCAGTGTAGTTTCCGTAGATATATTATTTGTATCATTCCATGGTAATTTCGTTGGTAAAAAGTATTTTTAACCATGGAAAGATCATTCTAGGCGTGAATCTGGAGAGTATGTTATGTTTTAGAGTTTTTGCCCAAGCTAATGGACATATCTTGGCCCAAAACTTTTATGGAGTGTTGTTAGCATGTGTTTAACAGTGTTCATTGAGGTTTTGTTGCATGACTAAAGCTTTTGATGATAGATTTTCTTAGATCTAGAAACTTGAAAACTGGAAGTGGTGAAACAGTTTGTATTTGGAGAAAATTTGAATATTTCGAGGTTTGATCTTACTCAAATTTTTTGATATTTTTATATGATGATCCTAAGTCTCTTATTTTCATCTTAGGATGTTATTTTGAAGATATTTAGTTTCAAAGATATGATTTTTCTATGTATGAGGATTTCGGTTAGGCCTAAGATTTGATGTTTTTGGATTACATCCATGTTTTATTGATTTTTAGCCATGTGATTTTAACTTTGATGGTTGGATCCTATTTAAGACACATTTTTAAACCATGTGATGCTTTATTTCGAAAATCTCACATTCTTTAACCATTGATCAAGAGATTTATCAAAGCTAGTTGAGGAAAAAGTTTCTGTTTTTGGACTAAGTGTAAAACCAAAAATTTGAAGTGTTATTTTGTGATTTGGTGACTTTAGTTTGATGATTTAAAACATGGTTGATCTTAGGATGATGTTATGAAATAAGATTTGATTTTTGGAATTCTTGGAGATGTTTTGATTTAGGGTCAAAGCTTGTGATTCAACCGTTTGGATCCTTTTACCAAAAAAGTTTGGTGTTGATTATTAGATTTTTATAAGTAAATATTTTAAGTATGGTTTTAAACTTAGGATTGGAAGATGTTTGTTGCAAAATTTTGGTTTAAGCATGAGTTTTGAAGTTGAAAGGAATTGCAACAAAAATCAAGAGAAATGGCTTAAGGATGTTTTGACCATAATGTGTTTTTCATAGTTGTGATTTGTTTTAAATTTTTCTAAGTTGATATTTGAGTTTAGGACAAAATTTTCATGAGGAATGTAAGTTTTGAAAATTTTTTGAGTTAGGATATGAAATCCTTAAGTTAGGGGTAAAATGGTCATTTTCTCACATGTAGAGGGTAAAATGGTAATTTTACTCTAATTTAGCTTGTTTTCATGTTTCTAATTGTTAGTAATTAAATTTTTAACTTTTAGAATACTCTCTTACAGTTTCTCGTGTTTCGTGCTTTATTCTCGTAGAATGCGACGATCAAGGTAAGTTAGCTTCTAACCTGCTATCAGTTTACTATGTATGCATGATGGGTAAGGGAACTACAATTTATGTATGTATGTTATCATATATGCCATGCTATACCATGTCATTATATGTTTATCTGTTATGCGTGATTTATTCTGTCACGAATATTTATCTGTTACAAAGTCTATTCTGTCACGTATGGTATATGTTATAAGTATGCCATGTTAAGCATGCCATATGTTACATGTATGTCATTATATGTAATATTCACCATTGCAAGTATGTCATGTTCAATAAAGAAGTCAGATCAAGTTTATGTTAAGTCAATTTTCAGATCACATTCATGTTAAGTTATTCATGTCAATCACGACCCTAAGTGTTAGGATAGGGTAATATCCTAGTGGAACTCATTTGTTCACGCTGGAGTGTCTAAATTGGTGTGAAATTCCCTGAGTTGACGAAATACAGTCAACAGGTTGCGAATGGGGCCTAACTAGCTGGTCACCGGAGAGCGCCGGGCACTAACGCTGATGAAGCCATATTTTATTTTACGTGTCTTCACAGCAAGTGTGGCACAAACAATTCATGGGGGCCACAACAACTGTGGCGCATACACTACATGAGATACAATAATTGTGACACGTAGAATATGTGGGGCCACAACAACTATGGAGTACGTATTAACACATTCACAGCTGGTGTAGATACATGTGTTGTAATGCAGTAATCGGCAGGGACACACGGCTCTAGAGGACCCGTGTAGCACCTATATAGTCACATTATTAATTAAGTCAATTGAATAAGAGTCCAAGTTTATGTCAAGAAGTTAAAAATAAGCAATCATGGTAACCCCATGAGATAAGAATAAGCAATCATGGAGACCCCATGAGATAAGAATAAGTTTCAGATCAAGTTCATGTTATGTTATGTTATGTTCACGTACATGTTATGTTCATGTTCACGTTAAGTTTCAAGTTCATGTTCATATCATGTTATGTTCACATTTATGTTATGTTCACATTATGTTTCAAGTTCACATTCATGTCATGTTATATTCACTTACATGTTATGTTCAAGTTCACGTTCATGTTATGTTATGTTCATATTTACATTATGCCTTAAGCTCACGTTTATGTCATATTATGTTCAGGTTTATGTTAAATTCAAGGTCATTTTTATGTTATGTATGTTCATGTTCATGCTATGATTCAATGATTCAAGTCCATGTTATATTTCAAGTTCACGTTTATGTTATGTTGCTAACCCATGTTATATTTTAAGTTCAAATTCATGTCATGCCAAGTCAAGTTCAGTTCATGTTTCAGTTTAGATTATGTCAGTTATGCCATGCTATATGTCAAGTTATGCTATGCTTATTTACGACTTTAATTATGCATTCCTGCTTTTACTGCCATGCATTCATAATTAACCTGTGTGGGAGTTTTCTGTTAACTTACTGAGATTTGTAATCAAATCTCATTGTGATAATCCCAACTATCATTCCCCCTAATGGTAGGCGATGTGTTAGGATCAGAGCAAAAAGCAAACATTGGTAGACTGAAGCAGGTTGACTAGACACCGCAGACACGACACGGAGCATACAGCTTCCATAGTTAGTTCTTGGATAGTATTCTGACCTCGTTAGTCGAGTTACACGAGTTACTCGACGAGATTCCTCAATAGTGTTTTTTGGTAATGTAAATATGGAGTATGGCCTCCCATGTTTTTGAGATTACAGTCTTTGGAGACTTGCACTGAAATCATGGATGTTTATTTTGTTAAGTATGCTTGGATTACGATTTAACTATTTGAGATATTATAAGTTTGGTGCATAGTATTGCTCAAGAAAAAAAAATTTATCCGCTGCGAATGTTGCATAATGCTAGATGAGTTGATAATCCTAAAATGTATATAAAATTATGCAATATTCGTAACTGATAATTTTTTTCATGAGCAATACTATGCATCAAACTTATAATATCACAATTAGTTAAATCGTAATCCAAGCATACTTAACAAAATAAACATTTACAATTTCAGTACAAGTCTCAGAAGACTGTAATCTCAAAAACATGGGAGGCCATACTCCATATTTACATTAACAAAAAATACTATTGAGGAATCTCGTTGAGTAACTCGTGTAACTCGACTAACAAGGCCAGAATACTATCCAAGAACTAACTATGGAAGCTGGAAGCTTTGCGTCGCGTCTGTAATATCTAGTTAACCTCCTCCAATTTGGCAGTGTCCACTCTCTGCTCTGATTCTGACGTATCACCTACCATTCAAGGGGAATGGTAATTGGGACTACCACGGTGATATTTGATTATCAATCTCAGCAAGTTAACAAGAAACTTCTACACAAGTTAATGATGCATGCATGACAGTAAAAGCATAACTGCATAATTAAAGTCATAAGTAAGTATAGCATAACCTGACATATAGCATGGCATAACTGACATAACTTGAACTAAAAGGTGAACTGAACATGACTTGACATGAGATGACATGAACGTGAACATAACATGACATGAATGTGAACTTGAAACATAACGTGAACATGAACATAACATAACATGAACGTGAGCTTGAACATAACGTAAATGTGAACATAACGTGACATGAACGTGAAACATAACGTGAATGTGAACATAATATAACATGAACATGAACTTGAATATAAAATAAACCTGAGCATAACATGACAGAAACGTGAAATTGAAACATAACATAACGGCAGATTATACTTCTTCACCATAGTACTCGACAGCGCGTACCAAGTAACGCGTATCATTTTTATGTAGTACAGTAGATTATACTCCTTCACCATAGTATTCGGAAACACATAGTCTTGACTGCAGTACCAGGAAGCGCATATTATCTTTGACTGTAATATAACTGAACTGATTTAAATATCTGTAGTACAACAGATTATACTCATTCACCTTAGTACTCGGCAGCACATAGCGTTGATCGCAATACTAGGCAGCGCATATCATCTTTGACCATAGTACAAATTAATTGATAACTGAAATTTAATTATGCTTAAAATACACAACTGTATTCGAGATGAAATGTGACTGGAATATGAAAGGACAGAAGTCCTAATGCTGCATAACATGACTTCAACGTAATTCGAGAGATATGACTTAATTGAGATAGAGACATTTTGTAACATGACATAACATATAATAGATAACATTTCATAACATGTCATATTATATAACAGATAATATTTCATAACATGGCATAACATGCAACATTGAATATTACGTGATATGACATACATGTAACAGATGGCATACGTAATGTAACATACTTGCAATAGATAGTAATACATGATAGAATATATTATGTAACATATAAGTATTTCATGACAGAATAATTCGTATAACAGATAAACATATAATGACATGGCATGGCATATAGGACGACACATGAATATAAACTATTGTTCCCTTATTTATCATACATACAAAGTAAACTGATAGTAAGTTAAGAGCTAACTTACCTCAATTGTCGTATTCTATGATAATAAAGTGCAAAACACGAGGAACTGTAAGAAGATATACTAAAAGTTAAAAATTTAATTACTAACAATTTGAAACATGTACAAGAAACAACATAAGGATTTTACATTATAACTCTAAAAATTATCAAAAGTTACATTCATCATGGAAATTTTGTCCTAAACTCAAATATCAACATAGAAAAATTTAAATGAATTTCATAACTATGAAAAACTCACAATGGCTGAAACATTCATAGGTCATTTCTCTTGATTTTTGTTGCGATTCCTTTCAACTTCAAGACTCATGATTAAATCAAAATTTTACAACAAAGATCTTCCTATACTATGTTTAAAACCATACTTAAAACATGCATTAAGAAAAATCTAATCATCAACACCAAACTTTTTAACAGAAAGCAAACCCTTGAATCACAAGTTTTGACTTTAATTAAAACATCTCCAAGAATTCCAAAAAATCAAATATTACTTCTAACAGATTCATAACATCATGCAACTATCAACCGTGCCTTAAATAATCCAACAAAAGTCACCAAAAATCACAAAACAACACTTGAAGTTTTCAGTCTACACTTAGTTCAAAAATAGAAACTTTTTTTCTTAATGATCAATCTCTTGATCCATACTTAAAAAGATGAGATCTTGAAACTAAAATATCACATGGTTTAAAAATATGTCATAAAGAAGTTCCAACCATCAAACTTAAAATTATATGGCTAAAAAATCTATAAAACATGGATATAACCCAAAAACATCAAATCTTAGGCCTTACCGAAATCCTCTTGCATAGAAAAATCATATCTTCGAAACTAATACTAAATTTCTTCAAACTAATATCCTAACATGCATATAAGAGGATTAGAATCATTGTATAAAAATATCAAAACCTTTGGAGTAAGATTAAACCATGAAATATTGAAATTTTCTCAAAACAAAAACTATTTTTCCACTTCCAGTTTTCAAGTTTCTAGATCTAAGGAAATATCTTATCAAAAGTTTTAGTAATGCTACAAAACCTCAATGACCATTCATAAAAACATGCTAAAAAAACTCCATAAAATTTTCAGACCAAGATATATCCAGTAGCTTGGTCAAAATTCTGAAACATAACATACTCTCTAGTTTCATGCCCATATTGACCTTTCCATGGTTAATAATACTTTTGATAGATCAAATGCCCATGGAATAAGATGAACAAGATATCAACATAAACTAAACTCAAATAAGAACACTTTTATGAAGGAGTCATTGTGAGAAAATATTTACAAAGAGTCAAAAATCTTCACGTAAAAGGACCCATAAATCTGTCCTAGAGAGCTCTTTTGAGTTTCTTTCTAGGGATGGGGTGAAGAAGTGATGAAATGGAATGAAATGTGTCTTTAAAAACTTTAGACCTTATGAGGGAGAAGTTATGAGCTTGAATATAGAGGTGGCTATGTCACATTAAGTAGAGAATAGTGAGGTGCATGGACTGCCTCTTGCAGCTGTCAGGTATTGAGGGTGATGTGGTGGATTTCTCCTTCATATCAAGGTAAAATTGGGTGAAGCTAAGGGCAGTGGATAGCATGCCATGTGGGGGAGAAAAATTCTTCAAGAATCTTTGCCAAGGTGGCCAAATCCAAGAGCCTTAGTGGGCCTCAACCAAGTGGGCTTCAATTTGGGGTTTAAAGGTGAGTTGGTTAGAGTTTGAGATGCTATCAAGTCCAAATCCAATTTTTCATGGCCCAATCAAATTTTTAAGATTTAAAAGGTTTGATAATGATGTCACAATAGGATTTTGATGAATTAATAGTATGTGAAAGTGATTTAATCAAGTGATTAAACACAATGTTAGAAATAAAATAAAAAAGGGTTTGGAGACCAACTTTGGGGTTTGGGGAAACCGTTTAGGGTTTCAGTTTCACCCAAGCTTTTGGGGTTTCAATTATATTCCAGCCATTTATAGTTTCACTAGGGTTGAAACCCTCTTTGGTCTAGCACAATTTGATTGATCAGATGAAAGAATAGGGTTTTGCTTAGGCGGCATGATCTCACATCTTGATTCCTTCACAATCCATCTCATGGTTCCTATTTGTGCCAAGTGTCCAAAACTATTCACCAAATGTGGATAAGATCTTTCCAAGTGTTCAAATAAAACTTCTCTAACTTAATTTGGATATTCTACACTTTGATTTTAAAAACACTGCAGTAGGTGCTACTATTGAGATTATTATTCACTTCGGGAAAGTGAAAAATAAACAATATACTATAAAATCCTAAATATTCATACACCAAATGTGCAATTTTTTTTTTTTCAAAATTGAACCTTAAAAAAACCAAAACGCAATTTCGAATAAGCATATAGACCAAAAATTGAAAATGAGATTATTGCACCATAAAATCCTAAATAATCAACTGAGTCAATTGGCACAAACCATAATGCATTCTGACCCTTCTAACAATTTCAAATAAATAAAATCACACTTTTAGCACTATAGTGAGTGATAATACTTATTATAATGATAGACTAAAACCTATGCGATTAGTCGATTCGTAAAAACTTATGGGGTTTCTAGCAAGTTGTTACATTTTATGTTTTCGACATGGGGCTTGCCGTGAGAATAGGTTTGGCCGTGAGGGAGGGATAATGTGAATAAATTGAGAAGATTAGGCAAGGGTTTGGAAGTTTGAATTTGGCTACAAATTAGGAAAGTATTCCCACTAGGAAATAAACATTGAGAGGCTATTGATGTGAAGGGTGGAACAATCCCATTAAAAGAAATTACCATTTTTAAAAATCAATTTGAATAATAATAATAATAATAATCCTAATTTAAATCTTGATCTTTAGAACTCGTATGTTACATTATTCTATATCACAAAATGTTTATCTATTACACATTATGCCATGTCACGAAATATTTATCTGTTATAGATTATGCCATGTTGTGAAATTTTTAATTGTTACACATTATGCCATTTCATGAATTATTCATCTATTACATATTATGTCATGTCACAAAATGTTACCTGTTACACTTTATGTCATGTAATTCGATTTTTATTTGTTACACGCCATGTTATGCCATGCCATGATTTATTTTCAAGTACATGTTCATCTGTTATGCGCCATGTTTTGCCATGCTATTAGTCACATGAACATGTCACGTCACGTTATACTATGTCGTGAGTCATGCGAGTCTATCAAGGAATATTTTCCAAGTTTGGTCATCATACATCCACGTACAATCAAGTTATTGTTCAAGTCAGTATTAATTTGAATCATTATGGTAACCCAATGAGAGAAGAACATCATTATGGTAACCTTATGAGATAAGAGCATCATTATGGTAACCCCATGAGTCAAGGAGATCATGGTAACCCCATGAGACAAGAACACAGTTAAGTTCAGGTTCCATTTCACGTTCAATTCATGTTTAGTTTCAAGTTTAGTTCATGTTCGATTTTACATTTAGTTCATGTTCAAATTCACGCTAAGTTCATGTTCAATCTAGTTTCAAGTTCAGTTCATGTCAGTTGTCAGTACATGCAATGTTTTTTGCCAAGTTATGTCACGATCATTTATGTACATGTCAGCATTCATGTCTTTTATTGTTATGCATGCGTTTTATATATTGTTAGTTTAAATTGATTGTTAACTTGCTAAGATTTGTAATCAAATCTCACTTGATAGTCCTAATTACCATTCCTACTAGAATAGTATATCATATGTCAGGACCTGGAAAATTGGAAAAGAATCGCCTGGACGAGAAAGATTAGGCCATGATGCGACGACAAGGAGCTCATCGCTTTGATGCTCCAATTTGAAGATAGGATTATGGCTATCCTAGCTAAGTTACTCAAGCTACTCCTTAGGCTAGTTTAGTAGTTATAATGTTTGTTTGATTATGTACATGAGAAGCTTTGTCTCTAGTATTAATCATGTTTTAGATATTAGGGAAAAAGTATTGTAACCTTTGGATATTAGTTATCAAATGACTTTTATGAAGTATGCTTACTTTAATTTGGGATATATCTTATTTGGTACAAAGTATTGCTAAAAAAAATATTATCTGCTACGAATATTGTATATTGTTTAGATGCATGCTAGGTACATTACATCTTTATCTCTCATGAACGGGGGTGGGTAACCTTGTATTGCATGTCCTGACGCTTCAGAGTTCACTAAACCCTAAGCAAAATTTGGGGGTGTCACACTCGGGACTAGAGGGAAAACGACCAAGCAAGGAGAGGACAACATTTTTGTACCTACCATTAGTTGGATAGTCACTGGACGAAGGATTGTTACACCATGAAGAGAAGAGTTGAAGAGCTAAGAGGAAGTAGAGAATTGGACTGCTGATTGTGGAACATTCGAAACCCGCGAAGTAAGTGTTTGGACGAAGGATGGAGTGAGATAAAAAAAATGCTTGTTAAAGTAAGAGTCCTAAAAGGAAGTAGGCAACAGGGGAAGTTGATTGAGATGTCCTTCGCCAGAACCCAAGTCTTGGTAACGCACCCTTGGACGAGATCCACACGATCACAAAAGGGTTTATAGGAGGGATCTCCGCATCTAGCCAAAAAGTACATGCTCACAGGGCAAGATAGAAGGAAGTGTACACGATTGATAGACCCCCCAAAGAACCAAGGTGTAAGAACTTGATGAGCATCTCCTTTGGGAACGAAGATTGTGAAGGGGTCAAATATACACATGACAATGCATTGGTAGTAACAATGTTAGTCGCAAACTACACTACCATAAGGATTTTGATTGACAATGGGAGCTCAGCTGATATCCTCTTTCGGGACGTGTTTGCCAAAATGACCATTGATCCTAGTAGATTGCAACCATCACCCACACTACTGAAAGGATTTTTTGGAGATGCAATGTAGGCCCTAGGTAGGACTTCCTAGTAGTCAGAGCCCCCTCATCTTACAATGCCACATTGGGGCGCCCAACATTGAACAACAACAAAGCCTTAGCACGAGAGTGCTATGTACAAGAACTAAAGATAGGGGCAGTGGATGTCTGTATGTTGGAAAAGCAAAGTTAGGGTGAGGTTTTACCTCCCCAGCTAGTTCTCAACCATGACGTCGAAACATGGGATGCAGAAAACCTACAACAAGCAGAGGCAAATGAGCCACTAGAACTAGTGACACTACACCCAAAATGACCAGAGGATACAACCTTGATCATGACCAGGCTCCAACCTGAGATCCTAGAGGTGCTGAAGCACCTCCTGGTTGAACATAGAGATGTGTTTGCATAGAGCCATGAATATATGCTCAGAATAGACAACGCAATGATTGAACATCACCTTAGTATTCATCTTGAAATGAAGAGGGTCCCCTAAAAGAGAAGAAGGTTCAAGACAGATAAGTATGTGGCCATAACCACGAAAGTCGATTGGCTGCTTGTCGCAGGATTCATTAAGGAAGCCCAATACCCCGAGTTGCTATCCAACATCGTTCTAGTAAAGCAATCCAATGACAAATGGAGGATGTGTGTGGACTTCATTGACCTAAACAAAGACTACCCAAAGGATAGCTTCCCCTTTGCATACATTGGCTTGATTGTTGATTCTATGGCAAGGCACCGCATGCTAAGTTTCATGATGCCTACTCGAGGTACAATCAAATCCGGATGAATGTGGCCAATGAGGAAAAGACATTATTCAAAACTGATCGAGGACTATACTGCTATCAAGTCATGTCATTTGGGCTAAAGATTGCTAGGGCAATGTACCATGACTAAAGTTTAAAAAACAGATCGGGCGTAGTATAGAGGTGTATGTCCATGACTTATTAGTTAAGAGCAAAGAGCCATTCCAACACCTGGAGGACTTGGGGGAAGACTTCACTATACTACGCCAATATAAGAAAAAGTTGAATCCAGCAAAGTGCGCCTTCGGTGTCGACTCGAAAAAAATTTCTAGGTTCCGTAATTGTTTTTGAGAGGAATAGAGGCCAACACAGAGAAGTGCTATCATGTAGTCAACAACAAAGTGTGCCTTCGGGGTTGACTAGCAAAGTGGTAGCACCGAATAGATTTGTTTCCATATCCACATATAAGTGCTACCATTTTTTAGGGTCTTGCGCAAGGTACACCCTTGGAATGATGACTACGATTGGGATTTTCGAGCACTGAAGCAATAGCTATCTAGCCAACCACTAGTAAGCCAACCTGAGCAAGGGGGACCCCTTTACGTATACCTGGTGATATCATCCCATGTAGTGTCAATGACCTTGGTGAAACAAGAAAGGGCAGCTTAGAGGCCAGTATGCTACAAAGTTATGCCTTATAAGGGTAGACTTGAGATACCCTTGGATAGAGATGCTGGCCTTCACGTTGGTAATAGTTTCCAAGTAGTTGCGGCCGTACTTCCAAGTTCATCCCGCCAAAGTCCTAACAGAAACTTGTCTAAGGAAGATATTGCAAAGGCCAAATGCCTCGGCACTTGGTGTGTTGGTCAATTGCGCTAAGTGAGTTTGACATCGATTACCTACCAAGACACGCGATGAAAGCATAGGCCATAACACACTTTATCGTCGAGTTTACCAACTTTCCTGAAGAACTGTCGATTACACAGGTCGAGAAGCCTTGGTAGGTCTTTGTCGATAGCTCATCCTGCTAGGCTAGTGGGGGAAAAGGAGTTCACATGGAGAAACTCACTTTTAGAACTATCAACAACAGAGCGAGGTTAGAGCTACCGAGGTCGACGTAAGAGCAGACTCTCAATAGCAGAGGCACTAGGAGCTACCGAGGTTGAGGTAAGAGCAGACTCCCAAGTAGTAGTTAACTAAGTATTGGGAGTTTACACTATGAGAGGCAAAAAATTGAAAAAGTACTTATAGCTGGTATGTTAGAAGCATGACTATTTTGTTATTTTAGCATTTAGCAAATACGAAGGGAGGATATTAGTATAGTGAACAAATTGGCACTGATATCCTCGGAAAGGGAGGAAGTGGCCTTGGTGTGGGAAGTGGTAAGCAGAGTACTTCTGGGATCGAGGTTGCTGAGGTGAGACCAAGAGAACCATAATGGGCTCAAAAGGTGGTTAGATACCTGGATACTAGAAAGCTCCTAGGAGAGAAGGAAGCGGCAAGGAAGATCAAAAGAAGGGTCGCACGATTCACCAAGATCAATGGAGTCCTCTATAATTGGGGTTTCTCGAATCCCTTATTAAGGTGCATCTCTCCACAGGATGCCCAATACATCCTAGCAGAATCACTTCGGAGGGAAAGTTTTGGCAAGAAAGGTTGTAAGGGAGGGTTACTATTGGTCCCGTATCCTCAAGGACACAAAGGAATTTGTCAAGAAGTTTGCGAAGTGCCAAGTATTCCCTCCGAAATTGCACTATCTGTCGGAAGAGCTGACTTCCATTATGTCCCCTTGGCCATTCGTGAAATGGGGAATTGACCTAGTAGGGCCCCTCTCACCAAGGAAAGCTGATGTGAGTTTTGTGTCATCACCATAGACTACTTCACCAAGTTGGTGGAAGCAAAACCCTAGCAACAATCGTGGCAAGAAGAATCACCTAGTTCCTATGGAAGACCATTGAATGTTGGTTCAAAATGCCTTAGAGAATAATTTTGGACAATGGAAGGCAGTTTGACTCAGAACATTACCGAGAATGGTGTACGGAGATAGAAACTCAGTAAAAGTACTTGTCCCCAGGATAGCCCTACACCAACGGACAAGTGGAAGTGACCAATAAGGCCTTGGTCAGGTCCTAAAAAAGAAACTTACAAATAGAAAATGAGAATGGGTAGACAAACTCCCAAGCATTTTGTGGGCATACAAAACCACAATTAAAACTCCAATATGGGAAACTCTGTTCGCCCCAACCTACAGGAATGAGGCAGTGGCCCCTATAGTGATTGGAATGCCTAGCTTTCATATGCAACATTTCAATTGAAGGTAGAATGATAGAGCATTGGAAGAGCACTTTGACCTACTAGATGAAAACCACAAAGAAATCAAGGCCCAAACAACCCTCAACAAAAGAAGAATGGAGCACTACTTTAACTAGAAAGTCGAGCCTAGGACCTTCAAGATAGCGAACTTAGTCTTAAAAGATACCGAAACAACCACATAAGAAGAAGCGAAACTTGGCCCTCATTGGGAAGGACCATATGTCATGATCGCCAACAATTGACCAAGCTCATATTGCTTCAAAGATGCCTAGGGCAAGGAACTTCCACATCCATGGAATGTTAACCACCTAAAACAAGTATTATGCCTAGTTTTGTGTGTCATTACCAAGTGAAGAATGATGAATAAACTTGGTTGATTCATTTTCATGTGTTTCCTAACTCAGATGATAACTACTACCGAGGTCGAGTCCTTAGACTCATGGTGATGATATAGGCACGCAAGTCCTCAAATTGCATGACCCTTGCGCACGAGGTCGTCCTTAGACTCACAGTGATGATACGGGCGCGCAAGATCCTCAAACTACATAACCCTTACCCACCAAGGTCTAGTCTTTAGATTCGCGATGATGATACATGCGCTCAATTCCTAAGACTGTATGACCCTCCTCCATCGAGGCCAAGTCCTTAGACTCGCGGTGATGATATGAGTGTGCAAGTCCTCAAACTACACAACCCCCTAACCCCCCCCCCCCCCCCCCAACCCCACCATGGTCAAATTCATAGGCTTAAGGCAACCACAATGCCCAAAACATAAGCACAAGCAAAACTTAGGAAAATATTGAGAAAACCTATTGTTTGAAATAAAAACTACCCAAGACGAAATATCGAGCAACTAAAAGAAAATAGAGAAACTGTGTATTCAAGCTGGAGGTGCTAGAGGAGCTTGAGCAGTTGAAGATGGAAACAAGTCAGGCATTAAGTAAGTCCCTTCCCAAAGCATCAACAAACTTATGATATGTATGGTCAGGCTAGAAGGACTCAAGGTTCAACATCCTTAAATTAGTCTGGGGTTCTCCAACAAGAAGTCCCATAGCCTTTCCAAGCAAGCACCCATAGCCATAGCCAAATGCCCAGTTACAAACAAACCTAGCTGCCATGAGTTGGGGGGAAAGCCAAATAAGTTCCTCACCAAAAGCTGCCAGCTCGAATTCCAATTCTTTAATCCGTTGATCACGAGCTTTAACCCTCATGTTGAGACACAACATAGAGTCCATCAATTCACTCTGTCTCTTATCCATACACTCGTAATCTTTCTTCATTCAGAAAGTCCCTCCAATTCCCCCCTCACCTCATCAAGGTTAAGCCCTAGAGATCGACTAGTCCCCTTGGCCTTCATTGTGATCTCAGCCAGCTCATAACAACACATCTTTCTACAACACCCTCAGCTCGAAGTGATCATGAGCCGCTTCCCCCCAACCTTGTAGAGCTCAACCCTGAGGTTGAGTACATCTTATCAGAGACTGGCTCGGTCACTCTCTAGCGATCATATATAGCTATTGGCCTAGTCGATGATTACCTTCAATTCAACCTTTTCATACTCCAATTGCATGATCTCCCTTCGTGCCCAAAAGGTGAACACGCACTTGGACCAAACTTCAGCCTCCTAGTCAACTCCATCATTGATGATCTAGGCGGCCAATTGATCCACTCCCTGCCAAGTCAAATGCAAAAATATAAGGATCCAATTCCAAGAAAGAAAAGAGTAGGAGCCAAAACAGACAAATGACTAACTAGGAAAATAAGTCTCTCAACTTGTTTCCTATATCACGAACAAAATCATCCCTTGCTTGAGAGCCCTCCATGTTCAAGGACCAAGATTGACTTGGGCAAGCCTCACCATGAGAAAGAGGTACCAAGCAATGAAAAGTCCTAAGAAGGTAAGGGTTAGTGGTAGCCACTAACGGGGGTAATGGGCCACCCTCAAGGGTGCTCCCCCCTTTATCAGCAGGCTGGGAGGAACTTGTTGTAGTGGGGTCTACCATTAAAGACTATCCCTCGCCTCCCCCTTGGGTGAGGAGAGAGTTCTCCGCCTGTCTTCCTGAATAGGGAGGGATAACACTGTCCCTTGGTGATGATGGGCGAAGATGGTCCCTTCTCTCCCTACAAAGAGATTTTGATTAGTGAAGAAGGAATCGAAACTCAATCCCAACTTGACTCTAGGTCATTAGAAAGCACAAGAGTTTCACCATCGAAGATGGTTGTGACTCCCCCAGCCTCTGCTTGGGATGGAACAGAGACTCGGAGTGTCGGGACATGGAACACACATACCCTCGTTCATGATAGTTAATTTGCAATGCATCCTAGTATGCAATCAGTAACATGTAATAATCGTAGCGGAAATAAGGGTGATAAAAACAATTGATGCTAGAATGAACTAAACATCCCAATGACTTATAAACCATAAATAGGTACTTCCTCACTTAAAAGGTCCACTTGAGTTCAACATAAAGTGGGAGATAGAAACTCTATAAAATAGAATCTACATAAGCAAACTAACTCTTGCATCCACTCTAGTAGATTGAGTCATTGCCACAAAAGTTAAAATGAAGTCCAGCCTCTTCTCCAGATCAGGCTCCTCCTCAACCATCTAAAGTCAACAGTTCATCTTGATCATCGAATGCTGGTCCTGACATAACTTCTACCATTCTTTGGGGAATGGTAGTGGGTCCACAAGAGTGAGATTTACTTGAAATCTTAGTAAGTTAAACAACCAACTTGCACAAAGATTATATATATATATATGCATGATAAATGATAAACATAAGATGCATGCTAAGCAAAAGAATCCATATTCATCTCCCATCCAAATTCCTCAACAATTTTTAGAAAAACTTTAATGCACATTCTCTTTTAGAGAACATTTTTTTTACTTCCTCATTTAAAAAACAAGACATTTTGAAAGAGAACATTTCATACTTCATCATTTTGAAAACATAACATATTTCCTTATTCTTAACATCATTAACATAACATATGGTAGCAACACAGTTCCCCATATGCACCGTGAGCACTTGCTTGTGACTGTAGCACAACTCATGTTGACACTACGTCTTTATCTACAAACATCGTAACCCAATGCATTTGTAACCTAATATTCCATCACAACATTTCATCGTAATGTATGCATCGACTAGCATTAGGTACCATAAATGACTACGCTCTGGCATTCTTTAAAAAGAATCCATTCGAATCCCATTGGCAGTTCTTTGTCAACCCAAGGGCTATCACTCCATTCTTATTTACTCTAGAGTGGACATATCAGTTCCACTAAGATAATTCCACATCCTAGCCTTTGGGGTAGTGACAAAATTTTATTTTCATGCTATGCTTGCAAAATGTGTTTCATGATAGGTGCATATATAATAAGCTTCATGTGAAAATGAAATTTATATACAATATGCTAAAATTGTGAGAATTTCATATGCCATGTAGCAAGTAATCAAGTGCTCAATCATGTATCATATGATGATGTTTCATGCTCAAAATGACATTTATAATATGAATGTGACACTTATAAATGAATCATAAATAAATTATCTAATAATAAGTTAGAAGTTAACTTACAAACTTCTCAGATGCTTAGAAAATTGTTGTGGCTATAATAACAGTTATTCTAAGTTAGGAATTGCATAACTAAGGAAGATGTTTATGATGCCCCCAGATTCCGCTTGGGATTGAACAGACATCTGAAGCGTCGGGAAATACAACACGTGGTTACCTACCCCCATTCAGGACATATAAGATGCAATGTTCCTAACATGCATCTAGCATTATGCAATATTCGCAGCAGATAATTTTTTTTTCTTGAGCAATACTATGCACCAAACATATAATATCCCAAATAGTTAAATCGTAATCCAAGCATACTTAACAAAATAAACATCCATGATTTGAGTATGAGTCTTAGAAGACTGTAACCTCAAAAACATGGGAGACCAGACTCCATATTTACATTACCAAAATACACTATTGAGAAAGTTCGTCGAGTAACTCGTGTAACTCGACTAACGAGGCCAGAATACTGTCCAAAAACTAACTATGGAAGTTGTAAGCTCCACGTCGTGTCTGCTGCGTCTAGTCAACCTCCTTCAGTCTACCAATGTTCGCTCCCTATGCTGATCTTGACACATCGCCTACCATTCGGGGGGAATGGTAGTTGGGACTACCACGGTGAGATTTGATTACAAATCTCAGTAAGTTAATAGAAAACTCTCACACAGATTAATTATGAATGCATGGCAAAATCATGAATGCATAATTAAAGTCATAAGTAAGCATAGCATAACTTGACATATAGCATGGCATAACTGACATAACCTGAACTGAAACGTGAACTGAACTTGACTTGGGATGACATGAATTTGAACTTAAAATATAACATGGGCTAGCAACATAACGTGAACGTGAACTTGAAACATAACATGGACTTGAATCATAGCATGAACATGAGCATACACAACATAAACATGAACTTGAATTTAACATAAACCTGAGCATAACATGCCATAAACGTGAGCTTGAAGCATAATGTAAACATGAACATAACGTAACATGAACATGAACTTGAACATAACATGTACATGAATATAACATGACATGAACGTGAACTTGAAACATAACGTGAACATGAATATAAAATAACATGAACGTGAGCTTGAACATAACATAAACATGAACATAACATAATATGAACATGAACTTGAAACTTAACGTGAACATGAATATAACATAACATAACATGAATTTGATCTTAAATTTATTATTATCTCATGGGGTCTCCATGATTGCTTATTCTTATCTCATGAGGTTACCATGATTGCTTATTCTTATCTCATGGGATTACCATGATTGCTTATTCTTAACTTCTTGACATGAACTTGGAATCTTATTCAATTGACTTAATTAATAACGTGACCATATGGGTGTTACATGGGTCCCCCTGAGCTGTGTGTCCCTGCCAATTAATGTATCACAACACAGGTATCTACATAAGCTACGAGTGTGTTAATACATTCTCCACAATTGTTGTGGCCCCACGTATTCTACGTGTCACAATTGTTGTGTCTCACATAGTGTACACTCCACAGTTGTTGTGGCCCCATGAATCATTTGTGCCATACTTGTTATGAGCACACGTAAAAACAAAATATGGCTCCATCGGCGTTAGTGCCCGGCACGCTCCAGTGACCAGCTAGTTAGGCCTCATTCGCAACCTGTTGACTGTTCTTCATCAACTCAGGGAATTTCACACATATTTAGACACTCCAACGTGAACAAAAGCGTTCCACTAGGATATTACCCCATCTTAGCACTTAGGGTCGTGATTGACATGATAACTTAGCATGAACGTAATCTGAAACTTGACTTAACATAAACTTGATCTGATTTCTTTACTTAACATGACATACTTGCAATGGTGAATATTACATGATATGACATGCATGTAACATGTGGCATACTTAACATGGCATACTTATAACATATAGCAATACGTGACATAATAGATTGTGTAACAAATAAATATTCGTGACACAATAAATCATGCATAACACATAAACATGTAATGACGTGGCATGGCATGGCATATATGATAACATACATACATAAATTGTAGTTCCATTTCCAATCATACATACACAGTAAACTAATAGTAAGTTAGAAGTTAACTTACCTCGATCGTCGCGTTCTACGAGAATAAAGCGCGAAAAATGAAAACTGCAAGAGGTCATTCTAAAAGTTAGAAATTTAATTACTAACAATTAGAAACATGAAAACAAGCTAAATTAGAGTAAAATTATCATTTTACCCTCTACATGTGGGAAAATGACTATTTTACCCCTAACTTAAGGATTTCACATCCTAACTCCAAAAATTTTCAAAATTTACATTCCTCATGCAAATTTTGTCCTAAACTCAAATATCAACTTAGAAAAATTTAAAACAAAACACAATTGTGGAAAACACACTATGGCCGAAACATCCATAGGTCATTTCTCTTGATTTTTGTTGCAATTTCTTCCAACTTCAAAACTCATGCTTAAACCAAAAATTTGCAACAAACATCTTCCAATCCTAAGTTAGTAAAACCATACTTAAAATATCCATTTAGAAAAAAGTAGTAATCAACACCAAACTTTTTTTTGTAAAAAGATCCAAACACTTGAATCACAATCTTTGACCCTAAATCAAAACATCTCTAAGAATTCAAAAAATCAAATGTTACATCTAAAATATTCATAACATCATCCTAAGATCAACCATGCTTTAAATAATCAAACTAAAGTCACCAAAATCACAAAATAACACTTGGAGTTTTTGGTTTTACACTTAGTCCAAAAACAGAACCTTTTTCCTCAACTAGCTTTCATAAATCTCTTTATCAATGGGTTAAGAAGGTGAGATCTTCGAAATAAAGCATCACATAGTTTAAAAATGTGTCATAAAGAATATACAACCTTCAAAATTAAAATAACATGGCTAAAACTCAATAAAACATGGATCTAATACAAAAACATCAAATCTTAGGCCTAACCGAAATCCTCTTGCATAGAAAAATCATATCTTTGAAACTAATACTAAATATCTTCAAAATAACATCGTAACATGAAAATATGAGACTTAGTATCATCATATAAAAATATCAAAGCCTTTAGAGTAACATCAAACCTCTAAATATTCAAACTTTCTCCAAACAAAAACTGTTTTTCCACTTCCAATTTTCAAGTTTCTAGATCTAAGGAAATCTATCATCAAAAACTTTATTCATGCAACAAAACCTTAATGGAAACTCATAAAAATATGATAAAAACACTCCATAAGATTTTTGAACCAAGATATGTCCATTAGCTTAGTCAAAAACTCCAAAACATAACATACTCTCTAGATTCACGCCTAGAATGACCTTTCGACGGTTAAAAATACTTTTTACCAACAAAATGACCATGGACTGATATGAATAATATATCTATGGAAACTATACTAAAAAAGGAACAACTTTTATGAAGGATTTATCATGTAAAAATAGATACAAAGGGTCAAAACTCTCCATGCAAAAAGACCCAGAAATCAGCCAGAGAGAGCTCTTTTGGGTTTCTCTCAAAGAACGGGGTGAAGAAGTAATTAAAGGGAAAGAAGTGTAACAGCCCGCTAATTCTTATCTCTGTACCATTTCTTTCTTCCTTTTCTTTTTCACGTATAGTAGACGGCAAGACAATCTGTTTTGGATTCTTTCCCGACAGCAATCACATCTCTCTCGTCTTTACCCTTATCTGGAATCACGCGTATAGATTATCTTTCCCGTAAATCACGTAATTTGTTCTTCACCGACAACTGTAAAATCATGAACAGTTTTATCCTTAGCATTGTACCTCGATGGCGTTTTCCCGGATCTTATCCATCGAATTTCAAAGTATTAGATAAGCTTGTTTTTAAAGTAGCACAATTATAATAATTTAATGAGCTCTGAAAATATTATAATTGTGGATAATTATTTAGATTAAATATTTTAATTGTTTTAAGATATTAAGAGATTTAATTTTACGTTGAAAATTCTTATTTAAATTTAAGTGTTTTATGCACTTTGATTAATTAATGATACTTTATCATTTTATATAATGATGAAGAAAATATTATTTTATAAACCTTAGTTTATAAAATAATATTCTATCTTAATTCTTCTCAGTGTAGTAATTAAGTGTTTTATTAATTTAAATGATTTTATCATCTTCGATTAATTAACGGTACTTTATCATTTATATATAATGATGAGGAAATATTATTTTATAAATTTTAGTTTATAAAATAATATTCTACCTTAATTCATCGTAGTGTTTTATTTAAAGTGTTTTATTTAAAATAAAACATTTACGCGTTTTTAATCAGTGTTTTAACTCACTGTTGGTTTATTTGAGGATCCCGAAATGTAGAATTGAAGCGATATACTCTGGCCCTACCTTTTTTCTCTTCACTTTTTCTCTTTTTCTTTTTATTTTCTTTTTTCTCTCCCTCTCTCTCTCTTGGTCGACGGAATGAAGGAAGCCACCATGGCCGTTCGGTTTCAAGGTCCCAGCCGGCGCCACCTCCGGCCGCCGGACCCCACCTCCCACTCCGGCCTCATCCTCTCCCTCCGGCGAGCACAACCACGCCGGTGGTGTACTAAACCGACCTCTCATTCTCTCTCTTTCTCCCTTCAAAGATATGGGTCTCTAGGGGTTTTTCACATTTTTGGACCACCATACACGGCCAAATCAACCACCAAGCACCACCATTGGACTCACCTCATCAAGGGCTTCCTCCCCATGTCTTTCTTTTTCCCAAACTCTCACTTTTCTCATATGGGTTTCTTAAAAACAACCGTTCGGTTTCACCACCGTGCGCCGCCGTACACGGCCACCCGTGGTGTTTCACCACCACCATCTTGTTCCTCTCATCCTCATGAACCTCCCCAAGAAATTTCATGGCCAACGGAGCTTCGTAGAGCTCTCACTCTCCTACACTCTCCAAGGCCAAAAATGGTTTCAAACGGCCGATCCGCCGCCGTTAGCCACCGTCCGACCACCACCTCGCTACCACAGCTCCACCACATGTTCATCTACCTATCCCTAGCTTGCCATGAAGTTCTATGAATTTTCGCTACCTCGCGTTTCCGCTCACCGTTCGGATTTACTGTTCACGGCGTGATGCCGCCGTGCTCCGCCACCTTTGACCATCACAAGGCGACCATGAACCTTCCAAGGCCACGCTTAGCTTTTCTCGGTTCCAAACTACCACTTTATGTGGTGGACAGCCACCGTACGCGGTGTTACCGCCACGTACGTTCCTCCGACGCATGTTCGTGACGAACAACGAGCGACGCACGGGTTATCCCGTCGATGGTATAACCTTCTATCTCTAGTTATTTTACGTTTAAAATAGTTAGTTGGTTGGTTTGTGGATTGTGTAGTTGTATTTGTGGAGTTCGTTGCGTAGTTGTGAAGCGAAGTGTGGTTGTGAAGTGTTGAGTTTGATTGTGTATTTTGTGGACTGTGCTGTGAAGTATAGGCGTGAGATGGATGCCGTAGATGTGATACGGCGGGTTGTGTGAAGAGAATACGCGTGTAGCGTATTCTGTGTAATGCAGCGACGCGCCGCGCGACGTGCGCTGTAGTGATGTGTGTCGTAGAAGGAAGGGAGTACGCATGTAGTGTACTCCGTGTTGTATGGCGATGCATCGTGTGATGTGCATCGTGTTGATGAGAGTTGTAGCGAAGGAAGTACGCGTAGCGCGTACTCCGTGTCGCGTAGCGATGCACCGTGAGACGTGTATCGCAGTGATGGGTATTGTAGTGTGGATGGAAGAGAGTTCACGTGAGTGTACTCTGTATTAAGTCGTGATACATCGGATGGCGTGTCACGAAGGGTTGAATGGCGTAGCAGAGAAGTGTGGAGCGTATGGTGTAATGTTGGGAAACTGTATGACAGTGTCCCGAAGCAGTGATGATATGGATTATAGTCCGGGATGACTGGTGTCATCTTGTGGTTGACTATGGCTAAGAGTATATGGATTGAGAAATGAGTTGTTTGTTTGGTTGTTATTGATAATTTTAATGAACTTGTTTTAGTGCAAAGGCTTTCTGAAGTCAATTTATCTCTTCCGAGTATAGTGAAACCTCAAGTTGGCCGTGGTGTTGCAAGTGCTTACAATATGGCAATTGAGTTCAGAAGTGAAAATCTTAAGGACTCGAGTGTTCCTCTTCCAGCTGTTGTGCAGTTCCTCGTGTCTCGCGCTCTATTCTCATAGAACGCGACGATCGAGGTAAGTTAGCCTCTAACTTACTATCAGTTTATTGTGTATGTGTGATGGGTAAGAGAACTACAATTTATGTATGTATGTTATCGTATATGCCATGTCATGCTATGTCATTACATGTTTATCTGTTACGTATGATTTAATCTCTCATGAATAATTATCTGTTAAATAATCTTTTCTGCCATACAATGATGTATGTTATAAGTATGCCATGTTAAGTATGCCATATGATACATGTATGCCATGAAATGTTTATGATTAAATCATATTATGCCATTTACAAGTATACGCCATGTTAGAAAAGTATATGATATTAAATAATATCACATGCATTAAGAAAGATAAGACATGTTATGTTATAATAATGCGTGGGGCCACAACAACTGTGGAGTACGTATTATATTTATGTTATTTATAATGCGTGGGGCCACAACAACTGTGGAGTACGTATTATATTTTATGTTATTTATAATGCGTGGGGCCACAACAACTGTGGAGTACGTATTATATTTTATGTTACTTATAATGCGTGGGGCCACAACAACTGTGGAGTACGTATTATATTTATGTTACTTATAATGCGTGGGGCCACAACAACTGTGGAGTACGTATTATATTTATGTTATGTTATTTATAATGCGTGGGGCCACAACAACTGTGGAGTACGTATTATATTTTATGTTATTTATAATGCGTGGGGCCACAACAACTGTGGAGTACGTATTATATTTTATGTTATTTATAATGCGTGGGGCCACAACAACTGTGGAGTACGTATTATATTTTATGTTATTTATAATGCGTGGGGCCACAACAACTGTGGAGTACGTATTATATTTAATGTTATGTTACTTATAATGCGTGGGGCCACAACAACTGTGGAGTACGTATTATATTTATGTTACTTATAATGCGTGGGGCCACAACAACTGTGGAGTACGTATTATATTTTATGTTACATGAAGTATGGGGCCACAACAACTGTGGAGCATACACTACATGAGACACAGCAATTGTGACATGTAGAATACGTGGGGCCACAACAACTGTGGAGTACGTATTATATTTTATGTTATGTGAATTCATGGGGCCACAACAACTGTGGAGCATGAAGTATGGGGCCACAACAACTGTGGAGCATACACTACATGAGACACAGCAATTGTGACATGTAGAATACGTGGGGCCACAACAACTGTGGAGTACGTATTATGTTTTATGTTACTTGAATACGTGGGGCCACAACAACTGTGGAGTACGTATTAATGCACGTTATTAATCAAGACAATTAAATAAGATTCCAAGTTTATGTTAAGTCAAGTTTCAGATCAAGTTCATGTTATGTTATGCTCACGTACATGTTATGTTCATGTTCATGTTATGTTCCAAGTTCATGTTCACATCATGTTATGTTCACGTTTATGATACGTTCAAGCTCACGTTCATGTTATGTTATGTTCATGTCCATGTTATGTTTCACGTTCATGTTATGTTGATTGTTCATGTTATGTTTTAAGCTTAAGTTCATGCCATGTTAAGTCAAGTTCAGTTCACGCTTAAGTTCTGGTTAAGTCATGCTATATGTCAAGTTATACTATGTTTATGTATGACTATAATTATGCATTTATGCTTTTACTGCCATGCATGCATTTTTAACCTGTGTATAAGTTTTATGTTAACTTACTGAGATTTGTAATCAAATCTCACTGTGGTAGTCCCAACTACCATTCCCCCCGAATGGTAGATCTTGTTACAGGACCCAAAGGAGAATTGGAATCTGACCAACTGAATACGGTCGACTAGGCCACGGTGCGATGTTGATGATGGTATAGTATTTAACTTAGGTTAATACTTGTACTTTTGGAGTTGTATCTCAAGTATTCTTTTGATCACAACCATTTTAGACTAGTGTGGTGATCACGGCTTTTTAGTATGCCTTTATGTATGAATTATGTTTCAAGTATTTGGGATATATTTAGTTGGTGCATAGTATTGCTAAAGAAAAAGATTATCCGCTGCGAATATTGCATAATGTTAGATGCATGTTAGGAACATTGCATCTTATATGTCATGAACGGGGGCAGGTAACCTTGTGTTGCATGTCTCGACGCTTCAAATGTCCGTTCAATCCCAAGCGGAATTTGGGGGCCACAACAACTGTGGAGTACGTATTATGTTTTATGTTACTTGAATACGTGGGGCCACAACAACTGTGGAGTACGTATTAACGCACGTTATTAATCAAGACAATTGAATAATATTCCAAGTTTATGTTAAGTCAAGTTTTAGATCAAGTCCATGTTATGTTATGCTCACGTATATGTTATGTTCATGTCATGTTATGTTCAAGTTTATGTTATTTTCAAGTTCTTATTTATGTTATGCATGTTTACGTTCATGCTATATTTCAAGTCCATGTTATGTTTCACGTTCATGTTATGTTGTTTGTTCATGTTATGTTTTAAGCTTAAGTTTCATGCCATGTTAAGTCAAGTTCATTCACGTTTAAGTTCTGGTTAAGTCATGCTATATGTCAAGTTATGCTATGCTTATGTACGACTATACTTATGCATTTATGCTTTTACTGCCATGCATGCATCTTTTAACCTGTGTGTGAGTTTTATGTTAACTTACTGAGATTTGTAATCAAATCTCACTGTGGTAGTCCCAACTACCATTCCCCCCGAATGGTAGATCTTGTTACAGGACCCAAAGGAGAATTGGAATCTGACCAACTGAATACGGTCGACTAGGCCACGGTGCGATGTTGATGATGGTATAGTATTTAACTTAGGTTAATACTTGTACTTTTGGAGTTGTATCTCAAGTATTCTTTTGATCACAATCATTTTGGACTAGTGTGGTGATCACGGCTTTTTAGTATGCCTTTATGTATGAATTATGTTTCAAGTATTTGGGATATATTTAGTTTGGTGCATAGTATTGCTAAAGAAAAAAATTATCCGCTGCGAATATTGCATAATGCTAGATGCATGTTAGGAACATTGCATCTTATATGTCATGAACGGGGGCAGGTAACCTTGTGTTGCATGTCTCGACGCTTCAAATGTCCGTTCAATCCCAAGCGGAATTTGGGGGCGTACAAGTAAGTGTGTACTTACACGACTCATAGACTTCTGGTAGGGGGAAAATATGGACTTGAATGACCATTAGATTGGAGGTAGCATATGTGACATAAAGTGGAGAATAGAGAGGGGAAAGGACAGCCTGCAGAAGCTGTGAGGTATGGAGGTTGATGGGGTGGGTTTCTCCATCTCATCAAGGCACTATTGGGTGAGCCAAGGGCAGTGAATGGTCTGCCATGTGGGGGAGGAAACTTCTCCAAGAAGCCTTGCCAAGGTGGCCAAATTCGTGGGCCTTGGTGGGCCTCAACCAAGTGGGCTTCAATTTGGGGTTTAAAGGGGGTTTGGTTAGGGTTTGAGATGCTATCAAGCTCAAATCCAATTTTTCTTGGCCCAATCAAATTTTCAAGGTTTAAAAGGTTGGATAATAATGTCATAACAAGAATTTGAGAAATTAATAGCTTATGGAAGTGATTTAATCAAGTGATTAAACACAATGCTAGAAATTGGATCAAAAAGGGTTTGAAGGCCAACTTTAGGGTTTGGGGAAACCGTTTAGGGTTTCGGTTTCAACCAAGTTTTTGGATTTTCAATTGGATTTCAACCATTTAGGTTTCACTAGGGTTGAAACCCTCTTTGATCTGGCTCACATGGTTGATCAGATGAAAAGGGTTTTGCTTAGGTGGCATGATCTCACACCTTGATTTCCTTCACTAATCCATCTAATAGTTCCTCTTTGTGCCAAGTGTCTAATACTATTCACTATGTGTGGTTAAGATCTTGCCAAGTGTCCAAATAAAACTTCTCTAACCTAATTTGGACATTCCACACTGTGATTTTGAAAACACTGCACTTAGTACGCTTATCGAGGTTACTATTCACTAAAAAAAACGTAATAAAATTAGTACTGAAAAATTCTAAATATTCATATTAACCTATAGCAAAAATTGTTTACCAAAACTCAATCCCGAAGTGCCTCTATAAATAAATTCATAGTTTCAAAGAGTTGTTTCGTCCGAAATTATAAAAATGGGTTATTGCACTATAAAATCATAAATATTCAATTGAGTCTAGTGGTGTAGACTATAACGTATTCTAACACTACTAACTACCTCAAATGATTAAAATCACATTTCTGGCACCATAGTGAGTGATAACACTGATTATGTTGACAGACTAAACCTTTGCGATTAGCCGATTCGTGAAAAATTATAGAGTTTTCATGAGATTCCTCAAGTTTATAGAAATTCTACCATTGAATTTCTAGTGGGCTGTTACACCCAACCCCCGCTTGGAATAGGACAGGGACGAAAGCGTGGGACAAGTAACACAAGGCTACATACCTCTCGTACATAACAGTTAAGATACAATGCACCTATTGATATCTAATAGTATGCAGTATATCGCAGCAGAATTTCTACTTAAGTCAAATAAACAAGACATATATCATGGTACCAAAGCACATAAATCCTAAAATAGAAAATTTTCTTAACAACCATCAAAGACATCGTAGTTGCAAAAGAAACTCCCAAAACATGGGACCATCACAAAAGTGTCATCAAGACAAATCATCCATCAAAAGGTCTTGTGGACTAAAACCAAAGTCCCAACCTCCATTAGACTCAAGAAGGCCCCCCGGGTCTTATGAAGATCCGGATCTAGTAATCCCAACTCTATAGCAACCTCATTTCCCTCTATGGTGGAATCTCAAGCTTGCTTAAGATACTCCGATACGAAATTCATTTCATCCTTAAACCTCAAAATCTTCTTAGGATCTAGGGACAAAATCCCAACATCTGACTCATTAAGGGTCACTATGATTTTCTTAAGTCCCTGAGCCATGACCTTAAGTAGGTCTAAAGTGAAGTGATGGCGAGCCTCCATAGTAAACTCGTCCTCCACCAATTCACAAATCCCATCCATACCTATGGATCTCGCGTACTTGGCACAACTTCTACCATTCCGAGTTGGAGAATGGTAGTTGAAAATTACAACAGTGAGATTTCGAGAAATCTCAGTAAGTAAACAAATAACATGTAATAGATATCGTAAGCATATATAAGCAAACTCAAAATGAATGCATGGACTTGATACTTTACTTATGCATGTGACATTTTGAAAATGTCGTGTGCATCATGACTTTCATAACCCTTTTTCCTTTCATAAAACATATTTTGTCATTTCATTCTTGTTCATATAAACATACTTGTGAGCTCGGGATCTTGTTCATATAAACATACTTGTAAGCTTGGGATCTTATTCATATAACATACATAGCATAACTTAGAGCTCAAGGCCTTTCTTTGACTTTTAACTTATAAATGGATACCTCATGGCTCCCCTATGCACCGTGTGTTCCCCGTTAGTTACCGCATCAACCATTGGCCCACTTTGACCAATGTGACTACGTCTTACTTATAATCATTCTTATTATGGCAGCTCACTTTTCGCCTTCACCGTAGGGCACCCACTAGCTTTAGGTGCAATCTCGCTCTGATATCCTTTTCTTTTAGGAATCATTCGAGATCCGCCAACTATACTTTGTTGACTTAGGGGTTACCACTCCATTTTAGACACTCCTGAGTGGACAGAAGAGTTGCACTAGGACTATTTCCCTATTCTAGCCTTTGGGGTCATGACAAAACCTTTTTAAAAGACTCTTTTACATTTTAGAAAAGTTTCACAAACCCAATGCATGTGACATGAACTATGAAACTTTGAACTTTTATGGGACACATGCAATGCCGAAACTTTAATCATGACCATGTGACACCAATCGTGCATATCCATATGCATCTTGCATTACGACTTGAAAATACGACCATGTTCTGAATCATAAATTTTAAGTCATTCGATCAACAAACAAGAAGCAAACATTCACAACATCACTTATACTATACAATAGCCAAAATCGTAAATATTAGCATGTAAGAGAATAAATTTCATGCTTTCAAAAATTTTAATCACAGCATGCTAACCTTTTTATCCATGGTCATGGCTAAAAGCACTTAATCTTTAAAATACACGTTACACCCATTTTCATGAACTTAGAATGATAGAATCTTCTAGTGTGTTTAACAAAATCTTATCCATAAATTTCCATGCATAGCCGAAACATACAAGTGAGCATGCATAGGATAAACAAACATTTCATTGAGATTAATCCTTTAAAAGAATAGGTAATGTAATCATCTTCATGGACATTTCATAAACATGCAAAAACCAAAACCCTAGTTATAGCCATCCACATCATTTTCATGAAATAACAACAAAGAAGCATCATGTATATCCAAAACATGTGAGTGAATATATTCATAGAAAAATAGTCATTCCTTGATTAGTATCTTATAAAAGATTAGGCACTACAATAACCTCCATGAGTATAGATTATTTTATGCAAATCCAAAATCCTAGCAAAGCCTTTTTATTTCATTTTCATCACATAAAATAACAACATATAAGCATTACAATCATGAGTTCAACATTTACACAAGGATCCGAACATAACATATGAAAGACCATCATTACATCAAGCATAATCATGCAACCAACCAACAAGTAAGTTCACATTGCATATACATAAAATATCAAGTACAAGTTAGAGATTTACTTACAAAAAATCCACAATCGAACACAAGCAAGCTGAAAATATACATATAAAAATATTAGGCTCGGTTTGTGAGAAATCCTAACCCATGTGTGAACATGTAAGCTCATGTCATCTAGTCTAAGAAAAAACTTCCAATCTTTTGGACTGTTGGGGGGCTTTTTGTCTTAAAGCCCAAATGGCCTCTCAAGTTCTAACCCGTTAAGGGAGCTTCACTAGAAGAAAAAATGAGGGAAGACGGGAGAAGAAAACAAGAGGAAAGGAAAGAAAGGGAGGCAAAGTGATGTCCGGATGGCAGGAGGAAAAGATGGGACAAGATGTAAGGGAGGGTGATGTGACATAAAGGAAGACAAAGAAGGAGATAAAAGGGAAGGCAAAGACAACTTCAAGGGGGCTTCAGATGGACTCTTCAGGCAAACTATTTGCTAGGCTTCTCGGGAAGGCTTCTTTAACCTCCAGACGTTAGTTCCAATTATGGAGTCAAGTCTAGAAAGAGAAATATATTAAATCTACTATATATAGAGGATGAGCGACTCTAAAACAGTGGCGGAGCCACGCAAGGCCCCCCCTACAATTTGGAAAAAATATATATATATATGTGTTAATTTTTTTTATTTAATAAATAATATTCATTTATTATGTGTTGGCCCCCCCTTTAAAATTGTTTTGGCCCCTTCATAAAATTTAATCTGATATAAAAATGAAATAAATAAAACACATCTCATATAAAATACAATACATAATTTTTATTATAAATAAAAAAATTCTAATTATAACTAGTAGTATTTCTAACCTTATTCCATTGTCTATATTGAAAGAGAAATAGTTAAAAATTTTGATTTAGATTCAATACTTGATATTTTTTTTGTTTAATATATTTGTATGAATGTATTTATATTATTTCAATGATATATTGTTATTGACATATCAAATATTTTTTTAATACATAAGTTACATTAAATGTATTTTATTTATATTATAAATTTTCTTATCAAATTATTATATATCATAAAAAAAATTATATAAAAATAAAATAAAAAATATTTTATATATATTGTTATAATTATTTGGCCCCCCCTAAAATAAAATCCTGGCTCCGCCACTGCTCTAAAAGACTGTAAATCAAGCTTATTATAGCGAATTATCCCCTCCCAAGCCCTTGTGGACGTAGGCCAAGTGCCAAACTACGTAAATCTATGTGTCTATTTCTCTCTATTTTCTCTGTATTTATTTATTGTTCTCCACCATGGGCATACGCATGGACTTTGTACAGCCAGGGGCCCACACAGTCCAGACCCAAGCCCAGCATTTCGAGGCCCACACAACACTGATGCGGGTCCAACGCCACCTTAGTGTGCCGAGGAGGGATCCTTCTCCTCTTCCGGACCCTTGACAAAAACACCTGTCAACACAGACCTTCAATCACCAAGTCTGAAACTTTCATCAATTCAAACCCTCGTTCAAAGAAACCCTAAAATCATGTGTGTAAAGGTGTGAGTTCATGTGGAAAAATTCCTCAAAACATGAGCTATCTTCCTCTAACTGAAGTGTGTTTGTGTGTGAGCCTAAATTCATGATGAACTTACTAAAAACTTAAAACTTTTCCTCTCAAGGCCGTGTGAGATAAAATGGAAAGGTGGATTTTTGGCTTCATACCTTGAGTGATTCTTTCCTTAGGAGTATCTCCTAGCTTAGCTTGCCCTCAAAATGATACTTGAATGAAAAGAGAGTAACGTGAGTGGTGCTTGGGTGGTGAGAAAGTGAAGGAAACTGGAGAGAAAGGTGGTGGCTGAAACTTCACAAGAAAAAAAAAATCCTCCAAGTGACTAAAGAGATGAGATTTTCGACACCCACCCCTTTTTATAGGGATACAAAGCTTCCTATAAAAAATCCTCCAAGCCTAACATATTTGCATGGATGCCAAGTAGCATGTCAGCCTAAGGCCTCTTCCTCTTCCCTATCATTTGAGTGTGTTGGAAACACAATAGCACTTTTGGACAAGTGGCGCCTCCTTCCTCAAAATCAAAACCCCTTTCCACTTTTCCCTTTCTTTTCATGTCTTGGTTCATTGAACCTCATGGCTATTTGGTCCTTTCTCTAGTTAGGATCTTCCACAATCTCCTACATGTGTCCATATGTGCTAAGCGGCATGTGTGGAGTGTGTATTGGTGGACGAAATCTCCCTCTCTTCCCAAGATGATTTTCTTCCACCAATGTCTTGGACATTGTGTGATTGGTCACAAGTAGTGGCAAAATGCCCTAAAATCCATGCCCTAACCATCCACCTCAAGGGATTCTCTTACAAAAATCCTTCTAGAAACCCTAGTAGGCGTGTGGCCGATCCTTCCAACAAGATCTTGTCCTTTCCCAAGACAACTCTTCACCCACCCTTTTAAGCATGCATGACACATGGTAAGAATCAAGTCACTTTCCTCATGGTTGCCGTTCATGCCCTAATTCCATGGGCTCAAAGCCCTAATGTTGCTATAAGGCTTAAATATACTTGGGCTTCGGCCTTCCTCAAGGTATTATTCCCAAAATTGCCGATACAATTTCCCAAAATTGCCACTAAGTCCCTCAATTTTCACTTTTTTTAATTTGGCCCAAAATTCACCAAATTTCACAAACCCCATATTTTCTATGTTCTAAATCCCTTTATGCCATTAGAATTTGAAAAATCCAACAACTATCATGTCAAAATCATTCAACCCATTGCATGCGTGTGTGATCCAATTCCATCAAATATAATCTATAAATCTGAATAACACAAACACTTAGGCATTGAATAACACCAAATCATCCAAAAACCTTCAAACCGTGTGTATGCATGATGTTTCTAGCTTTTCTTTGTTAATGCAAGTTTTAAAGTCTAAAAAAATCATGCATTTCAATGCCTAACATGATGATAATTGGTTCCTAAAGGTTCATAAGGACATCCTTGAGGAAATAGTATGATATGCCAAGCTCATTCTCATACAAGTGCAAACCAAACACTTAGATGATCAATAGAAGATATCGATTTATACACCTATCATGACATGCTATTTTCCTCAAATTTAAACCAACAATAAATCTCCTTAGACATTACTAAAACATATAAATCATATCAAGACATGTTATGTCTAAAATTTCATCCCAAAACAATATATTCAAGAAAAGCTCAAAATCTGAACCGATATACATCTCTTCAAGTAAAACCTCTTGTAACTCAATCAAAACTTCATTCTCATGCCAAGATTGAAAGTCTAACACGTTAATCTAACACCCAACAAGAGATAAGGCAAGAATACTCACAAAAGTCGTGGCTATTGAGCTCTCAAAACTCAACTCACTCTAAGATCTCACTCAAGCTACTTGGTTTCAACCCTTTCTCACACTTTGAATGCTTTGCTCTCAAGAACACCAAAGAAAAGCTAGAGAGAGTTGTGTGAAGAAGTGAGGGATAAGGGAAGGTATTTATAGGACTCGATGGAGGGTTAGAGGCAAGCAGGCATTGGTCTTGGATGAAGGGAAGTGTTGTGAGTAGTGGAGGTGGGTGGTGGGATGTTGAGTGCATTTTTCATATTTGTCATGACTTGGTCAGTTGAATAAAGACTTACATCTTCATGATTGAACCTTGGAAAGGAGATACAAGAAGGACATGGGTATAGTGGGCTTCATTGGTGCATTATGACCATCATTTGAAGAGAAATACACAATGGAGGCCAACAGAAAAGTTTTGTCTAGATTTTGATCACCTTTTGTCCTATCCCTTGGTCTAAATTAGGGGCATTATGACCATCATTTGAAGGCTTTTTCAGGTGAGGAAGAGAGGCATGAGTTTCTGCCAAGTGATCATGCTTGGGAAAAAAAAGAAAGGGGCAAAATGGGTGATGGTTCAACTGAGTGGTTTCAAGTGTGCTTCTCTGTGCCAATCAGTTAGGCTGCCTTAGGAAGGTAATTGGTCAAGCAAGCACTTGAGTGCTTTGAAACACTTCCAAGGGACAAAAATACAAGGGTGGTGGGATGGGAAAGTGAGGAAAATAGATGCAGAAAATTCATGAAAGATGAAGGTGTAGCCGGTTTGAATTCAACTACACTTTCTAGGGGAAATTGTTGGGCTTTTAGCATTGCTTGTGAAGTTTTCTTTTTTGGCCAAATCTTAGGTCTAATTTTAGGATACATCATGAGGCTTGAGTGGTTGATGTGAACCCCAATAGACTCGCTTTGCCAACAACAATATTGGAAAAACAAACTGAAGAAAGCCAAAATGAAGTCAATGGATGGAGAATCTAAACCCGATGAGAACCCGTTTCAAGAACCTAAATTATATTAAAATCTAGACCCGTTGAAGAACCCGTTTCAAGAACCCAGATTACAAAGGAGGAACGCCACAAAGGTTGTGATTTACCTTCGATAAGTTCAAAAGTTCAATCAAGAATAAGAGGAGTAAACTCAACTCACAATGAAAATTCAATATTGTCTAACCTTCTCAAATAAGGCTACAAGTGGTTTAAATAAACAATCCCCCAAAATCCTAAGTGATCAGTGTCGCGGTATTGTAGCGTGAACAGTGATGCGCTACAGTAACTTCTAAAACCCTAATTCAAATAAAAGAATAACTTTCCAAATAAGCCTTTGGACAAAATACAAGGCCTTCCCAAAAACCCTAGTTCATTAGAAATAAAACATATGTGTGGGTTGGACATCCCCCAGGCCCAATTATTCTAGATTAATTCCTAAAACTAATAAAATTAGCCATTTTAATAAAATAAACAAGTCCATGACCTTCAATAACAATAGGTCCAAGTGATGTCTTCCATAGCTTGTTGTATCACATGAATGAAACTGGATTTTCTTCCGTTAAGCCCATCTTGAATGTTGGGCTCTTGCTAGCTTCATCCCAATTGGATTGCACCAATCCTTGCATTGCTTCTTTGATCTTCTTGGCTCTTGATCTTGTAATTGATCCTTACGATTTGGTCCACCTTGGGGCCCATCAGTGGTGTAGAAAAAATTTTTAAAAATATGTGGAAGGGGCGTGGCTTTGGTAGCTTGGTGAAAGGGTTGCATGGTTTTTGGACAAAGTAGCCGATTGGTGAGTTGTGGTAGCAATGGCATGTCTTTAACTCAAGTGACATGGATTGGGTTCATTCTAACTTTCAAGAGTTGTCCAAGGGTGATGTGAAACGTGTATAAAACAAAAATTTCAGATTTGAAATTATGAAGGAGAAAAGATATATGCAACCATGAATTGTGCAACGACTGTGAAATCGTTTTGAAAAAAGTGAATAAAACATGGGACCCATATGACAAAAGTCAATTTTTTAGTAGTGAACCCCACTCTTTTTTAAAATGATTTCGTGGCATTTATGCACTTCACAATTGTATATAGAATTACTCATGAAGAAATGGGTTTCAAAAAAACTATGAAAAATCAGGATGTTTGGGTTACTGTTAGTGGGTGCGATGAATAGTAATTTGAACTCAAATTAAAAACTTAACCAATGTTGAATTATAACCCTAGGGGCATGTGGGGTAAGCTTGGGGAGAAAGGAAACCAATGGTATGGTGCATGTGGGTCCCATTTGGAAGAATGAAATAAAAGACAAGGCTTTGGGCTTCATGGGTTGGGCTTTTATTGGGCCATAAAGCAAGCCTTGGTTGTGGGCTATTTTATGGATCTTATATCCAGATCTATTGAGCCTAACCTTGGCATCGATAGCCCACTTGGTTGGGTTCTAATCTTTGGCACTTTCCTCAATTGGGTCAAAGTCTTGAATCTTACTAATTTGGGCCCTATAGCCTTATGCTTTCTAGTTGGGCCTAATTTCTTATGTCCAATAAGTTAGGCCCTTAGTCTTGTGTCCATCACGTGGGGCTTAAAATTTTATGTTTTTCAAGTTAGGCCTAAGGCCGTAGTGTCTCTCCTAAGCCTTTATATCCAAAAACCGTGGGTCCTTAATAAACCATTCTTTGGGCCTTCTCCAATGCCATCAAATATTTAACCCAAATTACTTATCCCATTAATGTGGCAACCCTCCAATATGCCATGTGTCATTCCCCTATTAGCCTATTGGCTTGATATCATCAACATAAATAATATTGCACTAAAATCTCCAAAATAGTACTACTAAACCAATCAAGTTCCAAAAATTTCCTTTTCCTCAAAATCAATATTGCACTAGAAATTTCTAAAAATTCTACTAAACCCAAAGCATACGGCCCTCTTTGCCAACTCAAGCCCAAAAAATGCTCTTAATCTCAAATAGCCTACATCTTAACTAATTAGGATTATGGCTAGTAAGATCAAGGACTAAGGTATTTTTAAGTGGGGTGTTACATACTCACAAGGTCGACTATGTGAGGTGGTAAATTAGTAGGGAGCTCACAGTGCGTAGGGGAACCATGAGGTGTCCATTAACATTCTTATTGGATTAAATGGCTATAAATGGTTAATATGATTTGTAAATGGAACTTTTGCATGATTATTTTGTAACTTTGTTACATGATTGCACAGTCAATATTGTTGAAATAAGTACAAGAATGAAGTAAGTTATTTGTCAAGTTCATGTCCTTACATTCATACTCATGTTTTGTCTTTACATGCTCATGTTGTCTTCTTATATGTTTTTTGTTAAGTTGTTGAGATTCTTCAAAATCTCACTATGGTAGTTTCCACTACTATTTCTCATAGAATGGTAGAAGTTGTGATATGACTAGATGATGACCAAGGGAAATGCAAGCGGGAGGGTCCCCCAAGAGCCCTGAGTGCTCTGAAGAGCCAATAGTAGAATAAAGGCTAGAGGCAGCCGATAAGTTCATTAGTGAGGTTCTAAGATGTTTGAGGACTTGCAGAACATCATAGTGATAAACAAGCCCAATTCGGATGTGTTTTTTTTTTGGGTTCCCATATAAACAATTTTTTGGATTGTGGTAACCAAAGTACTAAGGGTTGTGGTTTAAAACTCTTACTTTGTACTTTGGGAGTTTATGAACAAGTATTTTGGGATTTTAGTAGTTACTTTATTTGGTACCATACATAAATTGCTCTATTTTTAGTTAGACTTCAACCTTTTTCTGTTGCAATTATTGCATATTACTAGTAACATGTTAGGTGCATTGTATCTTACCTATCATGAACGAGTTACATGTCTTGACATTTCAGTTTTCGTCCATTCGCAAGCGGGGTGTGGGGGCATCACAATCGGTAGTATTAGAGTAATTACGTCTCTAGGTAAACCACAATTGTCCTAGGGAACATGATTCCAAAAGCTAGGCTTGAATCTTTTAGTTTATAGGCTTGAATCCTCATAGCTTATGGATTGGAAACACACGTGTTTATGGATTGAGGACCAAAGACAAGGTTTTCTAGCTATATGAAAAGGACTGATCTACATTAGCTTTATATGTTTCGAGAGAAAATGAGCTCATGGCACATGGAAGACATGATGAGAATTCTCCAAGGACAAGAGAATGGGAAGTCATCCACCAATGATGAAATTGGTGCAGAAGCAGATAATCCAAGGGCAAAATAATAGACAAGAGCCACAAAATGGCAAGGGTTGTGGTTGCCCATTTGAAAAGTTTCTCTTATACGGTACTCGAATTTTATGGGCACTAAAGATGGCATTGAGAGCTAACAAGTGGCTCATCGATCTAGAGAGAACCTTGGATATAAGTGGATGCACGGAGGAATAGAAGGTCTAGTATGCCGGACACTTACTTCAAAGGGAGGCTGGTATATGGTGGGACACATAGAGGCAACTGCTAATTCAGGAGGTTGGGAATATTGCCGCCACTCACATGGATGAGATTTAAGAAGGAATTCAATAATAGTAGTTTACCAGCTTGGTGCTAGGCAATCAGACCATGGAGGAGTATGCGGCTCACTTGGTCGAATTGAGAGGTTCGCCCCGCATTTAATAGCGACCAAGAAGATGTAGGCCAAGAAGTTTCAAGGAGGACTACAACCAAGGCTTTGTATCCAAGTTGCTTGTTTGTGGATTGAGTATTTTTAGAAATTGGTGAATGTTGCTTCAATAGCTAAGGCAGAGTAATGGTAGGAAACTAAACAATGATCACACTGCCAACATGTCAAAAGTGCAGGTGAAGACATGGAGGAGAATGCTGATTGACCACAGAAGCGTGTTTTAAGTTCAGTCAGACAAGCCACTTGATTGGGGATTCCCTGTAATACGCCTAGTGAGGGAGCAGCACCCAATGGCAACCATAGGACCCTAGTGAAAGTTGGGGTCTATGCCTTCACTACATGAGAGGTGGGTTTGGAAGTTGATGAAACAATTGAAGCCAGAGTTATTATTGGTATCTCTTAAAACCCTACCTTGGATAAGTAACTAGCTTTAATTATGTTCTTTAGATAATCATAGTTATGTTGATAGGTAAGATTAAGTTGTTAGAATACTTGGCTTGTGCATTGTTTGATTCTAGAGAATCACGATCCTTTATATATGCTACTTTCATGCGACTGTGTGATTTGATTATGGACCCTTTGCCTCAGAAGGTTCTGGTACCTATTCTGGAGGGAAACATAGTTGGTTATACACATATAGTTAGGGATTGCCAGTTAGAAGCTGCAGGTTTGGTATTGAAGGCCGACCTAATTGTGTTACATTTGATGGAATTCAACATAATCGTAGGAATGGACTGTCAAAAGAGGGAGGTAGTTTTCAAATGACGCACCATCGATAGGATTTGCTACAAAGGAGAACCTATCACAATATCCCCATTGGTGGTTACAACTTTTCAAGTTAAAGAAGAATTATAGGAGGTGTGACCGCCTACCTACAGTTTGTAACAGATAAGGCAAATGAGCCAAAGGGAGTACAAGGAATATTTGTAACAAACGATTTCCCCAAAGTGTTTACTGATGACTTGTCTAGATTAAATCCAGATAGAGAAATGAAATTTATCATAGAATTAGAGCTAGCAACCACCCCTGTACATAGAGTGCCATATAGATGACCCCGGTGTTGTTGAGGAATTAAAGGTCCAAATTCAAGAGCTCTTGAAAATAGGGTTTATTTGACCTAGTTCGTTCTCATGGGGTGCACCAGTATTGTTTATGAAGAAAATTTACAAGTCCATGAGGATGTGTATTGATTATCGGGAATTAAACAAAGTAACCATCAAGAATAAGTACCAGTTACCACGAATTGATGATCTCTTAGATCAATTTCAAGGAGTTTCAGTATTTTCTAAAATAGATCTAAGGTCGAATACCATCAACTCAAGATTAGAGAGCAAGATGCATCTAAGACTGCCTTTAGGACTTTGTTATGGACATTACGAGTTCTTAGTAATGTCTTTTAGATTGACAAATTCTCCAGCAGTGTTTATGGACTTAATGAATCAGATCTTTAGGCTTTATCTAGATAGTTTTGTGGTAGTCTTCATCAATGATATTTTGATCTATTCTTGAAGAGATGAGGAGTGTAAGATACACTTGGGACTAATATTGGAAAGATTGCAGGAACACCAGCTCTAAGCGAAGCTCAACAAATGTGAGTTTTGGCTTTGAGAGGTGAAGTGTCTAGGACACGTCATATCTAGCAAAGGGCAAAAGTGGATCTTGCTAAGGTAGAAGCAATAATGGAATGGCGGAAACCAACCAATGCGCATGAGATATGTAGTTTCCTCAATTTAGTTGGGTACTATCAAAGATTTGTGGAAGGTCCCTCCAAACTCTCAAAACCCCTTATGGCAATGACCAAAAAGAACGCCAAGTATGTTTGGAGCAAACATTGTGAGAAGATTTTTCAGAAATTAAAGAAAAAATTGACTATTGCTCTAAATTGACACTACCCAAACCTCATAATTCTTATATGGTTTATAGTGACACATCCAAAATGGACTAGGATGAGTACTAATGCAAGAAGGATGAGTCGTTGCCTATGGCTCACAACAACTAAAGGATCATGAGCAAATTTATCCCACCCATGACCTAGAATTAGTCGTGGTAGTTTTTGCACTAAAGATTTGCAGACCTAATTATACGGAGAAAAAGTGTGAAGTCTTCACTAAACACAAAAGACTCAAGTATCTCTTTACTCAAAAGAATTTTAAAAAGCGGTAGAGAAGATCGGTCCAAACGATCAACGACTACTAGTGTGAAATAAAGTATCACCCCGAGAAAGCCAACATAGTAGGAGATGCCCTTAGTGTGATGACCCGCTTTTATGTGTATTTTCACTGAATGAATGTTTTTAATTTAATTAATATATTGGTTTATTTATTTTAAATTAATGTATTTTAATTGGTTTTTATTTTATTTGATGTTGTGTTTAATTTATTTTAGTCGTTTAATGTTTTTAATATCGTTTTCGGCGAAACAGTTTTTGGATCCCGGAAGTGAGGATTGGACCTCATTTCTTTTCTTTTCTCTTTTCTTTTTCCCTTTTCCTTTTTCTTTTTCTTCTTTTCTTTCCTTTTCTTTCTTTTTCTTTCTTTTTCTTCTTCTTTTCCCTCTCCGGTTCTCTCTCCCTGTGCTCTCCCCTTCCCTTTTCTCCTTCCCGCAGCCCTTACTTCGGCCGGCCGTTTCTCCGCCTTCCGGTGGAGGTGTCGTACACCACCCCCGCCATTCTCTTCCCCTCCCACCAGAGATCATCCCCACCAATTTTCAGAGCCATCGGACCAGCCGTTAGCCGCCACGAGCCCCTGGAAGTTGCTGCCCCTGCCCTGTTTTCGCCCCTGTTGCTGATTTATTTCTCCGCCCAGAACCGCCGCTCGCCGGCGGTGTGGCCTACACCACCCACCCAGTTTTCTTCCCCTCTCACCGGTGAACATCCCCACCAAGTTTCACCTCTATCCGAGCCACTGTTAGCCATCACGAGCTCCTCCAAGCCGCACGGTTTTTCACCGTTTCCGACGCCGTCGCACCACCTCCGGCCACCATCTCTTCACAGCTTCTTCCCCTACCTCTTGCCTTCCTAACCCACCTAATTTCAGCCCCGATCCGTTGCCGGAGTAGCTCGCAGGAGCTCAACTTCGATCAGCCCCTTTTTGCACTTCCACCGCCGTTTCCACCGCCACCCACGGCCAAAACTCACTTCCTTTAGCTTCATAAATATCTCAAGGCCATTCCCTATCAATTTCGTGTCTTGGTTTGTCCTCGTTTGAAAGTGGGTAATTTATTACCCACGGCCACAGTGTAAAATACACTGTTATGTTGCTTTTCCTCCTCCGTTTGCAACGCCGCGAGCTTTCAAAAAATAACATATAGCCCTGTAAGTATTTTCCAAACTCTACTTTTAGATTTAAATATATTTTGCTCTTTCAATAATTTATCTGGTTGGTTGGTTGATTCCGGACTGAGTCCGAGGAGTTCGGGGGTCGGATGGATTGAGGACAGAGTTGCTTGGTTTGTTGATTTATGGTTGGTTGGTTGTGTTGTGCATTGAGATTGCATTTACATGGTGCATGCACGTGCATTTTATTTAAATTGAGAAAATTATGTTTTATTAGCGTAAATGGATTTTCGGGTGCGTGTGTACCACGACCCCAAGCCGGGATGGGGTATTATCTCGGTGAAGCTCCTCTGGTCACTCGGGAGCGTATTATACTGAGTGACGTTCCCTGAGTCGAGGCTTGGCTACGAACGCGCCGGGCGTGGAACTGGGCATCGCTCTATGCACCGACTCCGTGGCCCTTCACTGGCGAGGGCTAGAGGATGTTTGGCTACGAACACGCGGGGCGCGGAACTAGACATCGCTCATCTAGAGGATGCTTGGCTACGAACGCGCAGGGCACGGAACTCGGCATCGCTCGTTTATGTGTCATACGCGTGGTGGATTCCCGTGGTGTGGCACAGGAGCTAGGGTGTACGGATGACCCCTAGGGGAGGTCATGGTGCATACGGTTTAATTGGTTATGGATTGAGTTGGATATGGGCCAAATGGACTTTTGGCGTGATATTTGTAAAGTTTATGTTTTTGGGCCAAATGGGATTTTTTTGGCGTGCGTGTAAAAATATGGATTTATGGGTTCGTGCATTGGCATTCTTTCATGCATATTGTCTGAGTTTTTATATGTTTTTATCTAGTGGTATTTGGATTTTACTTACTTGTGGCACCATTTTTGGTACCGTAGATTTTGGTGCAGGGATCGAGGAGGAGGAGGCTGAGCCCGAGGATGCGGCTCCGCCGGAGTTTTGAGTTGGAGGCTGTGCTTTGGAGTTGGTTTTGAAACAATATTTGTATTTGTAATATTTTATTATGTATGATTTGAACAGCTTTGTATTAAATTAGGAAAAATTCTGGTACTTAGTTATATGACTTTGCTATCCGCTACGTATCTCTTCGTACACTTTTGTTGCTTACACACACTTGGCACTCGTCGATAGGATGGGGACCCGTGTTGTCACCATCCAGACGTCTTGATTTTTTCGTGTCCGTGCGTAGGGATTTGGGGGTGTCACAGGTGGTATCAGAGCAATTCGGCTCTGGGTAAAACCACATGTCCCGTAGGTAGTACCAGAATGTTTTTTTTTAAGTTGTGTTTTAAAATTTATTTTAAGTAAAGTTGCTATTTGACGTGTTTTATTTGTTTTGTATTTGTTTGAGCTGGTTTGCTTGTTTTATTTATTTAATTATGTTATTGCATGCTGGTTTCTTTTGTTTCTTGTTATTGGTGTTGGTTTTGGTTTTTGTTTTTGTTTTCTAAAAAGGGGGTCAAAGGTTGTGGTGGCAGGAAAAATGGTGAGACCAAGGAAATCTACACAAGGGCCGCGGGACGATACACAGAGAGATGATTCTGTTGCCCAAGCTATACGGCAAATGACGAAATTTATGCAACAGAATTTTAGGCCTCAACAAGGGGGGCCTTGCCCACAACAAGGAGGTCCTTGGCCACAGCAAGGAGGGCCTTGGCAACAAGGAGGGCCATGGCTGCTACCTGGAGGGCCTAGTGGAGGGGTGCAAGCTGGGTGCATAGAACTCCACACTTCACTGGAGAAGAGGATCCACTTGAAGCTGGAAAGTGGATCAAGGACTTGGAAAGAACTTTTGAGGTGTGTGATTGCACTGAGGCGCAACAAGTACTCTACACCAGCTATCTGTTGCAAGGCGCCGCTTTTGAATGGTGGAATCAGAATTGGGGTCTTTCGCCGCTGTGACCTGGCAGCACTTCAAGAAAGAGTTCAATGATCTCTTCTTTCCCACTTCTGTAAGGCGGCAAAAAGCAAGAGAGTTCTCAAGCTTGGTCCAAGGGAGCATGACCGTGGAACAGTACGCCCAAAGATTTTTAGAACTTGGGCAATTTGCTCCCCACCTCATCGCCACAGAGGAAATGTGAACCGAGCGTTTCCAAGAGGGTCTACGTCCTGATGTACGCCGTATGGTGGTCAGCCACCGGATATCCACTTTTCAGGATTTAGTGGAAGTGGCCACTCTTAATTTGAGTGTGGGCTCTCCTACAAGTCAGAAAAGGTGGAGTTTTACTGGAGAAGGAAGTAGCTCCAGTTCGCCTCAGAAATTTGTTCAGTGGTTCGGGACTCGACCACAAACAGCCTCAAGAGTGCGTATGGGGGGCCGGGTGCCAATTTGTGGCCTTTGTAATAGAGCCCATGAGGGCGAGTGTCGGCTGAGTGGTGGATGCCAGTGTTACCGATGTGGCCAAACGGAACATATTGCTCGTGAGTGCCCCATCAGGGTTCAAGAAAGCCGTGGAGGTCAACGTGGTGGAAGAACTAATCAGAGGCATGTAGCGCAGGCTCGAGTATATGCTGTTACCCCTGGAGAGGTGGATGATGAGGCACCGGCGACCCACGACGTTGGAGTGATTACAGGTATGATTCTAAATTAATTTTTGGATTTAATGTTTGGCGTGGGTTGGTTCTTCTTTTTCTTTTTTTTGGATTTCATGGGTATATGTGATTGATTCAGGAAGAGTCCGGTTGCATGATTTTTATGCTTGCACATTGTTTGATTCCGGTGCATCACAGTCGTTTGTATCTTCCACTTTTGCTCGGATGTGTAATGTGGTCACGGAACCTTTGCCAAAGTCCTTGGTAGTGGCTCTACCCAATGGTGAAATGGTATGGTGTTTCAAGGTTGCCTTGGGTTGCCCATTAAATTTTGATGGAAGATTCTTGGATGCTGATTTGGTGGTGTTTAAGCTGTTGGGTTTTGATATCATCCTCGGGATGGATTGGCTATACCAATATTCTGCGAGTATTAATTGCAGAAGTCGAGTAATTAGCTTTCGGCTTCCAGATGGTGATTGTCTGGAATTTGCGAGGAGTAAGCTAAAAGAAAAGCCGACAATTATATCGGCAATTCAAGCAAGAAGAGAGATTGCATGGGGAGCAGATGCCTTCTTAGTTCAGATGGTGTCTACGCCGTCTGAGAAGAAGTCTTTGGTAAACATTCCCGTTGTGGAGGAATTTCCGGATGTGTTTGTGGAAGACTTGCCTGGGCTACCCCCTGTTCGTGAAATGGAATTTGTTATAGACTTGGAACCTGGAGCAGCTCCTGTACATAAAGCTCCTTACCGCATGGCACCAGCTGAATTGAAAGAGTTGAAGACTCAGTTGCAAGAGCTGGTAGATAAGGGGTTCATTCAACCAAGTACTTCGTCGTGGGGTGTGCCAGTACTGTTCGTTAAAAAGAAAGATGGAACCCTCCGTATGTGTATCGATTATCGGGAATTAAATAAGGTGACCATAAAAAATAAATATCCTCTCCCACGGATCGACGATTTATTTGATCAGCTTCAAGGAGCAGCTGTGTTCTCGAAGATTGATCTGAGGTCAGGATACTACCAATTGAGGATAAGAGACAAGGATGTGCCCAAAACTGCTTTCAGGTCGAGGTATGGGCATTACAAATTTAAGGTGATGCTGTTTGGGTTAGCCAATGCACCGACTGCTTTCATGGATTTAATGAATCGGGTATTTCGACCTTATCTAGATTCCTTTGTGGTAGTATTCATCGATGATATTCTAATTTATTCCCGAGATGTTGAAGAGCATGTTTGCCACCTTCGTCTAGTTCTTGGAAAATTAAGAGAACACCAGTTGTATGCTAAGCTCAGCAAATGTGAATTCTGGTTGGAGAAAGTCAGATTTCTTGGGCATGTGATTTCCCGAGACGGAGTGGCTGTTGATCCTAGTAAGGTGGAAGCCATTTTGTCATGGCAACGTCTGACAACAGTGCGCGAGATCCGGAGTTTCTTGGGACTTGCCGGATATTACCAAAAATTTGTAGAGGGATTTGCTCGCCTATCCGGACCTCTTACAGCTTTGACTAGAAAGAATGCAGATTTTGTTTGGTCAGATAGGTGTGAGAGAAGCTTCCAAGAATTGAAAAACAGGTTGACGACTGCACTAGTGTTAGCACTCCCAGAACCACATAAGCCATTCATAGTCTTCAGCGATGCGTCTAAATTTGGTTTGGCTTGTGTCCTTATGCAGGAAGGACGGGTTGTTGCTTATGCATCCCGTCAACTAAAGGATCATGAGAAGAATTATCCGACGCACGATTTGGAATTGGCTGCGATTGTTTTTACTCTCAAGATCTGGCGGCACTTCTTGTATGGGGAAGCTTGCGAAGTATACACCGATCACAAGAGTTTGAAACACTTGTTTTCCCAAAAGAATCTGAACATGAGGCAGAGGTGATGGCTAGAGCTAATCAGTGGCTACCAGTGCGAGATCCAGTACCATCCGGGGAAGGCAAATATAGTTGCTGATGCTTTGAGCTGAAAATCGCATTTGGAAGATGAGGCCGAGTCGTCAGGATTGGATTCTTTGCTTTGTGGGATGAGAAGACTCCTTATTGAAAGTTCACAGCAAGAGGAGATTTTATCTTCAGTTTTTGATATTCGGGTAATTGATTTTGAAGAATTGAAGACTCTTCAAAGGAAAGATCCGAAGCTGCTGGATATCAGAAAAAGAGTCAAAAAATCTCGAGGGCCGTTGCACTATAGTATGGATAAAGTTGGAATACTTCGGTTTCGAGATCGCAGAGTGATCCTCAAGGATTCAGAATTCAAGGAGCAGATCATGGCAGAAGCTCATGCAGCCCCTTATTCTGTACATCCCGGCAGTACGAAGATGTACCTTGACTTGAAGAAAAATTATTGGTGGGATGGAATGAAGAGGGATATTGCCTCGTATGTTGAGAAATGCCACACGTGCCGTCAAGTCAAGGCCGAGCATCAAAGACCCGCTGGTATGCTCCAACCCCTCCCTGTTCCTGAGTGGAAGTGGGACGACATCACGATGGATTTTGTAGTGGGTTTGCCGAGGACTCCTAGTGGGAAAAATTCTGTTTGGGTGATTGTTGATCGGTTAACGAAGAGTGCTCACTTCTTGCCTGTTAATAATACTGATTCCTTGGGTAAGTTGACTCGCCTGTATGTGAAAGAGATAGTGCGGTTGCACGGCATACCGAAGAGTATAGTGTCGGATCGAGACCCAAGGTTCATGTCTAAGTTTTGGAAAAGTTTGCAGGCAGCATTGGGTACTAAGCTGAAATTCAGTACTACATATCACCCGCAGACGGACGGCCAATCGGAGCACACCATTCAGACCCTTGAAGATATGTTGCGAGCATGTGTCATGGAATTTCAAGGGAGTTGGGAAAATCACTTACCGCTCTTAGAGTTTGCGTATAATAATAGCTTCCATGCGACCGTTCAAATGGCTCCTTATGAAGATCTTTATGGGAGGAAGTGCAGATCGCCTTTGTGTTGGGATGAAGTCGGGGAGAGTCGGATAATTGGACCCGAAATAATTCAAGAGATGCAAAGCCAAGTTCGGATCATTAGGGATAAAATGGCATCAGCTCAGAGTCGTCAAAAAAGCTACGCTGATACCAGGAGGAGAGAGTTATCTTTTGAAGAAGGTGATTGGGTTTATCTCAAGGTCTCTCCCATGAGAGGAGTTAAACGTTTTGGTAAAAAGAGGAAGCTGGATCCGAGGTATGTCGGCCCTTTCCAGGTTTTAGAGAAGATAGGGTCCGTTGCTTATAGAGTTGCTTTGCCAAATTATTTTGGGGATATTCATGATGTCTTTCATGTGTCATCCTTGAAGAAGAGTTTTGGTCAACAAGAGCCACGCTTTGTCGACCCAGAGAGTATTCAGTTGCAACCAGACCTTACTTATGAGGTTGTTCCGTCGCAGATCATGGATTGGAATGAGCAACAGTTGAGGTCCAAGACGATACCTTTGGTTAAGGTGGCCTGGGGAAATCCATTAGCTCAAGATTTCTCTTGGGAGCGAGTAGCAGACATGAGGGAGCAGTACCCCTACTTGTTTGAGTAATGACGGTACGTTCTTAATCTTGGTTGCAGTTGGTTTTATGTGGAATTATATGGCTTGTTTCAAGTTGGTGTTTGGTCTTGCAAAATTTCGAGGACGAAATTTGTTTTAAGGGGGAGAGGATGTGATGACCCGCTTTTATGTGTATTTTCACTGAAGGAATGTTTTTAATTTAATTAATATATTGGTTTATTTATTTTAAATTAATGTATTTTAATTGGTTTTTATTTTATTTGATGTTGTGTTTAATTTATTTTAGTCGTTTAATGTTTAATATCATTTTCGGCGGAACAGTTTTTGGATCCCGGAAGTGAGGATTGGACCTCATTTCTTTTCTTTTTTCTTTTCTTTTTCCCTTTTCCTTTTTATTTTTCTTCTTTTCTTTCCTTTTCTTTCTTTTTCTTTCTTTTTCTTCTTCTTTTTCCTCTCCGGTTCTCTCTCCCCGTGCTCTCCCCTTCACTTTTCTCCTTCCCGCAGCCCCTACTTCGGCCGGCCGTTTCTCCGCCGTCTAGTGGAGGTGTCATACACCACTCCCGCCATTCTCTTCCCCTCCCACCAGAGATCATCCCCACCAATTTTTAGAGCCATCGGACCAGCCGTTAGCCGCCACGAGCCCCTGGAAGTTGCTGCCCCTACCTTGTTTTCGCCCCTGTTGCTGATTTCTTTCTCCGCCCAGAACCGCCGCTCGCCGGCGGCGTGGCCTACACCACCCACCCAGTTTTCTTCCCCTCTCACCGGTGAACATCCCCACCAAGTTTCACCTCCATCCGAGCCACCGTTAGCCACCACGAGCTCCTCCAATCCGCACGGTTTTTCACCATTTCCGGGGCCGTCGCACCACCTCCGGCCACCATCTCTTCACAGCTTCTTCCCCTACCTCTTGTCGTCCTAACCCACCTAATTTCGGCCCCGATCCATTGCCGGAGCAGCTCGCACGAGCTCAACTCCGATCAGCCCCTTTTTGCACTTCCACCGCCACCCACGGCCAAAGCTCACTTCCTTTAACTTCATAAATATCTCAAGGCTATTCCCTATCAATTTCGTGTCTTGGTTTGTCCCCGTTCGAAAGTGGGTAATTTATTACCCACGGCCACAGTGTAAAATACACAGTTACGTTGCTTTTCCTCCGCCGTTTGCAACGCCGCGAGCTTTCGAAAAATACCATATAGCGCTGTAAGTATTTTCCAAACTCTACTTTTAGATTTAAATATATTTTGCTCTTTCAATAATTTATCTGGTTGGTTGGTTGATTCCGGACTGAGTCCGAGGAGTTCGGGGGTCGGATGGATTGAGGACGGAGTTGCTTGGTTTGTTG
>QGSO01000268.1:873308-989766 GCA_011037825.1 Carya cathayensis | reverse complement strand
TTACTATCATTTATTTTTCTCGCACTTGTAATTCCTCTATTTAGGTTAATGTCATTTATTTTCTTGCATCTTTAATTCCTATTATTTAAATTAATGTCATTTATTTTTCTTGTTCTTTTAAATTTCAGTCTATTAATTTCAGCAATTTTAATTTAGTTTCATGCATTTTCATTCCTTACTTTTCATCGCTGCATTCAAATCCGACAAACAAATCTAAAAACATGAATCTAGTCCATGACTAGTAAAATTTCCATCCATTGCACATACCATTTATATTTTTTTTCTTTGTGAAGTTTTTCACAATTTTTCAACGAGTTTAAATTTTGAGTAAATTTTCCCTGAGGAGACGATCTAGGAATTTATTCCTTATTATTACACGACATCCTCCTACACTTGGGATAGCATTAATGCTACTCATTTTTGAGTGAGTCAGTGGTATTTGGATTTTACTTACCTGCGGCACCATTTTTGGTACCGTAGATTTTGGTGCAGGGATCGAGGAGGAGGAGGCTGAGCCCGAGGATGCGGCTCCGCCGGAGTTTTGAGTTGGAGGCTGTGCTTTGGAGTTGGCTTTGAAACAATATTTGTATTTGTAATATTTTATTATGTATGATTTGAACAGCTTTGTATTAAATTAGGAAAAATTCTGGTACTTAGTTATATGACTTTGCTATCCGCTGCGTATCTCTTCGTACACTTTTGTTGCTTACACACACTTGGCACTCGTCGATAGGATGGGGACCCGTGTTGTCACCATCCGGACGTCTCGATTTCCCCGTGTCCGTGCGTGGGGATTTGGGGGCGTCACACTTAGTCGTAAGGCCCATATAGACACAAAGCCTGTAACAGCCCACTAGAAATTCTGTGGTGGAATTTCTATTGATTTTAGGAATCTCGTGAAAACTCCAAAAGTTTTCATAAATCGATCAATCGAATAGGTTTTAATCTATCGACGTAGTCAATGTTATCACTTATTATGGCGCCAAAAATGCGATTTTAATTTTTTGAGATAATTAGAAGTGTCAGAATGCGTAATGGTTTACACTAGATTATTTAAAATTTTATGGCACAATAACTGATTTTCATATTTCCGGACAAAACACTTATTCGAAACTGTGAATTTAGTTTTTGGGGCACTTAGGGGTTGAATTTCAGTAAACTATTTTCACTATAGTTTCGTATAAATATTTAGGATCTTTTAGTACTAAGTTTATTATACACTTTTTTGAAGTGAATAGTAACCTTGATAAGCGCACCAAGTGTAGTGTTCTAAAAATCACACTGTGGAATGTCTAAATTAGGTTAGAGAAGTTTTATTTGAATACTTGGCAAGATCTTAGCTGCACATGATAAATAGTATTAGGCAGTTGGCACCATGAAGAATATTTTAGGGATTTAAAGAAATCAAGGTGTGAGATCATGCCACCTAAGCAAAAATCCCATTCCATCTCACCAATCAAATTGTTTCAAACCAAAGAGGATTTACACCCTAGTAAAACCCTATAAGGTTGGAATCCATTTGAGAACCCAAAAGTATGGTTAAAACTGAAATCCTAAACGGTTTTATCCAAATCCTAAAGTTGACCTCAAAATCCTAACTGAATCGGTTTCTAGCATTGTGTTTAATCGCTTGATTAAATTACGTCCACATGTTTTGAATCCTTCAAATTTATGTTAGAACATTCTTATTCAATCTTTTTAATCTTGGATATTTATTGGGCCAAGATAAATTGGATTTGGGCTTGATAGCAACCCAAACCTTCTTAAAACCCAAATTAAAGCCCATTCAGTTTAGGCCAATGAAATTGGCCACCTTAGCGTTGCTTTTGGCCAAGGAATTTCATCCCCCTCATAGCTGATCAAATGTCTTCAAGAGGGCCTAGATGGTTCTAGAAGGAAAAAGCTAAAAGGCCACCTCACTCTTCCAAGTCTACACTCCACCATTAGAAAATATCCTGGGCTGACTTTTATGTATTGTAATGGGTAAGAAAGGCCAACACTCAAGCTTCACTTCAGCCCTATCCTCTTCTATATCTTTTAAAAGAAGCTCCCCGGCCTGCTTCCCATGAAATTCATCTTTCCTTTACACGTTTCAATGAAAGAACACCAAATACACTCTCGGGTAGTTTTCTGAACTCTTATTGCACACTTTATTCAAAGCCTTTTTAAGTTTTTTCTCACGAAATGTTCTGCATGAAAGTTATTCCTTTTTTAGTCTAGTTTATATGGATACCTTATCTGTTCCATTCGAAGATCCATTGATTATTCAAATATTGTTTAAACCCCAGAAATATTATTTTGGGTGATAAACTAGAGAGTATGTTATATTTTGGAGTTTTTGACCAAGCTAATGGATAGCTTTTGGTACAATATTTTTATGGAGTATTGTTAACATGTGTATATGATTATTGGTAGAGGATTTGTTGGATGGTTAGAGGTTTTGATGAAAGATTTTCTTAGATCTAGAAACTTAGAAACTGGAAGAAGAAAAACAGTTTATGTTTTCAGAAAGTTTAAATCTTTTGTGATTTAAACCTTTTCCAATGGCTTTGATAATTTTTTTGAAGGATCCTAAACCTCTTATATACATGTTAGAATATTATTTTGAATATGTTTGATGTTATATTCAAAGATATGAATTTTTATGCAAAGAGATATTTAGATATGCCAAAGTGTTGATGTTCTTATCCAAATTTATGTTTTGGTTGACTTTTAGCCATGTGATCTTGAGTTTGAAGCTTAGATATGTTTTAGGACACCTTTTTAAATCATATGATATTTTGGTTTGAAGATCACATCTTTATAAGTCTTGGATCAAGTGGTTGATCAAAACAAGTTAGAAACAAAATTTTGTTTTTGAACTTAGAAAGAAACCGAAAAGTTCAAGTGTGTTTTTAGTGATTTTGATGACTTTTGTTCACGATTCAAAACATGATTCTTCTTAGGAATATGTTATGAATATATTAAAAGTAAGATTTAGATTTTTTGAAGTTCTTGGAGATGCTTTGAAATAGATAAAACCATTTGATTCAAGGGTTTGCCTTTTTAGTTAAAAAGTTTGGATCCTTTTTTTAAAAGTTTGGTGTTGATGACTAGCATATATTTTAGTGGATGTTTTAAGTATGCTTTTAAACTTAGGATAAGAAGATCTTTGCTGCAAAAATTTCGTTTGATCATGAGTTTTGAAATTGGAAGAATTGCAACAAAAATATGGGAAATAGCCTAGGATAAAATTTAATATTTGAGTTTAGGATAAAATTTACAATCGGTATGTAAATTTTGGTGATTTTTGAAGTTAGGATGCAAAATCCTTAACATAGGGGTAAAATGGTCATTTTCTCACATGTAAAGGGTAAAATGGTCATTTTGCTCTAAATTAATACTTTTCCGTATTTCTAATTGTTAGTAATTTATTTCTAACTTTTATAAATCACTATTTTCAGTTCCTCGTGATCGCGCTTGAATTTACTTACAAAACACGAAGATCGAGTTAAGTTACCTTTTAACTTGCTATCAGTTTCATGTGTATGTGTGATGAGTAGATGAACTAGATTGTATATATGTATGGTATCATATGTGCCATGCCAAGTCATTACATCTTCATCAGTTACACAGAATTTATTCTATCAAGAATAATTCATTCGTTATGCGAGATATTCTATCACGTATTGCTATACATTACGAGTATGTCATGTTAAGTATGTCATCTATTACATGTATATGATGTCATATAATATTCATTGTTGCAAGTATGTTATGTATGTCATGTCATATAATATTCATTGTTGCAAGTATGTCATGTTAAGTATGTTGTTTGTTACATATTATGCCATGTTATGAAATATTATCTGTTCCATGCTATGTCATGTTACAAAATATTTTTATCTCAAGTAAGTCATGTCTCTTGAGTTACGTTCAAGTCAGTTATATCTAGGATACTAGCGATGTAATCACTATGATTGTCCGAATATCTCCATTTGTAATTCACGTGAGATACTTCTAGCGAAACCAATTTGCTTGTTAGAATTCAGCTAAGTTTTAGTTATCAGTTAATTTATACTACGGTCATGGATGATATGCACTGCCTGGTATTACAGTCAAGGCTATGCACTGCCGAGTACTAAGGTGGAGTATAATCTGCTATAGTACAGATGGATGATTCAATTAAGTTATATTATAATCAAGGATAATACTCGTTGCCTAGTAATGCGGTCAAGGCTATGCACTGCCAAGTACTACGGTGAAGGACTATAATCTACTGTACTACAAAAGGATGATACGCACTGCCTGGTACTACGGTTAAGGCTATGCGTAGTCGAGTACTACGGTCAAGGCTATGCGTAGCCAAGTACTACAAATTCATGTTAAGTAAATTTTCAAATCAAGTTAATGTCAAGTCAAGTCTCAGTTTACAAAATTTCTGTCCCATTAGCCTTTGCTCTGTCTTTTACAAAATTTGCTCCAAGATTATTTTGATTCGCTTCACAGGTCTCTTGTCTCGCCTAATTTCTTTAGAGCAAGGTGCTTTTATCCCTGGTAAAAGTATCTTTGAAAATATTATGTCGAAAGTGGATATGGTGAAAGCATATGATCGTGTGGATTGGAATTATTTGATGAAGGTCATGCTGAGGTTTGGCTTTTCTTCCCAGTTCTGTGACTTGATCCATTTTTGCATTTCAAGCCCCTCGTATCTAGTTATGATGAATTGGATGGTTAAGGGCTTCTTCTCGAGAGGCCGCAATCTTCGTCAAGGTGATCCTCTATCACCATACTTGTTTATTATCCAGCAAGAGGTCCTTTCCAAGATGATTCATGGGAGTGTGGCTGAGAACAGATTTGGTCATTTTCATCAGTCTAATGGTACACCTACTATTTCTCATGTAATGTATGTTGATGATGTGGTTATTTTCTCTAATGGGAGTCAAAGGCCAGTTCGCTTGCTTCAAAGAATTCTGAGTCAATATGAAAGGTGGTTCTACCAGTCTATCAATAAGCATAAGTCTGCTTTATTTTGTTTGAATAAAACTCTACTTACTCATAAGCGAAGCCTATTACATAGTACTGGTTTCATGGAGGTGCCCATTATCCTGTGTCATCTTAAGCAGTCACATCTTGAAGGCATGGTGAATGAAGTGAGCCAAAAAATTAGTTGTTGGAAGATGCGGCTTCTGTCTACCAGAGGGAAACTAGTTTTTGTTACAACATGTTATATCTATCATGGCCCTTCACCTTTTTTCTGTTTTACAAGTCCCTCAATCAATTATCAATAAGATCCACAAGATGATGAGCTCTTTCTTTTGGGGTGAGTCCAATGGGAGAGATAAAACGAAATGGGTGGCTTGGAAACATATTTGCAACCCTGTGAATGAAGGGGGACTCGGATTAAAGCACCTCCAGGACACTCAGACAACCTTACGTATGAGGTATGCTTGGAACCTTCTAAAAGGTAATTCTCTATGGGCGAATTTTTTCAAGGCTAAATATGTGGGATTGAAACCTTGGTTCCTAATAGATGTTGCTAAAGGGTCAAGATTTTGGAGAATGGTTGCTAATTGCATCCCTTTGCTGTTGAATAATTCTAAATGGAAGATTAGTGAATGCGATATTTTTTTTCTGGTATGACAAATGGAGGGATAATGGCCCTTTGATTAATGACTTGCCTTTAGTGGGCCCACCTCTGTTGAAAGTTAAAGAGTGTCGGTTATCAGATAGTTGGGATGTGAATCTTTTTGATACCTTAGTTGCCAAGACAATGTTGATGACATTTTAGTCTCTTTATATGGGCATAATTCGGATAAAGATGTTCTAGTTTGGACTCAGACGGAGACAGGTATGTTCTCTACCAAATCTGCATGGCATTGTATTAGAATCAGAGGTTCCTCTCTTAATTGGCACTCTTGGATTTGGCATAAAAATCTTCCTTTAAAAATGTCTATACAGTTTTGGAAGGCTTGGCATATGGCCTTGAGTGTGGATGATAAATTGCATCGTATTGATTTTCCCTTTGTTTCCAAATGTGATTGCTGTATTGCAGGCCATTATGAAGATGTTAATCATGTTCTCTTTGAGGGTGATTTTCCTCAAAAATTCTAGTCATTTTTTGGAATTCGTCTTGGTAGGTCTTGGAAATATAATGTCTCAACTTGGTTTAGGCGTGCTAGCGCTTCCTTCTAGGTGGGTGTTATAGTCGGTATTATGCCTATCATTGTTACTTGGAGACTTTGGAGGAGAAGATGTCTAGCTTGAATGGAGGGCAAATTGAAATCTCATGAAGTTGTTGCCCAATCTAGTTGTGTGTGGATTGGTTCTCTTTGTTAGGTGGTTAAGAACCCTAATAGATTGTCCAACCTTGATGGCATGATCCTTGAGGCCTTGCAAATTAAATCGGTTGCTCTAAAAGCTAGATGTTGCAAAGTGGTTAAGTGGCATCAACCTCCATCGAGGTGGTTCAAGTTGAACACAGATGGCAGTAGCCTTAGTAACCCGGGTTCTTGTGGCGTTGGTGGTGTTATTCGCAATGATCTAGGTCGACCAATTCATGATCTTGCCTCTCCTATTGGTTTTGGTTCTAATAATAAAGTGGAGCTTCTTGTGCTTCTTAATGGTCTGAGGCTTTGTAAATCAATTAACATTTCAAATGTGATAGTTGAGGTTGATTCGATGGTGATTATTTCTTGATGGAATAAAGGGAGTTGTGGTGTTTGGTACCTGGAGAATTATTGGAAAGAGCATGTTGGATTGACTCATATTATTAATTGTCGTTTTCAGCTTGTTTTCCCAGAAGGAAATAAGGTGGTGGATTGGTTAGCTAAGGAAGGTGCCTCAGGTGTAAATTTGGTTTACCCTAATAATTCTATCATGCCTCGGATTCCTAGAGGTTTGCTCCATTTGCACTTCTCTGGTCCTCCCTCTTTAAGATGTCAGTAGTCTTTTTATTGTTTTTGGTTATCATGTTCTGGTTCATAGGGCTTGTCTAGTATTTTTTTGGTTTTTGGTCTTGTTGGGTTTTATCCCGTGGGCTTTGTTTGTTACCATGGTTTTCCTCCACTATAAATGAAGGCTTTATTAATAAATTCGGAAGGGGGACATTCGTGGACATGTGACTTCCCGCTCTTTTTTTTTAAAAAAAAGGTCAAATTAAGTTTAAGCAAGTCAAGTTTAGTTCATGTTTTAGTTTAAGTTATGTCAGTTATGCTATGTTGTATGTCAAGTTATACTATGATTGCTTATGACTTTGATTATGAATTCATGGTTGTACTGCTAGGCATGCATCATTAACCTATGTGGAGGTTTTCTGTTAACTTGCTAAGATTTGTAATAAAATCTCACTATGATAATCCCAACTACCATTCCCTCTTAATGGTTGATCTTGTTATAGGACCCGACGGAAAATTGGGATTCGACCAACTGAACAAGGTCGACTGAGCGACGGTGCAACGTCAATGTTAGTATAGTAGTTAACTAAATTTACTACTTGTATTTATGGAGTTGAATCTCCAGTACTCCTTTGACCATAGCCATTTTGGACTAGTGTTATGATCTCAGTTGTTTAATATGTCATTATGTATGAAGTATGTTTTAAATATTTGAGATATTTTTAGTTTGGTGCATAGTATTGATAAAGAAAAAAATTATCCGTTGTGAGTATTGCATAATGGATGCTCGTTAGGAATATTGCATCTTATATATCATGAACAGGGGCATGTAACATTGTGTTGCATGTCTCAACGATTCAAATGTCCGTCCGATCCCAAGTGAAATTTGGGGGCATCACAAAGCTCTTACTAGCAAGTACGAAGAGTTTGCTAATTGGAAGTTCTCCTTGAAGTGCAGCGTTAGTAGCAGTACAAGAGATTGTATGTGGCACCCCCAACCCTCTCTTCGAATCAAGCAGAGATTGAAACGCCTAGACATGTAACACATGGCTACACACCCCTCACACATGACAGATAACATGCAATGCTCCTATTTATTCTAGCAGTATGCAATAAACATGCAACATAATATAATAAAAGGTCAAGTAATCTAAGCAATGTCGTAGGCAATTGCATAGCACATGGTACTAATACTTAAAACTTTTTCCCAAATATTGTCAAAGCATCCGTAAAAAACATTGTCATCAAAATAGAGCAATGATTTTTAATCTCCCAAAAACATGGAACCTTTCCTCAAACTATGTTAAGTCTCAAAATATCAAACCATTTCCCATAAGACATTTCCCCTTATGGGAAATGGGGTCTCAAATTCTATTCTCATCATTTTTTTTTTCTTCACGGGGGTTCATCCTTCACTCGCTTCTCCATAGCTCAATTCTTGTCCCTATTATTGAGTCGTCAAAACTCCTCAATAAACTGAAGTATCCCAATGATCTCTCGATCTATGGCCTCAAGATGCTCCAAAATGGAGGGCTCAGGCCTACTTATGTCCCTCTTAGGCATGATTCTCTCCGGAGGAGGTGCGGTTCTCTTCCGCTTGGTCATCCTCGTTGCCTGCTAATCCTATTACAGCTTCTACCATACTGGGAGGGGAATGGTAGTGAAAACTACCACAATGAGATTTTGAAAATCTCAGTGACTAAATACACAACATACAATAGTTAACACAAGCATACGAGAGGTATATCATACAATGCATGCATGGACATGTACTTGACACATGACCAAAAAGGGAACTTTGACTTATGCACTTACCACTTTCAAATACTTGTAACAGAGACTTGACATTTTTAGAAAAACATATTTAACTTTCCTTTTTTCATGTTGATCTTTAACAGAACATGCCTTTTTAGAGAATATCACAAGATTTGCATCGAGTGATCCATAACTTATCACAAGATTTTCATCAGGTGATCCATAACATATTAGCTCTTTTACTTATTTAGAGGGTGGAAACAACATGGTTCCCCTTTGCACCGTGTGCTCCTGCTAGTTACCGCACCATCAGCTGTCCGTGCACCGTGATGAATACTTCTAAAGCAGAAACATATCTTATTAACTCGACAGTACTTCATCGGGTTACATGTCTTATGCACCCACTAGCGTTAGGCACTACCTTGCATTGGCATTCTTTGAAAAGAATCCATTCAAGGCATGTCAACCCAGGGGTTACCACTCCATTTTTAAGCACTCTAGAGTGGACGGAGGAGTTCCATTAGGACATTCCCCCGCCCTAACACTTGGGGTTGTGATAAAAATTTTGGACTTATTTTATTTCAAAACATCTTTGAAAACACATCTCTTTTGAAAAACACTTCTCCCAAATGCATGTGACATGAGACTTAAGACATGCGTGCTTATACTTGACATATGACATATGAGATACCATGTATGAAACAACCAAGCTTAACATGTTCAATTCATGGCATGATAGAACTAATGAGATATTAAAACCTTGGCCGAAAATTATAGGTACAAGAACATGGAAAATCATCACTTAAACATACTCCAAACTTCAACCATATTGCTTAGAAATCAAGGCATAGTAAAACAAAACATAAAATCATAGCATTTGAACAAGATCTGAAACTACCAAGACATGATATAGCTGAAACTCCAAGTTCTTCAAATTAACACCATTGCTTTCCTTAAAACCAAAACATGTAAAAGACATTCTTGCTATTTTTATCTTGAACCAAATCATATAATTCCTTCCAAATTCATGTGAAAGTATTCAAGCAAACATACAAGAAATAACAATCAAAACAATAGAAACAAACAAAAGGATCTACACAAGTATATACATGTATTAACCAAGAGTAAGTTGAGTGTATACTTACAAAAATCCATGAAATGAAATGAAAAGCAAGCTGTAATTTAAAATGCAACCCATTAGAATGAGTATCTCAAAACCCTAATCAGTGTTCTTGAGTGTGTGAGGGTTTTCTAGGGTTACTAACTTTTAGCCTCTAAGGTTTTTTTTGTCAAGAAATCCTTTGTCTCACTTATAAAATCATACAAGACTCAAAATAGGACAAGAACACATGATGGGGGTCAAAAATAGTAAGGATGAACACCTTCCACCAATCGGCTTCATGGGTTTCTTTCTAATTTGGTTTTTAGAGAAATTGTGGACGAAACGTGTGTGTTTCACCATTTTTTAACTCCTTTGAGATTTGAATTTCATCTTTGAGTTAGAATGATGAATAGTGAGTGCAAGAACTAACAAAAATCGTGTCTTACCTTGGTCTCTCTCTTGAAGATGCCAAAACTACTCCTTGAATAAACTTCCCTTGCTTGGATGGAAAGAAAACATGAGAAAAGATGGGAACCTTTAAGTGAAAGCGTGAGAATGGTTTGGAGAGGAAGAGGGCACATGCAAATTCAAAAATGAGCAAGAGGAAAAGCCCATGTACTCCTCTCCTTTTATACTTGGTCCCTTCATCTTCCCTCTTGTTTGCCTCCAAAACCCTAGCATGAGTGCCAAGTGGCATAGGTTTCTTCTTCCCTTTTCTCCATTGCTGAGTTAGCCTCTTCCTTTTCCCAACAAGCAGTCTCTTGGCATGTGTGACAAGTGGCATAGGCGTGTGCCTTACCTATTGCCACCCACTCTTCTTTCCCTCTTCTCTTATTGTTGCCTCATCTTCCCAAGATGACTCTTCATGTGCCATTGGTCCAAATTTGAAACTTAGTGACAAGTGGCTAGTGATGGTTGTGCTTTGACTAGTGGTGGCAGAAATTAGAAGGATAAATTAGTCCATTGTGCAAATGTCTCTTCATCAAATCTTCTAGAAACTCATGGCATGGTTGACACTTGGCAAAATCTGACAATATCTTGAGTGTAAGCTAAGAAATTCGAAATCCCCTTGTGTCCTTCAATTTTCCTATGCAAATCACCTAGAAAATCTAATTTTTATCTTTCCTAGGCTCCCTTTCCCATAGCATCAACATGGGAACTCGAAATTGTGTCAAACCAAAAGGTGTAGGTGTAACACCCGAGTTCGGTGCCAAGCTATTTTCAGAATTTATATATTTATTTATTTATTTATATATGTGCAAAAAACCCATTTGAGTTTTTATATATATTTTTTTATTTCAAGTAGACTACGGGCCTAAAATCTTTCTTTTGGTAAATTAAGATTTCCTTCCTATTTGTTATTTAAGTAAAAATCATTTCTGAACCGAGATTTTTTCTTTTTTCTAAACAAGTTAGTTTATTTTTTTTAGAGGTCAAGTAAAGACTCAAACTCGGAAAAAAACCCATTTATTAAATTCTTACGATACCCTTAATGTAAGCCCAAATATTTAAAATGGGTCCTACCCGATCGTCCAAAGGCCTAAACCTTGCACCAAAACCCAATCCCATGTGAACCAACTTCCAGACTCCACATCATGCACATCTTTCATGCACGTCCACCTTGCTTTTTGTTCTCATCTAGGGTTTTTTATCACCTCTATAAATACCCGTATTTTCTCTTCTGCGAATAGAGTTGGCCGCAGAATTTTTCAGTGAACCATGATAGCCCACTGCCCAGCCCTTTTGAAAACCGTGTACCCTATTCCAGCCATTGCCTCCACGTTGCTGCCACTGCAACCGCTTCAACACAACCAATGAAGCTAACGTCAACCCAGATCCGTCGTCCTGTGGCCCCAGCATTTGCCGAGAAGCACCCTGCCCAACCCTATGCCACAGCCCAGTTTTCATCCACTCAAAAGGAAGCGTAAACCTCCTTCCACCACCCTTGCTCCTCCATAGCACGCCACACATCGAAAACATTACATAGCAAGCTTTCATCTTCTTCTTCTAGATCCTACTACATTACACGCACCACCATCTCTGTCCGCACATCTCATCCCCACGTTCACCAGCAACCTCTTGGTCTCCTTAGCACCCTGCCACCATCACCAAAAATTCAAGCAACTCACGGCAACCACAACCACGTTAACCACCTGTAGGCTCCTCTACCAACCCCTATTTTGCATGCATAAAAATAGAGTATCCCAAAGCCATCCAAAGCCCACGGGAAACAGTAGGCCAGCGGTGCCTTTGCACCACCCCAAACAACCATGCTCAACCAGCCCACCTCCCGTGAGCCACAAACTAGCCACAACGTCGCCACCTGCACAAAGAGTGTCGTCTGGCATCTCTCAGCCAGCCCTCACTCTCTATCCCTCTCTCCATTCCCTCTCTCTCTCTCTCTCTCTCTGAGATCAACCAACCAGCGCCGCCCTTGTCTCCACTGCTCCACGGCAGTCCTCAAGGTAAGCCTCCCTCGCATGACCCTGGTCATGTGACAATATAACATCCCTGCAAACGAAACAAAACAAAACATGGGTTATACTGTTTTTGTAGCCTTACGTAAAGATGGTAGGAAGAATTGTTTTTGGTTAAAATGACAATTTTGCCCTTAGTTTTTATTTGGTGTTTTAAGGTTTTATTCTTGTTTTTCTACTGTGTTTCTTTTTTATTTTTGAGTGTGTTATGTTAAGTTATTTTGAAACAAAATTTTTTTGGGTTGAGTTCAGGTTCTAAAACTATTTTGGGTCAGGTAATAGTTTATTTTTATTTCAAAGACTTTCATTGTTAAAGGGGATGGGTTGTGATTTCATAAATAGGCTGATGTTTGAGTTGGAATTAGGTTAAGTATATTAAGTGTATAATTCATGGGTTTGGAAAATGATTATATTTTAGGAATTATGAGGATTTTAGGTTATGAGGAATTAAAATAGGTGTTTCAGGTGTAAATACGAGTTATAAGTTCATTTGGAGATTTATTCAAGTTACATTAATTTTTATAGGTGCTGATTGATATTCTTTCTGCACTGTTTTGTGGAAATTTAGAAAAACTAACAAGTTTAAGTAAGCAAAGTTCTTATGCTAGACTTTGCATAAAAGGAAAATGAAACAAGGTTGACTTTTAAAATATGCATCTTTTGGTTTTTGAAAAGAAATATGGAAAACAACCTTAATTATTTGTTTTAGCATTTCTCATGAACTCTGTATAAAATGGAAAGTATTTCTGTCATAACTGGTGTAGACATGAGCTTATTTTCTGGAACTTTGTTTCTAAATTGTCCAAAAGAGAGCAAATATGAAATTTTGTGCATAAATTATATTTTTGTGATCTGACTCTGTTCTATTCTGAAGATGTTTTGAACTTTGATATGATATGATGTGATTTCTCAAAACTTTTGGCATGACATTCTGAATTTGGGATGTGGTTTGTGGATGGTGAACTGTTTGACCTACTACGGGTGCTAATAGTGGCTTCTGTTTGGGTTGGTACCAACTGTTCTGTTTTTGGTGCACCCACTTTGAAAATAAAGTGGTTTTCTGATGGCTTTTCCTACGAGAATAATAATAGAAGATTCACATTCTGTTTCTGCTCAGCTAATTACCAGGGTTTGCACAACCCTACCACGGAGGTTAAACATAGCCTCTAATGTGATATGATGTTCTGGTATGATGGTGGTCAGTTATGCTATGCCAAGAGAATTTTGAATAAGAATATTTTTGAACTTTCGCTCTGACATTTTTTGATAACATGTTTCGGCTCCCGCACCTTAAAAATGAAAAGTAAAAATATTTTGTTTTGCATTTTGAACTTAGTAAATGCTCATGTTTGCACACTAATATATGTTCTCTACTTACTGAGTTGTTGATAACTCACCCCTTATCTCCATAACATTTTTCAGATGATTTTTGAATAGTTCAACTAAGGATCAGAATTATGAAGCATGGGTGAGATGATTATTTAATCATAGTGGATTACTCGTAGAAGATTTCTAAGGATTGTTGAATTTTGTTTAGGATTTTGTAGTATTCTGATGATTTTATATTTTGGAGTTTGTAAATGTCTTGATGAAATGTGAGTTTAAAGTTATAGGAAGTAACTCTCCGACCCCTACTGGACTGGGGTGTTACAGTAGGCGTGTGGGAGGAGTTTGAACGATTGTCTCTTAGTCTTCCCTAGGTCATCGTGTCATTTGTTTTTTCTAGAAGCCTCATGCATGTAGGACAAGTGTCATTCCCACCAGGGTAGGCGTGCAAGCCATCCCTTGGCTTCCCCATACTTCTTCTCTCTCTCTCTCCCTTAGTCCACTAACCTAACTAGATACATAGTGCCTCACATGCAAGACACATGACACTAGTGACAAAGGCTTGCGTCATGGGCTTAGGTTTTCTTATAGGGCTAAATTACACTAGGCATTCTAGGGCTAGCTCTCTCTTTTGGGCTCAAGTTTCACACTAAAATTTCTAAGGCTTCTTCTTCACTTAAAACACTAAGGCCCTTAAAATACTATGACCACTAAAAATAATGATGAACCATGCTTAGCCAAGTTCAGATTATCACATTCTCCCCTCTTAGAAAAGATTTCATCCTTGAAATCGACACCATAAACATCAACCAAAACATCCGTAATTAGGAATACTAGGGTTACTACCTCTTCTAGTTGGAGCCGTAAACTCCTCCGAGGATGATGATGAGGGTGGTGCCTTATCTACCTCTCCTGTTACCGAATCTTGCGACAAATAAACTATCGCATCCAGACTGTAGTCAAAATACATGTTCACCCACATCTCATTCAGTTTTAGCTCTATCTCAAGTTCTATATCCTTGACAGGTTGGCCTTCCTCACAGAAATGAATGCGATCTACAAATGTATCCAAGGTCTCACAAGGCATAAACCTAATCGCTCGTTCTTCCGCTGTGCAACTTGATTTTTCTTCTGGATTAAAATTGCGTAAATATGCCATTTTCTCTTCCTTCCAGCAACATCAACGTTGTTGTTCCTCATGCTGTAATGTTCATCGAAGATAAAGATTCACTCATAAATTTGCATCCATCACGTGTGTACAATGGTGCTCAAATCTTTCCATTTGTCTGAATTGAGCTGCCATCATTTGCTTCCTTCTCCTGAGGTGATCTTTGCAACAACGATCTATTTGCTCTCTTAATATGAGAACTCAGACCTTGCCAAGTCCCTATCTATTTTATTATTTTATTTTAATTACAAGAGGTCTCTCAATCTTCCAAGGTGGGAGATGAATAAATCTAAGTGTTGAAAGAGAAGCCCTTAGTAGGCCTTATTCTTGGATCCTAAGGACCCTTAGTTTAGAAGGCTCTCAGGTGGGAGAAGTGAAAGGAAACCCAAAAAGGCCCATAAGGTGATTCTACCATCAAGGGAAATCTAAGGGTGAGAAGGCCCAAAAAGTTTTCTAAGGATAGAAGAAGGCACCACATGGCAATGAGGAACTAATTGGTCTTTTCTAGCAAGAAACTTAGGGAGAAGGCAAGGTGAGACACTTATCTAACATGCATAAGGTTCTAGAAGGTTGAGTGGAGGATGATGTCATCAAGCTAGGGCTTACACGCCCCCATTGCAAAGGCCATTTTAGGTGTTGACACTTGTCAAGCATGGGTAGAGAATGGGGGAAATCTCTAGGGTTCCAAGGAGATCTTACTTGGGAAGAGAAAGAGTCATGTTCTAGAAGAATATTGGAAGAGCAAGAAAAGGAGAGAGAGAGAGAGTGTGTGTGTGTTGCCCAGATGACTAACACAAGAGGGGGGTGAATTGAGTTGTATTTAAGAAAATAACAATTATAAATCAAATATACAATATAAAATATAAACAAAATATAAAATAGCAATAAATATAAAGAGTAAGGATAAGAGAAGCAAACTCAGTATGTTAACAAGGTTCGGCCCCACTGCCTACGTCCTCGCCTCAAGCTACCCCTTGAGGATCCCCGAATTCACTATTCAACCTCCTTCAGGTGGAGATAGAAACCTATTACACCTTTGAACAACACCGCTACAAAGGATCCGTGTAGAACACCCTCTACACTTGCAATCACCTCACACATGGTGATTCAACTATTCCCTGTGTAGAACACTTTCTACACGCACAAGGGTTATACACACCCTTTTACTGATACAAGAATTGATAGTGGGTAGAATATCAGAAAACACTCCTCAATGAGTGAAATAAGAACAATACAGCACAAACTATATCTCTCAAAATGAATAAGGGTTAAGGCTCAATGCTTAGAGAAGAGAGAATGAAAGCTTTGAATGAATATTGTATGCTCTTGGTGTTGTGAATGTGAAGCTCTCAAATGATCTATTTATAGGCATATGAGACTTCATATTCAAATTTAAAAAGATTCACATGTCAAAGACATCATCATTCACTTTTCAAAAATTTCAAACCTAATCTTTTTACTTTTTGCATGTGACAAAATGAGCACACTTTACTTTTCAAAAAATTCAAACCTAATCTTTTACTTTTTGCATATGACAAAAGGAGCACACTTTACTTTTCAAAATTTTCAAACAAAGGCATCTTCCTTTTGCATAAGTCAAGAAAAGCATCAATCACTTTTGAAAATATTCAAATAAAACATGCACATGTGAAAGATGACAATCAATCATCTTTAATATTTTCAAAGTTCAACCCTTTAATCATGGCATGCACATGTGAAAGATGACAATCAATTATCTTTCAAAATTTTCAAATTTAATTTTCAAAATATTCATGCACATGTGGAAAATGTATTTTAATGCTTTATGATAAAATATTAATTTTTGAGCCTTAATCCTAATTTCGAATTTTAAAGAGATTTACAACATTATTCTATGACTTTAATGTGAACTTGCTCCCTTCTTGCTCATGCTTGGTTTCTTGATGTGCTTGACTCCATTGTGTAGATAACTTGAGCTTGAGACTCCTTTATTCTATGAATTCATTTGTTATCATCAAAATCCATGTGTAAATATATAATTACACAAAACTTGAAACCTTAGGTTTAACAATCTCCCCCTTTTTGATGATGACAAATACTTGATAGAACCTGAAGCCTGTATTAATACTTAAGCTCCCCCTGAGAATGTGCGTTAGTTTTTCAAGCAAAAAAAAAAAAATAATTCCAAGCATATATAACAAGTTTAACAATTTAAACAATATTAATGTTCTAGTCTAAAACTTCTCCCCCTTTTGGCATCATTAAAAAGGATCGACAGCAAGTAAATAGACTGAAGAAAACGGTGCGTTAAAAAACACTGTAGATAGTTGAAAAAGAGAGCCGTCCGTGACCCGACAAGTCCTGCAAAGCCTCGAGGCCTAACTCTATGAATTTAGTGCGGTTGAAGATAGAAACAAATCGCCTGATGTTGTTGACAAACGAGATTGAAGGCTCCGAGTTTCTAAAAAAAATGTCTTTTTCACTGATCGGGAAAAAACACATTGCTCTTTGACTTGGATGATAGCTCGTCTTGTTCTTTATACTATCTCTATAAAAACAGTCTTAAAGTTCATCCAATCCGCATCAAGTTTTCTTCTTATCTCTATAACTCATCTGCATTCCTTCAACATTCTCGCTTTAAGTTTTCAATTCCTTTCTCAATGGCTCATTCTTCTACATCTCAACCTCCTGTCCTTTCTGCAGCTGCCATTGGTGCTATGTTGCAGCAAGAAAATAATAGTATGGCAAATAAGTCAGACTCCGATGCTATCTACGACTTGGTGAGTCTCGGGACTCGCTACTCATCCTCTATTGTTGCTTTTTCCCAGCGGGTTCAAGCAAAAAACCATGAGGTTGAAAAGCTTAAGGAACAAATTGTTGTACTTCAACGAATTGTTCAAGAGTCTCACACAAGGGAAGGAATCCTTCGGCAGAAGAATAAAAAGTTGAAATCTCTATTGGATTCTTCATTCCGCTTGCCAGTTCCCATGAATAGGGATGACATGATATTGTATGAAGAGAATGAGCGTCTCAAACATGAGGCTAAGAACCTCAAGTTTATGTAAAAGTATTTAAGAAAAATCTATCTATTTTTATGAACTTTGATCTGTCTTTTAAGAGATATTCATAATATGCATCATACCTATTTCTCTTCTAATCATAGATAATCTATCTTCTGGTAAAGGTTTTGTGAATATATCTGCTAACTGATCGTGTGTGTTTGTGAACTCTAGTACTATATCGCCTTTCTGCACATGATCTCGAAGAAAATGATATCTTATTTCAATATGCTTAGTTCTAGAATGTTGTATTGGGTTTTTTGAAAGATTTATAGCACTTGTATTATCACATTTGATTGGAATGTGATTATACATGAGTTTAAAATCTTCAAGTTGTTGCTTCATGTAAAGAACTTGAGCACAACAACTACCCGCAGCAACATATTCTGCCTCAGCAGTAGATAGTGCAACAGAATTTTGTTTTTTACTAAACCAGGAAACTAATGCATGACCTAAGAAGTGACATGCTCCACTAGTGCTTTTTCGATCTATTTTACAACCAGCATAATCTGCATCTGTGTAGCTGATTAGATCGAAAGATGTGTGTTTAGGGTACCATAACCCTAGGTTAATTGTACCACTAAGATATCTAAGAATGCGCTTAACTGCAATTAAATGAGATTCTTTTGGAGATGATTGAAAACGTGCACATAAACACACACTGAACATAATATCTGGTCTACTGGCTGTCAAATATAATAAGCTACCAATCATACCTCGATATACTTTCGAGTCAACTGTCTTACCGGATTCATCTTTATCAAGTTTAGTAGATGGGCTCATTGGTGTTCCAGTTTCCTTAGCACCTTCCATCCCAAACTTCTTCAGCAATTCCTTAATATATTTTGATTGATTGATGAATGTCCCACTTTTTACTTGCTTAATTTGCAATCCGAGAAAGAATGTAAGTTCTCCCATCATGCTCATTTCAAATTCATCCTGCATAGTCTTAGCAAAAACTTGACACATATTTTCATTAGTAGCACCGAATATTATATCATCAACATAAATCTGAACCAAAAGAATATCATCATTTTCGTATTTAATGAAAAGAGTTGTGTCGATTTTTCCTCTTGAGAAACCTTTTTTAATCAAGAAACCACTGAGTCTCTCGTACCACGCTCTAGGAGCTTGTTTGAGTCCATATAGTGCTTTTGTGAGTTTGAAAACATGATTTGGAGAAATATGATTTTCAAAACCTGGAGGTTGCTCAACATATACCTCTTCATTTATAAAACCATTTAAGAAAGCACTTTTAACATCCATTTGAAAAAGTTTGAAATCTTTATAACAAGCATATGCAAGTAGCATTCGAATAGCTTCTAATCTTGCGACTGGTGCATATGTCTCATCATAATCAATTCCTTCTTCTTGATTGTAACCTTGGGCTACAAGTCGAGCCTTATTTCTAGTAATGACTCCGGACTCATCTTTCTTGTTTCTAAAAACCCATTTTGTTCCAATAATAGTATGATTTTTGGGTTTAGGAACAAGTGTCCAAACATCATTTCTTTCAAATTGATTAAGCTCTTCTTGCATAGCTAGAATCCAAGATTCATCAAGAAGTGCTTCATCAATATTTTTAGGTTCAATCTGAGATAAAAAAGCAGTATGATTGCAAATATTTCTAAGAGATGATCGAGTGCTTACACCTTGTGAAGGTTCTCCCAGAATTTGTTCCACTGGATGATCTTTCACAAATTTCCACTGTTTGGTTGCATCTCGTATTAAATTTTGATGATCTTTCCTGATGTCTCCATGTTGGACTTCCTCTATTGTGTTCTCTTTGTTGAGATTGAGACTTTCTGTATTATTTATACCTCCTGTTTCTTCATCAATGGATTTCTTGGAGAGTAGAGAATTAGATTCATCAAATACTACATGCATAGATTCTTGTACAGTTAAAGTCTTTTTATTGAATACTCTATAAGCTTTACTATTTGTAGAATACCCGAGAAAAATACCTTCATCCGATTTTGCATCAAATTTGCCTAAATTATCCCTGTCATTCAAAATAAAACATTTGCATCCAAATACATGAAAGTAACCAATGTTGGGCTTTTTCTCATTCCAAAGCTCATAGGGGGTTTTATCTAATTTAGACCTTAACATAACTCTATTTATAACATAACATGCAGTACTTACCGCTTCGGCCCAAAAATAACTAGGCAAGTTGTTCTCATTAAGAATTGTTCTTGCCATCTCTTGAAGAGATCTATTTTTCCTCTCTACTACCCCATTTTGTTGAGGAGTTCGAGGAGCAGAAAAATTATGCACAAAACCATTTTTATCACAAAATGTTTCAATATTTTTATTAACAAATTCTTTTCCCCTATCACTTCGGATACTTGAGATAGTATAGCCCTTTTCATTTTGAATTCTCTTACATAACTTGGTAAAAGCATTATGTGCCTCATCTTTATGAGCAAGAAAGATGACCCAAGTATATCTAGAAAAATCATCAACAATAACAAATGCATAATATTTTCCTCCCAGACATGCAACTCTATTTGGTCCAAAAAGATCCATGTGTATCAGTTGCAGTGGTCTAGTAGTAGAAATATGTTTCTTGGTTTTAAAAGAAGTTTTTGTTTGTTTACCAAATTGGCATGCATCACAAATTTTGTTTTTAAGAAAATTTACTTTTGGTAAACCTCTTACAAGATCATTTTTTGAAAGTTTAGAAATAAGTTCCATGTTGGCATGACCTAGTCTTCTATGCCATAACCAATTAGTTTCATTTTGTACTGAAAAACAAATAGCATCTTGTGAGGTAATTTCTTCAAAATCGATTGTATAAACATTATTACTTCTAAAGGCAGTAAAACAAATGTTATAATCATGATCATTCAAAATAATGCACTTATCCATTTTGAAAGTAACTGTAAATCCTTTATCACATAATTGACTTATACTCAAAAGATTATGTTTTAAACCTTCAACAAGTAGAACATCTTCAATTATCAGAGAAGATTTATTACCTATTTTACCTATTCTCACGATCTTTCCTTTCGAGTTATCTCCAAATATCACGTGTCCTTCTTCTTTAGATCTAAGATCAAAGAACTTAGTCTTGTCTCCCGTCATGTGTCTTGAACATCCACTATCTAAAAACCATTTGTTTTTGCTTGTAGAGGACTTCATGCATACCTATAAAAACAATTAAAATGATTTTTCTTGGTACCCAAGTTCTTTGGGTCCTTTATTTATTAGTATTAGAAGAAACAAGATTTTTAGGTACCCATATGGCCCTAATAGTCATTGTATGTTTTCTTCTAATAGGACAAGTATGATAATTATGACCATTTCTATTACAAAAATTACAAATAGCATGTGACATATATGAAAATCTTGAATGATTATAATAGTATCCTTTTTTGACAAACTTATTATGAAAAGAATTTTGAATATTAGACTTTGATGTAGAAGGATTATCAAAGAAGTTTTTATAAGGTTTGAACTTTTGTTTTGGCATATATCCCAAGCCTGCCTTGTCAAAAACACATCTTTGACTACCAAGAAGTTTTTCAAAATTTCTTTTTCCATTCGTAAAGTTTTCAACAATATTTTCTAAATCAGTTTTCTTTTTCTTCAACTCAAGATTTTCGTCTTTCAAAACAATATTTTCTTTTCTTAAAATATCAATTTCGTTTGTTAAAGAAGAATTTTTCTTTTTCAAAGCAGTATATTTGATACCCAATTTTTCAAATTCTTCATATACCTCTTCTAAAACATTTTGCAATTCTTCATATGAAGGATTTTCAATATTATCAAAATTTGTTACCTCAATATCATCTTTAGCCATAAGACAGAGATTTGCTGATTCTTCATTGCTTGCTTCACTATCTGAGCTACTTGTTGTTTTTGCTTGTGGAGGACTTCATGCATACCTATAAAAACAATTAAAATAATTTTTCTTGATATCCAAGTTCTTTGGGGCCTTTGGCTTATTGCATCTATAACAAATTAAAGTATCATTTTTACCTGAATCTTTCTTGTCATTGTATGTTTTCTTCTAATAGGACAAGTATGATAATTATGACCATTTCTATTACAAAAATTACAAATAGCATGTGACATATATGAAAATCTTGAATGATTATAATAGTATCCTTTTTTGACAAACTTATTATGAAAAGAATTTTGAATATTAGACTTTGATGTAGAAGGATTATCAAAGAAGTTTTTATAAGGTTTGAACTTTTGTTTTGGCATATATCCCAAGCCTGCCTTGTCAAAAACACATCTTTGACTACCAAGAAGTTTTTCAAAATTTCTTTTTCCATTCGTAAAGTTTTCAACAATATTTTCTAAATCAGTTTTCTTTTTCTTCAACTCAAGATTTTCGTCTTTCAAAACAATATTTTCTTTTCTTAAAATATCAATTTCGTTTGTTAAAGAAGAATTTTTCTTTTTCAAAGCAGTATATTTGATACCCAATTTTTCAAATTCTTCATATACCTCTTCTAAAACATTTTGCAATTCTTCATATGAAGGATTTTCAATATTATCAAAATTTGTTACCTCAATATCATCTTTAGCCATAAGACAGAGATTTGCTGATTCTTCATTGCTTGCTTCACTATCTGAGCTACTTGAATCATCATCCCATGTAGCTTTCATTGCTTTCTTGCCTTTGTTTCGATCTTTCTTTAGCAGGGGACAATCTGGCTTGATATGACCAGGCTTATTGCATTTATAACAAATTAAAGTATCATTTTTACCTGAATCTTTCTTGGAAAACTTTTTGAATGATTTCCTCGGAGGAGTTTTATTTTTCTTTAAGAACCTCTGAATTCTTCTTGTTACCATCTCAACTTCTTCATCTTTGTCATCATTTTCCTCATCTTCATCACTTTCACTTTCATGTGAAACAGCTTTAAGTGCTAAGCTCTTCTTTGACTTTCCTTCTTCTTCTCCTCTTTTCAATGTGTACTCATGGGTGATAAGTGACCCGATGAGTTCATTCACTTCGAGCTTCTTGAGGTCTCTAGCTTCAAGAATCGCAGTCACTTTTCATTCCCAACGTTTTGGTAGAGAGTTATGAATTTTTCTTACTACCTCCACTTTGGAATAAACTTTGTCAAGAGCTGTCAAGCTGTTTATGATGTTAGTAAAACGAGTGTGCATACTAGAAATAGATTCATCATCATTCATCTTAAACATTTCATATTCATGAGTAAGAATATAAATTTTTGATTCCTTGACATGAAAAGTTCCTTCATAAGTAACTTCGAAGTTATCCCAAATTTCATTTGCCGTAGCGCAAGTCATTACTCTTTTAAACTCATTACCATTGAGAGCGTTATATAATAAATTCATAGCAGTTAAATTCAAAGTATAAAGTCTATCGTCTTCACAATCAAACTTTTCTTCTTCCTTTTGGACCTTTACTCCATCAACCACTTTTGTTGGAATATAAGGTCCATTTACAATGCATTTCCAGATTTCTCGACCTTGAGCCTGAAGGAATATTCTCATTCTAACTTTCCAGAATGAGTAATTGTCTCCACAAAAGAGTGAAGGCCGACTGCTAGATTGACCTTCACCAAATGAAGCTGCAATGTTAGCCATAAGATTTTAACTTAAAAGATAGTTAATCTTATAATAGAGCTCTAGTTTTGATACCAATTGTTGCCCAGATGACTAACACAAGATGGGGGGTGAATTGAGTTGTATTTAAGAAAATAACAATTATAAATCAAATATACAATATAAAATATAAACAAAATATAAAATAGCAATAAATATAAAGAGTAAGGGTAAGAGAAGCAAACTCAGTATGTTAACGAGGTTCGGCCCCACTGCCTACGTCCTCGCCTCAAGCTACCCCTTGAGGATCCCCGAATTCACTATTCAACCTCCTTCAGGTGGAGATAGAAACCTATTACACCTTTGAACAACACCGCTACAAAGGATCCGTGTAGAACACCCTCTACACTTGCAATCACCTCACACGTGGTGATTCAACTATTCCCTGTGTAGAACACTTTCTACACGCACAAGGGTTATACACACCCTTTTACTGATACAAGAATTGATAGTGGGTAGAATATCAGAAAACACTCCTCAATGAGTGAAATAAGAACAATACAGCACAAACTATATCTCTCAAAATGAATAAGGGTTAAGGCTCAATGCTTAGAGAAGAGAGAATGAAAGTTTGAATGAATATTGTATGCTCTTGGTGTTGTGAATGTGAAGCTCTCAAATGATCTATTTATAGGCATATGAGACTTCATATTCAAATTTAAAAAGATTCACATGTCAAAGACATCATCATTCACTTTTCAAAAATTTCAAACCTAATCTTTTTACTTTTTGCATGTGACAAAATGAGCACACTTTACTTTTCAAAAATTTCAAACCTAATCTTTTACTTTTTGCATATGACAAAAGGAGCACACTTTACTTTTCAAAATTTTCAAACAAAGACATCTATCTTTTGCATAAGTCAAGAAAAGCATCCATCACTTTTGAAAATATTCAAATAAAACATGCACATGTGAAAGATGATAATCAATCATCTTAATATTTTCAAAGTTTAAATCTTTAATCATGTCATGCACATGTGAAAGATGACAATCAATCATCTTTCAAAATTTTCAAATTTAATTTTCAAAATATTCATACACATGTGGAAAATGTATTTTAATGCTTTATAATAAAATATTAATTTTGAGCCTTAATCCTAATTTCGAATTTTTAAGAGATTTATAACATTACTCTATGACTTTAATGTGAACTTGTTCCCTTCTTGCTCATGCTTGGTTCCTTGATGTGCTTGACTCCATTGTGTGGACAATTTGAGCTTGAGACTCCTTTATTCTTTGAATTCATTTGTTATCATCAAAATCCATGTGTAGATTTTTAATTACATGAAACTTGAAACCTTGGGTTCAACAGAGAGAGAGAGAGAGAGATAGAGAGGGCGACGGCTTTCTTGTGGAAGGCCAAGAAATTTTTTTTGGGAAGGCCAAGGATCACCTAGAGAAGATCTAGGGTTTTCGGCCAAAGCAAGTCACACACATACACACTTTGCCATATGGCAACCATACACATGGTAGAGGAGTTCTAAGAAGGATTTGAATTTGTGATTTTACCTTTGAACCACCATGTTCATTGAACCTAGACATGTAAGGAAGGGCATAAAGGGAAAGTGAGGAGAGAGAGGACCTTTGGTTGGAGGGCGGCCACATGCCACCCATGGAAGAAGGCCTTTGGTTTTCCAAGGTTGATCTAGGGAAGAGGTAAGGACCTTTAATCCGTGATGCCAAGTGGCATCCATGCAAGGGCCTTCTAAAACACCCTACACTCACATTCACTCACATTTTCAAAATCAAGGGTTTTGGGTATTGATTTCTAATAGAATACATTGTATTTCCAGATCTTTGCTACTATTAATCATTGGACTTTTGTAAGTAAACTTCCAACTTATTATTGAATAACTCTTGTATATGTATGGTGAACTTTTGTTTGTTACTTCTTTGGATTAAATCTTGTTGTATGATAGCATGCCTATTTGATTGTGGTATTAGAATGAAATGTCGTGTTTGGATGATGGTATGTGATTGTATATCTTAAATATGCCATGTTTAGGGTTTTGGCTTTAACCTATTTCCATGCTATGTATGCTTGTTGATCCATGAATGTGTGTAAGCATGTGCATATGAAATGGGATGATGGAAACTCATGTTTAGAGGATTTGGAGGTTTCAGCCAAGGTTATTTCATGGAAAACCGAATCTATTTTGGATTTGTGGAACTGTGATTCATATTTGTTTACATGTATTCATCCTATGATTATATGTTCTAATATTTTCAAGCCATATTGTAAAACATACATGGTCATTTGATTCGTATGTGTTTCGGATTGTCCATGGTTGCATGAGTGTAATAAGTTGCTATGTTATGTTTCATGCATTGGGGTCCATGTTTCAAAAAGAAAAGAGTCTAAGCATGTTTTATCACGACCCTAATGCTAGGACAAGGAAATGCCCTAGCAGAATTCCCTGTCCACTTAGGAGTGTTTAAAGTCTATTGGAGACCCTTGGGTCAACGAATTACAGTCAACAAGTCTCGAAAGGTTCCTAAGAAAGGATACTGGAGTGAGGTTTCACTTAAAGCTAGTGGGTGAGTGTTACGGTGAAGGCGAAATAAGCGAACTGTCATATATAAAGACCATGTAATGATTAAGACATCACCACCTCAGTCAAAGGGATTGATGGATGATGTAGTAACTAGCGAGGAATACACGGTGCTTAGGGGAGCCGTGAGGTATCCATTCATGTAAAGTATGAAAGAACAAGCCATTTGAGCTCTATAATAAGACACAATATGTTATGAAATGTTATGATAAGGCATGTCATGCCAAGTGCAAGATTCTAAGTTCAAATGATATGAACACATGTTAAGAAGATTAAAAGAAGAAAGGAAAGTTTATGAAAAGTCAAGTTGCATGTGTCAAGTTTCTATGTAAGAGTTCATGTTCATGCATTGGTCATAAACTGCACTTGTTTGTGCTTTGTTTATATATGCATGTGTTATTTATTGCATATTGATTGTTTACTTGCTGAGATTTCTCAAAATCTCACCATTGTATATTCCACTATCATTCCCTTCCAAGAATGGTAAAAGTTGTGACAGGTTTACATCACAAAACGGAAAAGGACGACACTCCCTCTGGAGAGGATAGTGCCAAAAATGGAGACTAACTCCACTAAACCCTTGATCCCCGAACTTCTAGAATCCATCGACAAGACTCTTATGGAAGCCATGCATCTCATTGATGAGCTTAAGCAACTCAAGAACCTAAGCAAGGATCAGTTTCTTGAGAAGAAGATTAAGCCAGAGAGGCTTTAGTATTTTGGTGATAGAAACTTAAGGGTATTTTGATAAAGATGATATTTTGGATGGTCACTTGTTTTGGGGAAAAAGGTTTCAGCTATTAACTCTTTTGGAAACTTATTATGAAAGTACTATCTTTTGGGATTCTATATTGGTACCATGTTTATTCATTTTGCTACCGTCCTTAAGTAAGCTAAGAATTTTTTCGTTGCGATTTACTGCATATTGCTAGAATATAGGTGCATTGCATCTTAACTATCATGTACGAGAGATATATAACCTTGTGCTGTACTTCCCGACGCTACAAGCTCTATCCAATCTCGAAGGGTCCTACGTAGGTACTTAATTTTTCTTTCTTACCGAAATGTATTACTCCCTTCATCGACAATTCTTTGAGGTATACCCAATCTCTTACTGAGAATTCTAGCCTTCACCGTCGATTGTCGGCATAGCTCTTTTGTTGATTCTACACTACTTTCATTCTTTCTTGGATTAATGTTCTGTGTGTCAATTGCTAAAATCAGAACATGAAAGGCTGGTAGGACAATTGCAACCGTTACCACTTCTGGAGTGGAAATAGGAAGATATCTCCATGGATTTTGTGATTAGATTGCCAAGGACATCGACAAGAAAAACTCCATATGGGTTATAGTTGATAGATTGACAAAAAGTGCTCACTTTTTGCTGATTGCCAAACTGACTCTATAAACAAGCTATCCAAAATATTTGTTATAGTGATAGTTAGGCTACAAGGAATACCTAGATCTATAGTATCAAATAGAGATACTTAGTTCATGTCATGTTTCTGGCATAGTCGGTAGAAGTTACTAGGTACCTGTATGAGGTTTAGTAGTGCATATCAAAACCGATGGAAAAAATAGTGTACAATGCAGACACTAGAAGATATGCTCCGAGCATGCATATTGGAAGCAAGTAGTGATTGGGAAGGGCACTTGCCTTTGGTGGAATTCGCCTATAACAATAGTTTCCAGACGATGATCTAGATGGTGCCTTACAAGGCCTTGTATGGGAGGAAATGTAGATCCTTGCTATATTGGGACGAGATTGGAGAGAGACTGTGACGACCAGGATTTAAGCAAAGCCTCTTAGTTTATTTTTGGTGTATTATTTTGGTTCAAGCAAGGTGGAGTTACCCAATTAGAAATTAGGTTTGGTACATTAGGCATCTAAGGCCTTGAGGAAGGCCCAAGCCCATGAGTGATTCGACCTCTATAAGAGAATTAGGGTTTGAAGCCCAATAGAACTAGGGCACATGCCCAACCCAATTCCTTTGACGCAACATGTCATGTAATGCCCGTTCTTGTGGTGGGATCTTTAGAAAATGAGTTTAAGAAAAACGATGGGAATTACCGTTCACTTTCAAACAACTTTTCCTTTCATGCCAAGATACGAAAGACTCCATGTTTATGAAATAAAATGTTTCTCTTAATTTAAAGAGAGTTAAAGTGGAAAACATTTAACTTTATAATTAAAAGTCTTTCAAACAAATATTGTGCTTAGGCTTTCATCCTCTTCCCTTTAGACCGTGTCCGTCTTGATGCGTACTGCCCATCTTGTCCCTTGGAGGACACACATAAAACTAAAATGAGTAGAAAACCTGTAAGCATGACTTCATATAGTTAAAAAAAATGATAACATAGGTTTTCACTCATGCATTCATCACTCCATACATACCATATATAAGATATTCGTTCATTTAAAACATTTCGAGGCAGGATTTTTCTTGAAAATGATTCTCTTTCGTAACACATTTCTTTTCCTTTGTAAAACATTTCCCCACACCTGATGCCTTCATTTCTTAAAGAGTCTGAGCATACAGACATTCTTTCTTATCATACATACATTTTTTCTTATCACTTTCATTGGCCATTACACACTATTACGCCCCATGTGTTAGGGTTAGAGGTCTTTTGGACCTAATTTAGCCCATGGCCGTGGATTGGGAATCCATCACTCAGGGGGTAGCACTAAGTGCACTACCAGTACTACTTACCCGGCATTGCAATCTGCTCAGTCCTTTGGTACCCATTCATTCAGTCATGACCATTACATATTTTCATACATTCAAACTTTCAGTCCTTTCATTCATTTGTTCAATTCTTTCAGTTCTTTTCATTTATTCTTTTTCAGTCCATTCAATTCATAGACATCATTTAAAAGCATAGACTTAAACCTGGACATTTAAAACATCCTTTAAAATCATAAACATCAACATCATTTAAAACATCAATCCATGGCATCATTAAACCTCCTTTCAAGGTATCACTTAAAACATCAGTTTATGGCATAATTTAGAACATCAATTCATAGGAACATTTTAAAACACTTTCTTTGCATCCTTTAAAGCATTGCTTAAAGTATAAGACATGAGCTTTACATTTCATTTTATGAAAATACATACAATACTTACTACGTATACCATCCATTCGCATGCATACACTTAATACTTTGGGGTGCATAAAAAGGGGCTGCCAAGGAAGGGTCGTTACATGCATACATTTGAAAACTTACACTTAGCATTCTTTAATAAAACATCGTCCATGTCATTTCGTAAAGTGTCATAAAGGAAAAGCATTTCATTTTCATTTCATTCATTTATTTAGAAAACTCTAGAGGCATATGAACATGATACTTACCTGGACTTCATGCCATACTCATTTCATGCAGTCCATTCATGTGCGTGTCAAATAGCAACCTACATGCATACACATAACCTTAACGTCATTCTCTATTCATTACATAAGCAACTAAACTAGAAATAGAACTACACTTCACTTAGAAACACTCTTATTCTATCACATGCCCTTACATGTCCTTTAGTATGCTAAAACCTTCAGGATCCACTTACAGTCACTACCTCTTCCAAACTCGATGTTCTACCACGAGTGCTCATCTACTAAAGTGAACCTCCATAATTCACCTTAGGGTTAAGACATTAAGACCTTCGTCTTTCTCTTCCAATTAACCACATTTCGATGCATGAGTCAGACCAACTAAGTCACGCATCCCAATCCTAGACAATATACCCGTTACTACCTTCATGCATCCTCACCCACACGTCATTCTCATTCCCATCCATACATGTCACACGGCTTTAAACCAACTCTGAGGCTTAAACATCATGTAACCATGATTAGGATAGACTACCCATTATATATCGTAAATCTGTTCGGCACATGTGTCTCACCAGATGCACATGTACCTTACCCCCTTATCACCTAAGATCAGCATATAATCTGTTGAACGCCCGCTTGTATAAACAAGTTCCATACTCTGATACCAACTTCTACTCAAACCCGGTCAGTAGGACTTTCCTACTTCCCGGCCCTTTACAAGTTCATTCCAACACTTGCACACAAGATCCCATTCATACTACACCTCCGTCTCGTCACAAAGCTCAAGACTAATTCCAAGCTACACCGTGACACTAGTCACTAGGGCAGAGTCACATCACAACTACTTCGGGACACTGCTTCACAGTTCTTGACGCTACACAACATGCTCTATGCTCCTCAACTATGCCATCGAACCCTTCGTGACATGTCATCCGGTGCATCATGACTTTACTACATGGAGTACACTTCACGTGAACTCTCTTCCATTCACACTATACCACACACTACTATGACGCACGCCACACGATACATCGCTATATAACTTGGAGTACACGCCACACACACTCCCTTCACAACACTATGTCACATCACTACTATAGCACACACTTCATACCCACACTTTCCAGCACAGTCCACAACACTACACACCACACCACACAACTACACCCAACACTACACTACACAGCAAACTCCACAATTATCCACAACAAAGCTCATAACCCACCAACTAATATCTAACATAAATAGTGAGGGAGAGAGGGTTATACCATTTTCGGGATTAACCCATGCGTCGTTCGCTACCCGTCACGATCAAAGGTTTTGGAAGAGTTGTATGTGGTGGCTAAACTGCATAAGGTGGCTATCCACCTTGTATGGTGGTTGTCCACCACGTAAGGTGGCGGTTTGGGCTTAGGGTTGGGCTAGGGGAGGCCAAAGAAGGCTTATGGTGGTTGGGGTGGCATAGCACGGTGGAGCCGTGGGTTTCAAAAGGCTGGTCGTGGATCTTACACAAGGGAATTTGGAGGGAGAGCTTGGTTGGTTCTTGGCTGGCCATGAAGGGCTTGAGAGAGGTGTAGTGGAGCTGGGATGGCGAGGAGAAGGCGGCGTAGTGGCTGGAGGGTAGTGGATCTAGGCCAAGTGGGTGAAGAAATCGATGGGAGAGTGAGAGGGCATGAGAGAGATGGGGGGCTATGCTAGGCACGAGGAAGCTTGGGGAGAGGTCATGGTGGTTAGGGGATCTCGTGATGGCGGTTGAAGGCCATGGGTGGCGGAGCTGGCTGTGGGTCAAGAAGGACCCATGCGTGAAACCCATTTCTGGGTTGTGTGCGTGCATTTGGTGGAGGAGGAAGAGGGAGGTTGGGTTTGGTGGTTAAGCTGTCTCCGATGAAGGGAGAGGCTGTTGGGAGGTGGCTGGTGGCTTACAGCAGCACCCTGGGCTGCTGTGCAAGGGAGAAACTGTGAGGAAGAGTTGCTCACGCGGGGGAAAGGGAGCTGCCGTGGGTGGTTCCAGCGGTCGCTAGGTGATCTCCAGCATGAGATGAGTCACCGGTGGGGTGGTGGTCCGGTGGAGCTGGGCTAGAGAGGAGAAGAGATTCGGTGGAGGGGAGGGGAGGTTGTTGTGCAAGCTGAGGGAGGGAAATCTAGTAGGGGGAGGGGCTTTCCGTCGAGCTAGGGGAAAGGGAGAGGAGAGAGAGGGAAAAGGAAAGTGAGGTAAAAAGCTAGGGGTTTGGGTATTTAATCTAGGTCCTTGATCTTTGGATCTCCAATATGATTTAACGGTAGGTTTTAAATACTGAAAGGAATTAAGATAGAATATTATTTAACTAAACTTAGTTTATAAAATATAATCTTCATCATTAATTAAATGATGAAGTTTTGCTAATTATCTTTAAGTGAATAAAACCATTTAAATAAATTTAGAGCTTTCAACATAATTTAAATCTCTTAATATTTTTAAATGACTAAAATCATTTAATTAAAATGATTTTCTACAATAACAATATTTTTGGAGCTCTTTAAAAATATTATAATTGTCTTACTTAAAATCAAGCTTAGTCCAATAAGATTGAAAATATCTCATATAAATATTCCCAAGACAATTAAAATATTTGAGGACTTCAAAACACTGGGCTTACTTTAGAAATCACTTGATATCTTTAAAAACACGCTATCGAGGTTCGACACGCAGAATAAGACTCACGACCATAAGAGAGAAAATGAGCGAGATATTACATGTCATCCAATGGAACCTACAACTAGGACTTGATGAATCTGGACTAAATGGAAGAGAGGTGATAGAGTTTAGGGTTTTGGTTTTACACGCCTACCCTAGAGGATCACCCACCTTCTTGCCAACTTGTAAGAAGAGATATTGTGACACTTGTCACTAGTGGAGAAAGGTTTCTATGAGGGAAATGATGAGGTTATGGAAAGTGGAGCCTAGAGAAAACCAAGGGACAAGGAATGACAACTATGGAAGAGAGAGGCTTTCTATAACGCCCCAATCCTAGAGGTTCGGAGGGTTAACTCTTATTACTTAATATCAACTCCAATATCACATATTGACCTAAAACTCCACGTCCCTTCAACGGGATAACAAAGAAATCCTCAATAAAATAAAATAAAATAGAAACTCCCCAAACACTCGAAAATATCCTTAACTTAACATATTAAAATAACCAAAAATAAAAAATTTATTAACTATGACTCTCAAATAAGTATTTGTACATTTGGGCACTTATTCCTCTACAACCTTCACACCTCTTTAATTTTGCCTATTCTTGTTCTCCAGTTGAACCATCACGATTATCTGAAAAATATTATGGAGATAAAGGGGTGAGTTATCAACAACTCAGTAAGCAGAGGACATATACTAGCATGCAAACATAAGCATTTACAAAGTACAGTATGCAGAATAAAATGTTTTTTTTCCAGGGTCATCATGCAAAGCAAAACATATTTTCAAACGTAATAGAGCAATGGTTTTAAAGTCCATAAAACCCAAAGTACTTTGGCATAGCATAACCTGAGTATCATCATCACATCAAAATAGAGCATCTCACAAAGCAGAGACCATATTTAACTCTCGTAGTAGGGTTGTGTTATCCCCGGTGGCCAAACCGGGTAAAGACAGAGGTGAATCTTCCCCTTATTAGTCTCGAAACCCCAAGTGTACACATAGGAAAAACTACATAAAAACTACTTTGTTTCCAAAGTGGGTGCACTCAGAGACAGAGAAATTGGTACCAACCCAAACAGAGCATAAAAAGATTTAGATACAAAATCAGTATACCATGCCAAAGGTTTTTCAGATGCCATATCAAAAGAAAATAGAGTACCCAAAACATGTTCAGATCATTCTCACATTCTGAAAACAAAAGTCGAAACATCTTTCTAAATAAATGCACAAATTTTCAGATTTTTCATATCGCTCTTTTTCACATTTCAGAGATAGCATGACAAAAATATAGCTCATGTCTACGCAATGCATATCAAAAAAATATTTTCCCTTTTCCATACTTATTTCACGAGAAATGCAAAGAAAGGACCGAGGTTGTTTTTCCCAAATTCTAATTTCATTACAAAACATGCAAAGTTTTTTCAGAAAGTCAACCTCAATCTCAATAATTCATATAAAACCTAGCATAAGAACCCCACTTACCCAGACTTCTTAGCCTTTTGAAAATTTTGCTCAATAATGCCAAACAAAAATTATTTGCCAGCAATAAAATAACCACGTAATTCTCATAAATTTCTTATCAAACATATATTTTGATATTTAAACCTGAAATGTTAAATTAATAGATTGTAAATCCTCAAAACCTAAAATACCATCTTTTTCCAAAACCATCAATTATCCACTTAATGTTCACTAAAAATAGTTTCCATAAAAACTAGTTTCCATAAAAACTATAACCTGGCCCAAACCAATTTTAAAACACAGGTCTAAAAACATGTTAAAATAATCAAACAACCTTTTGAAATAAACCGGCCAGCCTTAATATATAAAAAATAAATAAACTCATCTCAAGATAAGCCCAACGTAAGATCAAAACACCTTCAATAAAAGGCTCATCCCAAACTGAAACCATCATACTTGCAAAAGTTTAACATAAGGGTAAAATCATAATTTAACAACCCCTTGCATGCAAACCTAACAGCAACGTAAATAGAAAAAGCTTTCTAAAACCAAAAAGCTACCTCTTACCTAAGAAGGAAAAAAAATCAAACTAGAGACATCGTGCGGCAGAGTAGGGCACAACCGAGCTATGGATCAGCGACGGAGAGCGTGCGACCATGGATCACGGTGGTGCGGCGAAACTACCGTTGATTTGAGCTGCTGAGCAAGAGAGTGCGAGAGAGTGATGAGAGATAGAGAGAGAAAGAGGTCCATAAGCCATGAAAGGAAGAGAGAGAGAGAGCGCACGGGATACTCATCGAGAAGGCAACAAAGCAGCAATGATAAGGTGGTTGGGCAGCGACATATCACAGAGCAGTTGGGTCGTCAGAGTTGCTGGGTGTCCCTTGCCGTGGCTGGAATCACCGTACGAGAAGACGTGCTCTATTTTGAGATGCAAAAAAAAAGAGTCCTTTGTTGAGGTTGAGGGTGATGCGGAGAAGGTTGTTCAATGGGGAGCTTCATTTTTAATAACCTTCTGAACGAGGAGGTTTCATTCCAGCGATGGTCTGGTGAGGAGAAAATTTGTGGTGCACAACTGGGGTCCCAAAACTTTACAGAGGAGGACGCTAAGGCGTAGTTGCACGATGGTTGCTGCTTGAGGAGGCACAGTCAGCAGACTCAGCACTAAAAAGAAAGCCTAGGGTACGAGAATGCAGTGCATGCATGAAGGTGGTGCAAGAGGTGTTTAAATAGGTGATTGAAATAGAAAAACCCTAGAGAAACAAACGTGCATGCGAAGTACATAGACACGATGATATCAAGTGACAAACCGGCGGGAATCGTATAGAACGTGGAGTCTGAAACAAGATTTTACTGCTTGGGCTTTTTCTCCAAATTTCTTGGGCCCCGACAAATCTTTAAAAATAAAAATACTTGTTCCATAACCATCCCGACCCATACCAAGATTCTCTCCAACCAAGAATATTTAAAGAATTTAACTGACATTGGCAAGCCCAATAAAATAAAATAAAATAAAAAATCGATATCTGACAAAAATAAAATCTTAAACCCGTACTCTCTTCCAAAAAATGTTTTATTCATAATCTCAAATGGGTTTTTCAAACATATAAACCCAAAAATACTTAAAAAGCGGGTCTGGTGCTAGACCCGAGTGTTACAATTTCAGTTTCTAGCAGAAGTTTCCATGTGTCATGCATGCAAAATAGAAGATGAAGGGTTTTACTTTGGGAAGGGGTGAAATCTAGATTGAAGATGGAGAGCCACACACCTAGGATCTCTAGAAGAATTTTGGTAGGAAACTCATGAGATGGACGACACTAAGGAAGGGTGCATGCCACCCACATTGCCAAATCAAATGTTTCCAAGACTTTAGGAAGAATAAGGATCACCTTGAGAGTTGTAGGGTTTTGGTAGCCACCTACACTCACACACACTTCACTTGCCATTTGGCTGGCATGCACATGGGTAGAGCTTCAAGAAGGATCTAGTGATTCAAAATTGACCCTTTTGCCACTAGTTACAATGGACATAGACACTTGAAGAAGAGCAAAAAGGGAACTAGGGTTTCGACTTGGATGGCCTACGCGCCACTTGTCCAAAAGATTGGCTTTTGTTACCAACACAATCTAATGATGGGGGAAGGGGAAGAGTCACACAGTGGTGATGCCATTTGGCATTCATGCATCAAGTTTCAGTTTTTCTAAAGAGGGACATCACGCCTATAAGAAGGGGGAGCCAAAAGACCTAGAGCCACCAGAGGACAGATGTAACAGCCCGCTAGAAATTCAATGGTGGAATTTCTATAGACATTAGAAACTCGTGAAAACCCCATAAGTTTTTACGAATCGGCTAATCGCATAAGTTCTAGTCTGTCAACATAGTTAGTATTATCACTCACTATGGTGCCAGAAATGCGATTTTATTTGTTTGAGGTAGTTAGAAGTGTCAGATTACTTATAGTTTACGCCACTAGACTCAGTTGAATATTTAGGATTTTTCAGTACTAAGTTTATTATGCACTTTTTCGGAGTGAATAGTAACCTCGATAAGCGTACTAAGTGCAGTGTTTACAAAATCACAGTGTGGAATGTCCAAATTAGGTTAGAGAAGTTTTATTTGGACACTTGGCAAGATCTTAACCACACATAATGAATAGTATTAGATACTTGGCACAAAGAGAAACCATTAGATGGATTTGTGAAGGAAATCAATGTGTGAGATCATGCCACCTAAGCAAAACAGTTTTTTTTCATCTGATCAACCAAATTGAGTTAGATGAAGAGGGTTTCAACCCTAGTAAAACCCTAAATGGTTGGAATCCTTTTGAAACCCCAAAAACTTGGTTGAAACCGAAACCCTAAACGGTTTCCCCAAACCCTAAAGTTGGCATTCAAACCCTTTTTGATCCAATTTCTAGTATTGTGTTTAATCACTTGATTAAATCACTTTCACATGCTATTAATTTCTCAAATTCCTATTATGACATCTTTATCCAACATTTTAAACCTTAGAAATTTGATTGGGCCAAGAAAAATTGGATTTGGGCTTGATAGCATCTCAAACCCTAACCAAACCCCCTTTAAACCCCAAATTGAAGCCCACTTGGTTGAGGCCCACTAAGGCCCACTAAAGCCCACGAATTTTGGCCACCTTGGCATAGCTTCTTGGAGAAATTTCCTCCCCCACTTGGCAGACCATTCATTGCATCAAGTTGCACTCATTAATATGGAGGAACCCACCCCATCAAGTCCCATGTCTCATAGCCTTTGTAAGTTGTCTTTTGCCCCCCACTATCCTCTACATTATGTCACATGTCTACACCTCCACTCAATGATCATTAAGGTCCAAATATTCTCCCTACAGAAGTCTTGAGTCGTGCAAGACACACTTACTTCACTTTAATCATTTCTTCACCCCGTTCTTAGAGAGAAACCCAAAAGAGCTCTCTCGGGCAGATTTCTGGGTCTTTTTGCGTGGAGTTTTTCGACCCTTTGTAAGTATTTTCACACGATGACTCCTTCATAAAAGTTGTTCCTCTTTGAGTCTAGTTTCCGTAGATGTATTTTTCGTATCATTCCATGGTCATTTGGTCGGTCAAAAGTATTTTTAACCATGGAAAGGTCATTCTGGGCGTGAATCTGGAGAGTGTGTTATGTTTTGGAGTTTTTGACCAAGCTAATGGATATATCTTGGTCCGAAAATTTTATGGAGTGTTCTTAGAATGTGTTTAAGAGTTTTCATTGAGGTTTTGTTGCATGAATAAAGATTTTGATGATAGATTTTATTAGATCTAGAAACATGAAAACTGGAAGTGACAAAACAGTTTTTATTTGGATAAAGTTTGAATATTTTGAGGTTTGATCTTACTCTAAAGGCTTTGATATTTTTATATGATGATCCTAAGTCTCTTATTTTCATGTTAGGATGTTATTTTGGAGATATTTAGTATTAGTTTCAAAGATATGATTTTTCTATGCAAGAGAATTTCGGTTAGGCCTAAGATTTGATGTTTTTAGGTTAGATCCATGTTTTATTGGGTTTTAGCCATGTGATTTTAATTTTGATGGTTGGATATTCTTTAGGACACGTTTTTAAACCATGTGATACTTTATTTCAAAGATCTCACCTTCTTAAGCCATTGATCAAGAGATTTATCAAAGCTAGTTAAGAAAAAGTTTCTGTTTTTGGACTAAGTGTAAAATCAAAAACTCCAAGTGTTATTTTTGTGATTTTGGTGACTTTAGTTTGATGATTTAAAGCATGGTTTATCTGAGGATGATGTTATGAATATGTTAGAAGTAAGATTAGATTTTTTGGAATTCTTGGAGATGTTTTGATTTAAGGACAAAGCTTGTGATTCAAGTGTTTTGATCTTTTTACAAAAAAGTTTGGTGTTGATTATTAGCTTTTTCTAAATGGATGTTTCAAGTATGGTTTTAAACTTAGGATTGGAAGATGTTTGTTGTAAAATTTTGGTTTAAGCATGAGTTTTGAAGTTGGAAGGAATTGTAACAAAAATCAAGAGAAATGGCCTATGGATGTTTCGGCCATAGTGTGTTTTCCATAGTGTTGTTTTGTTTTAAATTTTTTTCTGAGTTGATATTTGAGTTTAGAACAAAATTTACATGAGGAATGTAAATTTTGGAAATTTTTGGAGTTAGGATATGAAATCCTTAAGTTATGGGTAAAATGGTCGTTTTCCCACATGTAGAGGGTAAAATGATAATTTTACTCTAAGATAACTTGTTTCCATGTTTCTAATTGTTAGTAATTAAATTTCTAACTTTTAGAATGACCTTTTACAGTTTCTCGTATATCGCACTTTATTCTCGTAGAACGTGACAATCGAGGTAAGTTAGCCTCTAACTTACTATCAGTTTATTGTGTATGTGTGATGGGTAAGAGAACTACAATTTATGTATGTATGTTATCGTATATGCCATGTCATGCTATGTCATTACATGTTTATCTGCTACGTATGATTTAATCTCTCATGAATAATTATCTGTTACATAATCTTTTCTATCATACAATGATGTATGTTATAAGTATGCCATGTTAAGTATGCCATGAAATGTTATGATTAAATCATATTGTGTCATTTACAAGTATACGCCATGTTAGAAAAGTATATGATATTAATTAATATCTCATGCATTAAGAAAGATAAGACATGTTATGTTACGTATAATACGTGGGGCCACAACAACTGTGGAGTACGTATTATATTTTATGTTACGTGAATACGTGGGGCCACAACAACTGTGGAGTACGTATTATATTTAATGTTACGTATATACGTGGGGCCACAACAACTGTGGAGTACGTATTATATTTTTTATGTTACGTGTATACGTGGGGCCACAACAACTGTGGAGTACGTATTATTTTTTATGTTACGTGTATACGTGGGGCCACAACAACTGTGGAGTACGTATTATTTTTTATGTTACGTGTATACGTGGGGCCACAACAACTGTGGAGTACGTATTATTTTTTATGTTACGTGTATACGTGGGGCCACAACAACTGTGGAGTACGTATTATTTTTTATGTTACGTGTATACGTGGGGCCACAACAACTGTGGAGTACGTATTATTTTTTATGTTACGTGTATACGTGGGGCCACAACAACTGTGGAGTACGTATTATTTTTTATGTTACGTGTATACGTGGGGCCACAACAACTGTGGAGTACGTATTATTTTTTATGTTACGTGTATACGTGGGGCCACAACAACTGTGGAGTACGTATTATATTTTCTGTTACGTGTATACGTGGGGCCACAACAACTGTGGAGTACGTATTATATTTTATGTTACGTGTATTCATGGGGCCACAACAACTGTGGAGCATGAAGTATGGGGCCACAACAACTGTGGAGCATACACTACGTGAGACACAGCAATTGTGACACGTAGAATACGTGGGGCCACAACAACTGTGGAGTACGTATTAAGTCAAGTTTCAGATCAAGTGCATGATAAGTCAAGTTTCAGATCAAGTTCATGTTTTGTTATGTACACGTACATGTTATGTTCATGATCAAGTTATGTTCCAAGTTCATGTTCACATCATGTTAAGTTCACGTTTACAGTATGTCTCAAGTTCACGTTTATGTCATGATATGTTCAAGTTTATGTTATTTTCAAGTTCATATTTATGTTATGCATGTTTACGTTCATGCTACATTTCAAGTCCATGTTATGTTTTAAACTCAAGTTCATGTCATGTTAAGTCAAGTTCAGTTTACGTTTAAGTTCTGGTTATGTCATGTTATATGTCAAGTTATGCTATGCTTATGTACGACTTTAGTTATGCATTTATGCTTTTACTGACATGCATGCATCTTTAACCTGTGTGTGAGTTTCTTGTTAACTTACTGAGATTTGTAATCAAATCTCACTGTGGTAGTCCCAACTACCATTCCCCCCCGAATGGTAGATCTTGTTACAGGACCCGAAAGAGAATTGGAATCTGACCAATTGAATACGGTCAACTAGGTCACGGTGCGATGTTGATGATGGCATAGTATTCAACTTAGGTTACTACTTGTACTTTTGGAGTTGTATCTCAAGTATTCTTTTGATTACAAGCATTTTGGACTAGTGTGATGATCACGGCTATTTAGTATGCTTTTATGTATGAAATATGTTTCAAGTATTTGGGATATTTTTTAGTTTGGTGCATAGTCTTGCTAAAGAAAAAGAAAATTTCAAATTTATCCGCTGCGAATATTGCATAATGCTAGATGCATGTTAGGAACATTGCATCTTATATGTCATGAACGGGGGCAGGTAACCTTGTGTTGCATGTCCCGATGCTTCAAATGTCCGTTCAATCCCAAGCGGAATTTGAGGGCGTCACAACAGATCTTCCTCATCACTTGTGACTGCTAGTACAATAGCCTTAGCATCCCCTTTGAAAATAGCCTTCTGTATATTAAGTTCATTGCACAGCTCAAGGGCCATCTAGAGTGCATAACCTTCTGCTACTGTTGGGTTCAGCACATATTGCCTTTAAGCGCATACAGCCACTAGGGCCTCACCCTCTTCATCTCTGATCATGATCCTCATTCCCATTCTTTTCCTCCTAATATCAAGGGAAGCATCCCAATTTATCTTTACCAAGCCATTTCTTGGTTTTTCCCATGTTTGCCTGTTGATGCTAGCAGTTGGTAACTGATCCTTCTTTTTCTGCGATCTTTGAGATTGCTGGAACTCTTCAAGACCTTCCTTTGCTATTTTAAGTAATATTTTGGACAAATCAGTCTCTTTTCAAACACATCTTCATTCCTCCTGAATCACACTTTTCGAAATAAAACCGCCATCTCTTCAAGCTAGCTCTTATTCAATCTTCCCATATGCTTTTCCCATAGATGTAGGAAATCAGGTTCTATACTAACCCATTTTTGGACCATACTTTGAGAATCTGCCCAAATGTCATTTGCTGCTATACACTCCCAAAGAGCATGCATAACTATCTCTTCTTCTGCATCACATATAGGACATTTCTGGTTAGCAACAATCTTCCTCTTGAAAAGGTTCTTTTTGTTTGGCAGCAAGTCATTTCCAGCCCTCCACATGAAAAGCTTAACCACTCTTAGCACCTCAAGCTCCTATATATTCCTCCACCGCTTATCTTCCTTCTCTTCCTCTGAGCATACACCTCTGCTATTCTTTAATCTTTCTAGTTGCAAATAATAAGCAATGACGGCTGTGAAAACACCTCTCTTCGATGGACCCCATATGATCTTATCTTGTGCAGTACCTTTACTCAATGGTATACTTAAAATCTACTCAGCCTCATCACTTGAAAAAATGGTACGAATCCTTCCCTTGTCCCATTCCCCTTTCTACTTGACAATCAACTCATTTACCTTAGAATCACCCTCCAGGATAGAGATTGGTGACTGAACTGCAAAAGATGTAGGGGTAGGCAGCCACTTTGCACCCCAAATCTGGATCTTGCTTCCATCCCCCACTTTCCACCTTAAGCCATCTTGCAACAGTCTCTAGCTGACCATATGCTCCTCCAAATTAATGATGGTTGTGAGCCAAACTTAGCATCCATAAAACTAGAATGCCTAAAGTACTTTTTTTTAAACACTACAGTTGCTAGGGATTCAGGATTTTTAATTAACCTCCATTCTTGCTTTGCTAAAAGAGCTAGATTAAAGCTCTCCCAAGTCCCTGAATCCCAATCCACCCTTGGCTTTGTGCACTCCCATCTTTTCTCATTTCCTTCATTGAATTCCCCCTTCTATTTGGTGCTTACCCCACCAGAATTTTGAAAATATGCCATTGATTTCATTGCATAGTCTTTTGGGAAGTTGAAATACACTACTGGTGTATGTAGGAATAGACTGTAGTACTGCCTTTTTCAAAACTTCTTTGCCAGCTTGTGTCAAAAAGACACAAATTTTTTCTTCGTTATTATTTAGTCTCGTTGTAATTTGTTTTATATGGTCTTTATATTTTTTAGGAACTTGGTTTTGAAGCTTTTATTTTTCAATCATTATAACACCCTAGTTTTTCTCTTTATAGAATATATTCTTTCGCCATAAGGGAGGCTAATCATAAAATTTTAAGTACCGTCATCTTCATTGAAAAAATAAGTTTATATAGATTTCACTATTTATTTAATCGCTTTTTAAACTAGAGTCAGTCTGAAACTCATTTTTATTATTAATACTCGCACATGCATATGCAATTTCCTTTCTCTTAGGCTTTAGCCTTTACCGCATTGATATTCCCTTCACGGCAAGGCCGGGGAATAAAAGTTAAGAAATAAGTTGGTGCAGACTGCAAAGGATCCTTTTCTTCAATGAAGCAGATTCTTCCGCTGTTTCTTTGAAAGTACTGAGAAACCAATCCTGCTAACGACAACCTTTTATGTTCTCTTTTCTTCGGACCAAGACAACACAGAGAAACAGGGTGAAAGTTCTTTCAGGAAGCTGCGTAGAATCTTTTCAACTTTAATCCAAAGGTTGATATGGATTCATTCGATTGAGAAGAGTTTTTTTTTTTTTTTTAATCTTTTACTTCCTGAAAAGCTTGACTGTACAGAACATTACAAATAAATCATCAATTGCTTTAGAAATATTCCAATTATGAACGGCCAATTCATCTACGGATTCTGAACTGGTGATCATTGTTTGTCCTCCAAGACAAAAGCACTGTATGGCTCTGAGCTCTCTGGTCTGGTGACAGCCCAATGGCCAACACAATGTAAGAACCCAACCCAACTGATGTTGTGGTCCGGATCTGCAGCCTTATCATATATATATAGTGAATATACTGTCTCGGACTGTTTTATTATCTTCTTAGACTTCTTGTATATACATTTTATTATTAGAGTCATTGGATTGAAATCTTACTTTTAAGGGAAGAAAAAACAAAAAATTAAAAAAAAAAAAAAAAAAAAGATAGGGGAGAAAATAGAGAAATGGTCAAGGAATGGGGTCCAAGTGCTTTTAAATTTGTTTGGAGATTTTGACATACGATGTTACATGCTATGCTATGTAACTCAATTATGCAAGTATAAAGGCACATGCACCACACACCCCTTTGTTTAATTTTTATTTTTTGCGTTCTATTCAGTGAGCTGTTTGTTTGAAAACATTGCCCACCACACTGATACTATCCAATCTTTTCAGCTTTTTAATCCTTGGTCCCCCTCCCTCCTCCCCCCCAATTGTTAATCAGACTTCTTAACTAACTTGGCTTTGGGTTCCACTTCACTCTCCCCTGGCCCTCTGCTTTGACTTGTTTGGCAAGCACTTGGGTCACATGCTATGCATAATGTGGAAATTTCATGGTTCCTTGTTCTTAACACAGTAAAATTGTGTCGTTATCGATTATAATACTTCTTTTATGGGCTTTTGGTTCATCCCCTATGACCTCCACGCAAAGCAAAGAAAATAAGTGGATTGTGATTCCAGAAATGTACATCTCATAATGAAAGATATTGATGATGCTTAGACTTGATTTGTGGGGCATCTTTGTCATTTTCAATAATATCAAGATTCAATTTATACAAAATAGTCTCACGGTAAGAGGTCACATAAATTGCGTCATATCATATGGTATGAGTGGATATGATAAATTTAAGATTAAGTGTAACATTACTCTTTTACCCCTCCAACCCAAAACACTTTTTCATAGAAAATGAATTCAAAGCATTTGAATGGAAGAAAATCTCTTTCATACAATGCCACGTGATATTTTCCTACAGAACTTTCAATCAAAACAAACAGCTCAACAACAATTTCATGTCACGGCTTCCCTTTCAATTCTTTGTTTGCATTATAACTTCAACCACCATTGCCATTGGAAAATGACTCTCCACTCCCAAATAGGAGACACGGCCTCGTTAGAACGGCTAATTGCTCTATTGGCTTTATTATAGAGTCACTGCTAATGAACAGCAAATGCACAAGAAGTTGTCTTCGGCATATCACTTCAAATGTAGCTTAGATAGACATAACTATGAAAGATGTGTGATGCTTTTCTCCCTTTTGGCATTTTCAAACATGTTTTCCTAGTGAACCTGTTTTTCCACGATTTGAATCTAACTTCATTTTCTGGTACATGATTTGTGACTTGCACCAAATTATGGTTAGGCAGTCGTACATGTCACGCATATGGCACGGGCCAGGCCTTGTTCTTTCGGTGTTACAAGTACTTCAACGTCAACATGAAGCCTGACACAGATTTGTCAAACATTAGTACCGAAAGATTCGATTTTAGAAGCAGTGAGGGGGCAACGCTTTCGTAGCTGAAGAGAAATAAAGTACACAATTACGCCTCACCTAATATTTTTTTATTTAACAAAAACAAAATGTAGAGCAGAGGAATATTTAGGAAAAAAAATCCTTCTGGGCTTTTGCTGGGCATACGGGCATTTTGATGGTTTTATTTATTAATATAACATGACAAAATTCTATTATATATATTCATTTTAAGTATTTTTTAATATTTTATTGATGTGATTCGTCAAAATAATTATTTTATATTAAAGAAAAGTTATCCAAGCAATCACATTATGGGGTGCACAAAGGAATATACAAAAACCATTAAATATAAAAATTTTATTAAATAAAAAGACAAGAATTTTGGTCCAAAGTTTACAAGGTTTTCTTATTTTATTGTTTTTTGTTTTAGTAGATATCCACAACTAGTATAGAAACTCGATAGATGTTTCCTGCTCCTCTCCTAATTTGGCCAAGCGAAGCTAAACGAAAACTGCAAGTTTCAGTGGCTATTTATAATGTTATAGTAAGTGAAACAATAAAGGCTACTTTGCCACAAAGAGAGTTGAAATCTATAGGAAAAAAGTAACTAAAAACTGCCAGCTCTATAAGAAAAAAAGCATTCATGCGTGCAATAGGGACAATGGAATGGCGTTTCTTGTGGCAAACAGCTAACTAAAACAGCGTGGCCCACGCCAAAATTAAAGCAGAGCCATCTCATGACCGTACAATCAAATTTGGGTTGCGTGTGACAAAAAAGAAAAATTGATCATAATTTATTAGAAATTAAAGTAGAGCTTAAAAAAAAATTGAAAGTAAAAAAGAGAAAATAGTTGTGCGGGGGAGGGAAAAGGAGAGAAAAGAACAGAAAATAATGGAAGGGACAAAAAGAGGATGGGCCTGACATTTGAATTTACACTATGGAAACCAAAACTCATACCCACTGTGAAACAAATAATGTCTCATCATTAACCCACAAAATACACACCCTTTTTGTCATTTGGTCACTAAAGGTCAACTTTCATCATACCCATAATAAGACCAATTCATACCAACACTAATCATTTTGATGAACCAAAGACACTCCATGGCCATGGGATTACCTTACTTTGTGGTCATGTTCCAATTATTCTGTCCCTAACCTTACCTTACACCAAATTTATTCTTGTGTCTTAAAATTGAGTAGTAGTATTCTTCAAAAATAAAAATTAAAACTATAATTCCTCATACCCTCATAATTGCCTATCTTTTATACCAAAATTGATTTTGATTTCTTCATGTCAGTCAGGGTTCGAATATTTCTCCCTTTTTTTTAACCAAAGAAAATTATCTAGCCAGCGTACAATTCCAACTTCTACATTTCCCATTTTACCTGTGAAACTAGGTTTGATGGAATTTTTGGAACTGACAAAAAGGCAATAGCCCAAAAGACGTGCGGTTTGAATATAAAAAGTATTTCATCTCATCTTATCTCATTATTATAATTTTTTTAAATTATTATATAAAATATAATAAATAATTTAATTTTTTTAAAATTTTAAAACAATATTAATATTAAAAAATAATATTCTAATAATATTTTATTCAATTTTCAACTTTCATTACAACTCATTTTATCTCACTCTAAATTTCATGATTAAACTAACTAAAGGATACAACTTTTAATTTTGAAGGGGTTACAAGCTGGTCTACGCGCGACTTGATCACAAAGGAAGTTCTAGAGACTTGAGAAGTATCATGGAATCTTTGAACGAGAACGATCCATTCGAGCCTGTTCTGGACCTTCAAATCCTTGGTTTTTTTTTCCTCCTTTTAAGTTGTGTTTGGTCACACAAAATTTTCATCTCGAACACAAAATTTTCATTTCATCATTACAACTTTTCCAAATTTTCATATAAAATATAATAAACTATTCAACTTTTTCTTAACTTTTTCAAATTCCAAAATAATAATAATATTAAAATAAAATTATTTTAATATTTCATCTTAAAACACAAAATTCTCGTCTGAAAATTCTCAGTGGCCAAACACTTAAGCTTAACATTATGTCAACGGTGAAAATTGATAGAATTACAGCTTTTCGACAATTTTAGCACAATTTATTCAGTACTTTTAAATTGTTGATTGTGAGACGATTCATGCGATTGAAGTAGGGTGAAAAAAAAACTTTTTGATAATAGTTACGTTAAATTCATGTATATAAAATTATATATAATCCCTATGATCATTACCCTTTTATGTTTTAAATTGCATACCATTAACTGAACATTATACGTATGGGAACATGGGTACAGGAGATTGATGCTATGTTTGGTTGTTAAAGTAAGATCTTAAACCTGCGTCTCAAACTAATTATTGATGGAACTCTGTAATTTTTTAACTTTCTATAAAATAATAATAATAATAATAAATAAATAAACTCATATCAACATATTTCATACATTCAAACACATATCACAACTTATTTATATTTAAACACATCTCAATTGAATCTACAAAACATAATTATTATTTAAGGACCAACTCAAATCATCTCAACATCCAAACGCAGTCTGAATCTCTTCTTGGCCAAGTCGCAAAGTTGGCTTGAGCTGCATGTAGGAACTTTGTATATATAGGAGAGACACAACAATTATTCAGGAGTGCTATAGCCATAAAGAAATTACATAGAAGTAATTCCACAAACTGACGTGGTTTCATGTAATTCATCAGATTTATTTTATAATAAAAATAATTTTACAATCTGACAAATAATATCAAATCACATCAGTTTATGAAATTACTTTTGTGTAATTGCTTTATAACTAGAGTATTTCTATGAGAGATAACGGCATGATCTAACTGCTAAGGTTTCTAAGATAGTGGCTAAGTTAGAAAATGGCCTATAGCTAGATTACAAATAGTACTGGTCTTACTGTCAAGTTATATCCAAAGCAACAGTTACCGTTCTTAAGATGAAGGATCGGATCTAGGATAGTGGCTAGAAAATGTATACGATGATATGCATGCCAAGAATATAAACCAATTCCACTGCGTGCTTTCACACTATTTTGATCTCCTCTAGGCTTAGGGAAGGTTTGTACAGTGAGTTGAGATGAGATGAGTTAAGATAAAAGTTAAAATTTGAATAAAATATTATTAGAATATTATTTTTTAATATTATTATTATTTTAGAATTTGACAAAATTAAATTATTTATTATATTTTGTATGAAAATTTACAAAAATTGTAATATTTAGATGAGTGAGTTGAAATGAGTTGGGATAATTTCCTCATTTTTTTTTTAAATATAAAATGAGATAAGTTGAGATTAAAGTTGAAAATTGAATAAAATATTATTAGAATATTTTTTTTTTTTTTTTGAAATTTGAAAAAATTGAATTGTTTATCTTTATCAAAAATTCTATGTACAGTCATTTTTGCATATTCCTTCTGTAGTACTCCACTAATGTGATTGGTTGCGTCATTTTTTTTAATATAAATAAATGTTTTGACCAATCATACCAATCGAGTGTGGAAATAATACACAAAAATAACTGTATATAATATATTTCAATCAATGTAACGGTAGAAGAAAGCATGTGAATCAGGCTAAAAATGGTACCATAACGAGAGCTCCAACATGTATCTCGTAGTCTTTTAAGATAATTCAAGTAATGATTAATTAGTAGAAAATAATTTCACCATTTTGTAGTGTCTCCACAATTTTTGCCATTCGTTTTTGACGTAGTGTTTCATGATGTTTGTACGATCGATGCTCCAACACCATTAGGCACTATTATGTGATGAACCACTATAAATCGTGTATTTCTTACCCATTTATTTTTCTTTATTTGCCTGTATCAAATTTTTCTGTTTTTCTTAAAATATTGTTGTCCGGTAGAGTTGTTTTTTTTAATTTTAATCTACTTCTCATCTTGCCCAACCCTAATCTTTGTTTAGCATTTTCCTTTTTTTTTTTAATTCCAGTATTAATCTCTCTGTCTTTCTTTTCTTTTTCTTTTTTCTCCGAGGATGAAGAAGACCGATCTACTGCATTTGTGAGTTCTCCAAGCAGCACGTGCAACTTAACAAGGGTCTCCACCTCATGCATAGCCTACGCACACCCACATTTTTTATCTTAATATGAAATGTTTTACTTATAAATTTTTTTTATAAAAGTAAATCTACAAACTGACTTTATGTAGTATGTTAAATTGTAAAGTTATTTTTAATTAGGGCTGAACAAAAAGTTTAGTTTGCTCGATTCGAGTCGGCACCTTAAATGAAACCACTCAAGTTGGGTTGGGCACAAACTCGGTTGTGTCAGACCTGGTTGCAGGCCTAGTATATATGTATATGAGTTAGACAAAATTATGTTTTGTCTAGATGCATGGATAGCTAGAGGATAAATTGCGACATGAGGTTTGCACATTCATTCGTGGAAGACAGAATAATAGCTGATATTGAATCCACTCAAATAGTTTACATTAAAGAAAGCTTAAGATGTCTAAAGCACAATTTCTGCATCTTTTATTGCCTAAACTGTTAATGATTATATAAATGATAAAATCTACTTATTTCTGTTGGTTTAAACTGTTTTGAACAAATGATGATTTTACACAAACTTAACTATAAGGCATGTTGTAAAAGAAATTAATTAACCGTGCAATTTAGTTGAGAAATATGAATTTCTCCTCCACTCATGAAATATTAATAATTATAAGAAGAAAGGAGGTTTGCTACCATTAAGGAAACCAGTTTAATTTACAAAAAGGAAGACTTTTCCAATCAGATACTTCCCAGTAGGATGCCCACTACACAAAATTAATGGAGTATTGTTAATGACATTATATTCCTTATAGAATAATGTCTACTTTCAAAAGAAAAGCACAAACATAAGGTAGTGCATGGGCAGTTCCACGAATTAAAGAATAAGTACGATTGTCTTAATGCATTATATACTTTGACAGAGATAATATATATATATATATATATATATATATATATATATATATATATATATATATATTTGGCGAATCCTGACAACTTAATGAAAATGAGTTGGTAATAATATGGATCTTTTTGTCACGAAGTTTCCTAATCTTTGCATTATTGGATGTGAAATATGTGTGCATGGAAATCTAAATATCTTACTTAATATGATCCTGCTCTTATTTTTTATTTGTTTTTTTCTTTTTCGCCTTTTTGTGTTAGGTTATGGTGGGCGCGCGCTTCCTTTGGACAGCTCAGGCGAGGGAGTACTACTGCGAAGCCTAGCTAGCTCGAATATTTTCCTGCTTTTTCTAGCTTGCTTGCTTGTTTGTCTACCCTATGTAAAGGATCCTCAAATCGCGCGTTGGGCATTTTTTCTTCTTATAATTGGCAAATACCATGATATATAAATACTATTTTACTACTGTTTACAATGCTCGTTAATCTGGTTTCTCCTTTCCAATAAAGGAAAAAAAGCCCCAAGATATTCCTGTTTTATCTATGTAAAAATCGAAAAGTTTTTGCTATTTCCGAAGGTAATGTGTTATGTATTGCTGACAAACATCCTTTTGGGAATCAAAACTTACCCAATAAATAAAATTTATGCACTTAGAAACTAATTGGGAAAAAAATTAAAAAGGGAAAACATGTTGGAATTATAATCTTGTTGCTCTCCTTTTGCAAAACAAATTTCAGTTGTAACATCGACCGTTGATTGAAGTACTTGAACATGTGAAAAGTGCAGTCCATGTAGCAATCCTCAAAAGTCTTCTCTGTCTCTGAGATGAAGACGTTTTTCTACTTCAATTATTTTCCTGGAATATATGGTTGCCCAGGGGCTCAACTACTGAAAGTGTTTTTATTTATGACTTTGAACGGGCACAGATCTACCTTGACTTTTACCCTACTTTTTTTATCTTCACTACCTCGCAGATTTCAAAAATATCCGATGCCTATCTAATCGCATAGCTTGTCAATGTCTGTTGGTATAATTTTTCTTACAAAATCCAAATCTTGTTGATAAGATATGCCACTCTGAACTGTTAAGAACTTTGATAGTAGTTCAAACTATTGACTTCTATAGTTATTTAACAAAAAGTTGACATCGTATCATTGCTGCCAAAAGTTGCCTCTAGTTTATTAATTAGAGAATTTGTATAAACAAGCAAAAAAATAAAAAATAACAAAGGTAGTTGCATCATGCTTGGAAATTTGGACTTTGAATAAGTATGGAGGCCGATTGGCCTAACTGCATTGTTTTTTTCCATCAATAAAAAGGGGTTAGAAGGGACAATCAGAGATGACTTCTTTATCAGAATGTGACTATAATAGCACCGGTCGAAACCCAAACCCTAACTGCGTTGTTAAAAGTCTACGAGCTAATATCAAACAAGAAAGGAATTAGCTATGCATGGGAAAACAAATCCAAACTTCGTGGATAAGGTCGGCAATGCCTGACTTTCGTTGAAGATGGCATGAAACTTAATTAATTGGTATTGAAAATAAGAATGTTGAATTATTAGTGATCCTCCCGCCTTCTCAAGAAAATTAACAAAAAGGACCAGCGCATGAGATTTATCCGTGTACTCATGAATCTGAGCTAAGGTCTTATTTAGATGTTGAATTGAATTGAGATTAGTTAAGTGCTTTATGAATAGTAATGAATTGAGATGACTAAGTGAATTTTATGAGTCCACCTAAAATGAGTTTAGATGTATTTTGATGTTAAAATGAGTTTAGATCATATATTTATGGAAAGTTAAAAAAAGATTGTAGGTCCCTTGTGTAAAAAGGTGTTGAGTTGAAAAAGATTGTGGATCCCATGTGTAAAGAGGTTTTGAGTTATGATGAGTTTAATAATTTGAGAGTTGAATATTTGAATGTTAAACTCAGTTTAAAATTAAACTGAACTCAATTCAGTTCAAGTTCCAAATGGGGTTATTTGCATGTTACCGCAACTCCAAGCATAATCCATGGCCTACATGCATGCATGGTGTTAACATCGTGTTTCATACGCCCTTGGGCCGGGTCGCTTAGCTAGTCCAGGTCTTTGCTCGAGTCAGATCCTGAGGTAAGAGAGGGGTGGCCCTGCGGTGGCCCAAGGAACCTCCAATGCTAAAGTTAGTATAGAATAGAGATCAAAGGACTTTAAAGAAGAAGACAACAATGGAGTATAATTCACAACAGACTTGAGTTCATCTCCCTTACCTTGTAGTTTTGGACGGCTTTTATACTTGGTCTTTTAGGTCAAGTGGGCCATGCCCTATGTTCTGGGACAGAGGGACGCCTCTCCCCGAAGTCTCCTCCACCATGCTACATTTAATGCGGCGTAATTTTCTTAGTGTTAGTCATTTAATGTGGCATGTGTCTCTGACAGAATTGCCTGATACCGTCTCTTCCCCTTTTCCTCGATCATGGTTTCTCACGTCCTTTTGCAATATCTCATCTCAATATTAATGATTACCTTTGACTCACACGGGTCTAGAGCTCGCCCAACTCACAAGGATCTAGGACCTACCTCGGGTTACCTACGGGGCCTTTCGGGCTCAGACTGGCATTCCCACAGCTCATGAGGCCTGGCAAAGTAATGGGCCAAGGGCAATATTACGAGCTTTAGGTCCTGACAAAAATACCCCCTAATACATGGTACCTTCAAACTCAGTATTCACATATCTCTTAGATTTGCACCGCCCCATTAACCCACCACCACATTTTTATATTCATTCATTTTTTTAAAAAGAATATATATGCAATACTTATACAATTCATGACTGTATTTAACATCACTTAATTAATATATAAAAATAACTTTTTGCCAGCAGCAACTTTAAATGATTATGTAGTACTCTACCAGTTGGACTACATGAAAATTACCGTTTTATTGTCCATGATATTTCTTTCTTGGCTAACGAATTCAACTCGGAGATCCATTGCGCGCCTTTTTTAACTTTATTTATGCACCGTCTCCATCTGCTACAATTGGATATATATATATATTTTTTTTTTAATTCCTCCGACATCCCTTTCTATTTTATTTCTGATAATTTATATTAACGCAATCGTTCATTACAAATGCAAACCATAACAACAGAAATAAAAGAAGACTTTTTAATTCAGTAGGACATATGTCACATGCTCAGGTTGGTGAAAAGACTTTTCAGCCCCATGCTATATTCTTGTAGTGATCCCAAATTCACGACAGCTTTTTTACCGTCTTGCATCATTTGGTTTATTTGGATTCTCAATTCTTTTCTATTTCCCACTTTTGCCCTTCAATGAGCTTGGTCCTAACATGCTCGGGAAGTTTAAGAGATGCTTCATAACATTTACAAAGCATTTCTGATCAGTTTCTGCTTGGAAAATATGACTGTGTCTTGCCGGAGAGATCAGAGGATGAAGATAAAAGTTATAATTAATTAACAAACTTATATTTAAAACTAGCTAGAAGTTCATTTAAAATAAGAATAACACCAGAAATTAAACAAACAATGAAAAAAACATGGCATCGGGGGTGTCCCCAGTTAGATGCAGATCTTATAACAATAAAAAGGTCAGACCAAATTAAGTGAGGCATCCAAGTCAAACATGAATAAAGAAAGAGCCTGTGTTCTGTGGAAATTGTTTGTTATTTTGGCAGTCATACATAGGAATTGATGAGTCTTGGTGGGTGGATGTGGACCCAATCTAATCTTCCTTCCAAAGCTTTTCCGTGCCCACTTCACATTGATCTTATATATATATATATATATATATTATAGTATAAATATAAACAACTGTGACACTTTTAGTCACATTCCCACAAGGTATCCTACATATCCCAGGCTACTAGCTATCCTCAGCCGATTTTCACTTTGCACTGCTCAAGAAATAAAAGCTTGCCTAGAGTGCTTTGTGATTCTTATTCTTATGGCAATCAACACACATCATATATTATATACAACATATGCAATTGAGTTCTATTAGCTACATTTATTTTTAGGTACTCTTTACACATTCTATAATTAGTTAAATTAATTATTTATATTAAAAAAAATAATGTAGTCAATCACATTAATAGAATACATAAAGAGTACGTAAAAGTGACTGTATATAGAATTTTTGTATAAATAATATATGTAAATCTTTGAAAATCTCTCATTTTTTAAAACGAAAAAACATTAGTTTATCTATTTTTTATGAAGCAATTTTAAGGAACTCCGTTCAATGTTTTTTAAGTAGTAGTACGCACGTACTTGTAATCGGACTTTTTAAAATTTACTTAAGTACTTCTAATTCCATGTAAAGATTTATATGGCCATTAAAAGAACTCTCAAATTAACTAACCGCAAAGCAAAAATTCATAAATATTAAAAGTCATCATATATCCACATATATAGTTTTATCTTCTATAAACAAAATCATGATTTTTTTTCTTTTTCCTACCTTTATATAAAACAAGTTACAAAAATTTTACATGCAATTATTTTTACGTACTCTTTTGCGTAGTCTACTGATATGATTGGTTGTGTATTAAAAAAATTGACGCAGCCAATCACATCAGTAGAATACGCATGAAATATACAAAAATGACTATATGTAGCAATACTTAGTTCATTCTTCCTCTGCACAACACCAAATTGGTCCTATTTTTACTGACCTAAATTAGAGTACGTAATTTTATTGTTAGTTTTCTTTTTTAATTTGTCAAACGACACTTACGGCCGGTCAGATCGGAATACAAGATGATGATGATCTATAGCCCAAAGTATGTTGCAAATTATGAACCATAATGTAAACTTAACTCGCATGTTTTCCCATCCTAATTGTTGATGATTTAACAATGCGAGAAGTATATGTTGGAATTGAAATACTGAAAGGGAAAAAGACCAGATCGAGCAGTATTGACATGTACGCTTTAGCTCTTAGGATGCCAAGACAGCCATGCTCATGTGGTCGCAGTTATGTCCACAACCCACAATCATAATACTGAATAAATTAAGAGCATATAATCTCAATAAAATATTGCACACTTAACCACAAGAAAGACAAGGGGATGCCATTATTAACAAGCATCACATGCATCACTTTTGAGAGAGAAGCATTTGAGTGGGCACTTGAGTATATTTGATTTAGGATTTATACATTAATCGCACCCGTCCTTTCCCTACTTTTTCCCATTAGAACAGGAACCGGAATTGAAATGGACCATCCCTTTATAATAACAGCAATAATAACCTCTCAAGTCTCAATGGGAGAGAGAGAGAGAGAGAGAGAGAGAGAGAGATAGAGGTTTCCCTTTTTGACTTCTTCAAGGTCACTCTCTTCCATCCCTTCCCCCCAAATTCAGCACAGAAACCTGCCTATAAAATACTGTACTCCAAGTAAGACTCAAATGAAATTTTCTTTATGGAAGTTTGATCACCGACCCCACTGACTTTATACCTAATCTTTACCAAACTTTGTGGATGTTTATTTGCTACCATTATTTTATTTATCAAATGATCTTACTGCATTGTTCATGCCTCTGTAATTAAGCTATTTTCTTTCTCTTTTTATTTGTTTCCTTTTATTAACTGAACATAAGATTGCCCATGCATCTTATCTTCCATTGAAAACCCAGCTCTAAAGTTCCTGAGAATCTTAATCCTATGACGTACAATGGGTCAAAAAGTTAGGGTCACTGGATAGGCACTAAGTCATGAGGATGCAGCTTTCCTGTTGGGTGATTAATCTGTCAAGGGCAGGGGGAGGACTAGTCATTTGTGTGATAGTTGTTTTTCCCTCCCATTAGGGGCATGAAGCCCATATGGAATGTGGGGTCCTCTGTTCTATCATTGCGGACAGTGGTCCTTGGTGGACGGTGCCCCTGCGGATGGAGTGTAGTGGTCCTTAATAGATTATAGTATAATACTCCTGTTTAGAGCTTATGCCTAAGAAAACTATTGGCTTTCTAATATTATTCAAAACATATTTCAAAATGATTAGGCATGAGACTACGATGCCTAGTCCAACAAAGTGAGGAGCTGAAAAATAGAAGGATATTGCTGATAACGACATCATCTACTACGATTTGTTCCGACTAATCCGGCATTGGATACAAGCAGTTGCCCCATCACTAACACACACGACACTAACCCGACTAATACTAATATACTATATTAGTTGCTTATGAAGGCTCGACTAATTGCCACTTGAGATTCTTAGTTCAAATGCTTTTTTTTTTTAATTAATTTTACTTAGGCAATAATTTAAGCCACAACCTAGTTGTTCTTCCTAGATACAAAATTTGGAGAGAGGGTGGATTATGCATATGGCTGTCTAGACTACATTTGGATGTTGAGATGATCTCAGATGATATGTAAAATAATAATAAATAGTAATAAAAATTTGTAAATAATAGTGAACTGTTTGTGAATAGTAATCATACCAAACACAGCCTAAGGGCCCTATTGATCAATTCAGATCATAAAAGGCTAGGGCAGAAGAAATATAAGAATGCTTCAAATGGTCAAGTAATCACCTACTAATTTAATTGAAAAGTCAAAGTACTACTGGCCATGGATAGAATATTAAGCAACTAATTGAATTATCAATAAAATAGTGACAAGAATCGGTGAAAAAGTTGACCGTTTTGTTCTATACACATAAAATTAAATCAAGATATATCCAAAGTGAATAATATGATTTTTCTAATAAATCTTGTTGACTAAAAGGGAAGAAATCAGCCGAATAACTTAATTCCTGTATTGTTATCTAATTAGCAATAATTCATTTAAAACCTAATAGTCATTTAGTTTATTTATCATTATGATTAACCAAATTTTAAGCTAAATGCCATTCTTATCAATGGGATGGTTCAAATGATTAGTTTACGTCGCAATGACCCACAAAAAGGAAATAGAAATTATCCACAAATGATGGCCATTCATGTGCAGTACTGCATACAACATATAGGCAGTAATAATACACTTACAACTCTTTTACAATTAGTTTACAACTCATTTTGCAGACAGCTAAAGAAATCATGTCACTCTATTAAAAATAAATTTTAACATTACAAAACTACAATCCATTTTATGTAAAGTTGTAAAATAATTGTAAAATAGTCCCAACATATTATCATTTTCCTTTCAAGTAAGCCAGCCAAAGTTGGCGTAAGTCGACAGACATGCATGCATGGCTTTCTCCATAAATTCTTACCACCTATTTCCATCCGCTTAACTTGTTAACTTGATCGGTCTGCATATAAATATATATATATATATATATATATATATATATATACTAGGTGGGAGTAACGTGCAAATTACGTTTGTCTAATTTTATAAAATGGTTATTTGTAAAAAATAATATATATTTTATAAAAATTATTGATGTCACTTAATAATTTAAGGCATATTGGAGAAGATAAAAAAAATTAGTTCAAAATATTATATAATCCAACACATGTTTATAACATCCATAATTTTAGCAAAAATACATACGAAAAATTTAGTCCAACACAAACGGTAGTTCAAAATATGTGTCGTTTGATGTATGTATTATAATTCATCAATTTATGTCATCCTGTAGACGATCAATAGAGACAACATTGAAATTCTTATTTTGCTGTTGGTTGAGTCGATCAGGATCAACATAAAGTTAAAACATAATCTTTTTATAAAATTTGTGGTATAATATTTTCTATATATAACATATATATAAATCCTAAAATATATTTTGAAGTTGTTGGCCGAATTTACTCTATCTTGATTAGCTCAAGGATCACGGCCTTTATCACGTGCCCATTATAGCAAGCCCATGTGTGGAATATGACTTAGCGAAGGCTACGTCCTACTACCATAGGAAAAAAAAGTACTTTGATTAAACACACTTGTATTATATATTATATGAGATTTTTAAATTTGGAATACTCAATAATCTGAGTTAATGAAACGTCTAATACATGTGTATTACGCTTAGTGATTCACGTCTTATACACCTAATACACGTATATATGTTAAGGAGAAAGAGAAAAATATAATAACTAATCTTTAATTACTTATTATTATATAAACTATTAAGTATTGTAATTATTGTGATTAATAAATCATATAACAACATTGAATGCTATCTCTCTCAACATTTATGTTTTCATTCTATATGCTGATTACATTCACACGTATTTAAACAAACGGTGTTAACTTTAATGGAAAAATAAAAAAAAACTGTTAAAACAAGATTTTTCATTTCATACACACTTTTTATATATAGAAGATATATATACTAGATGGGAGCAACGTGCAAAGCACGTTTATCTAATTTTATAAAATGATTATTTGTAAAAAATAATATATATTTTATAAAAATTATTGATGTCACTTAATAATTTAAAACATATTGGAGAAGATAAAAAATATTAGTTGAAAATATCATATAATCCAATACATATTTATAACATCCATAATTTTAGCAAAGATGTATACGAAAAATTTAATAAAAGTCTAATACAAACGATAGTTCAAATATGTGTCATTTGATGTAGGGGTGGGCAGCAGGGCCCCGCCCCCGTGTGACGGGGCGGATTATCCCGTCTGGCCACACGGGGGCGGGGTTTCCCCCGCCCGTATATGGGGTCGTGGGCGGGGGCGGGGGCGGTATAGGGTGATCCCCCGCCCCGCCCTCGCCGGTAGACCCCCCCCAGCCCCTCCCTCCCTCCAGCCCAGACGGCTCACGGCAGCCCCCCCTCCCTCTCGATCCAGACCAGACGGCAGACAACCCCTCCCCCCCCTCCCGGCGGCCATAAGCTGTATTTTCTTTTCTTTTTTTTCAACCGGGGGGCGGACGGGGGGAAGGTCCACCCCCGCACCCCTGTTACCGGACGGGGTATCCCGCCCCCCGTCCATGCGGGGGCAGAGGGCGGGGAAGAAAAACGTCCCCCCGCATGGGCGGGGGCAGGGGGCGGGATGGGGGTGGCCTCGCCCACCCACCTCCCTAATTTGATGTTTGTATTATAATTCATCAATTTATGTCATCCTGTAGACGATTAATAGAGACAACATTGAAATTCTTATTTTGTTGTTGGTTGAGTCGATCAGAGACAACATAAAGTTAAAAAATAATCTTTTTATAAAATTTGTGGTATAATATTTTCTATATATAGCATATATATAAATCCTAAAATATATTTTGAAATTGTTGGCCGAATTTACTCTTTCTTGATTAGCTCAAGGATCACAGCCTTTGTCACGTGCCCATCATAGCAAGCCCACATGTGGAATATGACTCAGCGGAAGCTACATCCTACTACCATGGGAAAAAAAAACATTTTGATTAAACACACTTGTATTATATATTATATGATATTTTTAAATTTGGAATACTTAATAATCTGAGTTAATAAAACATATAATACACTTGTATTATACTTAGGGATTCATGTCTTATGCACCTAATACACGTTTTTCTTTTCTTTTTTTTCAACCGGGGGGCGGACGGGGGGAAGGTCCACCCCCGCACCCCTGTTACCGGACGGGGTATCCCGCCCCCCGTCCATGCGGGGGCAGAGGGCGGGGAAGAAAAACGTCCCCCCGCATGGGCGGGGGCAGGGGGCGGGATGGGGGTGGCCTCGCCCACCCACCTCCCTAATTTGATGTTTGTATTATAATTCATCAATTTATGTCATCCTGTAGACGATTAATAGAGACAACATTGAAATTCTTATTTTGTTGTTGGTTGAGTCGATCAGAGACAACATAAAGTTAAAAAATAATCTTTTTATAAAATTTGTGGTATAATATTTTCTATATATAGCATATATATAAATCCTAAAATATATTTTGAAGTTGTTGGCCGAATTTACTCTTTCTTGATTAGCTCAAGGATCACAGCCTTTGTCACGTGCCCATCATAGCAAGCCCACATGTGGAATATGACTCAGCGGAAGCTACATCCTACTACCATGGGAAAAAAAAACATTTTGATTAAACACACTTGTATTATATATTATATGAGATTTTTAAATTTGGAATACTAATAATCTGAGTTAATAAACTATAATACACTGTATTATACTTAGGGATTCAGTCTTATGCACCTAATACACGTGTATATGTTAAGGAGAAAGAGAAAAATATAATAACTAATATTTAATTACTTATTATTATATAAACTATTAAGTATTGTAATTATTGTGATTAATAAATCATATAACAACATTGAATGTATCTCTCTCAACATTTATGTCTTCATTCTATATGCCGATTACATTCACATGTATTTAAAAAACGGTGTTACTTTAACGGAAAAAAAAAACCGTTAAAGGGGTGGGGGGGGGGGGGGGGGGGGGGTGGGGGGGATTGATGGCCGCCTGGGAATGCTCTCGATCAGTACGTCCCTTCCATTACTTCACATTGATCAGAACCTAACTTCTTTGACGAGGATTTCTCTATATGAATATAGCATGCCTTTTACGTACGTCTTCATGAACAGCTAGTGACCGTTTTTAAATCGGGGGCCATAAGTTTTTAAAAGTTGATACAGATCGACGTGCATACTTTTCTTTTTCAATTTTGTTTGATTTTGGCGTGTTTGAATTTTTTTTTTTAAATTATATAATATTATTTTATTAGAAAATTTTGTAAAATTCTTATCATTTCGACCTCTAAGCTGCTAATACATCGTGCAATAGGGTACTGTAGTAGTCCCAATTCCAGCTCATATTATTGGATTCTAGACTTGGAATTGAATTATTAAAATATTTACTGTTATGTAAAAAAATTAATGTAAATTAATGTAAACTAATATCACTGTTCAATGTGTCAGTTTGCTTATCATAATTTAAATGAAAATGTCTCTTAGAAATAGGAGCCTTAACCATTTCGCCATTAAACGAGGAGATGTGCTTGAATTAGAAATTTTTTCAATATATTATTTACGAATTGAATAGTTATGATTTTACACAAATGTTTTTTTATTTTAATTATGACTTTTCACAAATATTATTTCATTTTTTAGTTAAGACTTTTCATAAATGCTCTTTCATTCTGGCTGTTACTTTTTACCAATGCCCTTTCATTTTCTATAAATATGAAACCCCACCTACAAATTTATTGTAACGACACAGTTCAATAATTCTAAAGTCGAGATATTAATAGTTTTTATTGGACCTATATTATATTTAACGGGTCATATTGAATAAACCCAAGAATAATAAATTATTAAGATTGATTATGAGTTTTAATTAGGCTCAATAACTAGGTTAAAATTAATTTATTATTTATTGAACGAATTAGATTACTTTTAGAATTTAAAGTTCGGCTATTAGAAATTTATTTCAATTTAAAATCATCACTGATTGAAGTACCCTACGCAGTCTCAATCACTACTAATCCTAAATTGAATGAACTACTGGATCATGTTTTAAATTTAAACTCAATTCTTGAACGATCATGACCAAGTCCAACTCAAACTCAAATTCGTCGATTTCCTATTCCAACAAGGATACAACTCTACAAGTCATCTTTAGTTTAAAACTCTTTAATTGATTCCAACTCAAATTGGTCGTCACGCTCTCCTAAATCTCTCTATAAATATCTCCATTCCGTGTGTTATTTAGAAAAGAAAAAAAAATTAAAATTAAAATTAAAAAAAACCACCATAAACCTCCAAGTCGAGCACCATGATCAATTTTATGTCAGAAATTTTAGGAAGCAACACTACAGTGTAAGTACCTTGATCATAAATTAGGATTAGCATACGTTAGCTAGTTATATATATATATTATTATTAAAGCCAATTATTTGGAAGCCAGTGTTTATTTACTACACATGTCATGATATTTGTAAGCATGTCATTCATCATATTTCATTTTGCATGTTATATTTATGTATGTATTACGCATCTCACGTTGCATAAAACACATAAGCTTTGATAAGATCAAGTGTAAGATAAATTCATAATAGTTAATCAGATGGTTATATAGATGCATGGTACCAATGCTATTTATGCGTGGACGTACAAGTCACGGACCTAAGCGTGATCCACCACCATAGTATGCTAGAATAATATTAGCAGCTCCTGTTACAACCGTAAGATAAGAGGCCGATGTACAACCTTGCACACAGGGTTATGTGTGTATAGTAAGATAAGTATAATAAGTCAGATAATTCAAGACAAGCCATGCATGTCATAAACATACGTATGAATTATCAATTTGCTTCTCTATAAGTGAAGTGTACTTTCCAGCAGGAATGAAGGAGAAGTAATTTCTTGATATCCTCAATTACTTGTCCATCCCAAGCCCTTCTTTGGCATGGATTGCTCTAATAATAATTTATGGATCCCCTTCAAAAGTCACCTCTGATAAACCAAGTTTTGCAAATACCTCCAATGCACTCTTTAGCGCCAAAGCTTCAGCAATGCATGGGTGTAAACAAAAATCTAACATCGTATATAATGCCATTATAATTTCTCCTTCGTATTGATAGGATATTCTTTTAGAAGAATTCATTGCAACATCCTAGTTTATGTTGACTCTATATCTTCTTACTTATTTCCACATGCAATTACTCCTATAAGATCTTGTGGCCATGATCAACAAATTGTTTCTGACTTGAGCTTCCTTGAATTCTTCTAGTGCTTGTTCTGTAGCAAAGTATAGACATTGGGGGTTCTTTAAATCTGCTTTCAAACACATACTTATTTCTTTTGTGCCAGATTCTCTTCATGACAACTACCACCAACTCCAATTGCTCAGGCTTCAACTTTGTATTCAGTCTTTCGACAACTCAAGGAAGTCCATCAGTGTCCCTGACCATTTATGCACCAGGCTACTATTGGAAGATCACACATTAGTTGCAGCTGTACAACTCCACAAGGCATGATAGGCAATCTCTTCCTCTTTATTACAAATAGGGCATAATGGGGATTCAAGTACTTGTCTCTTTGCCAAATTTTTCTTGGTTGATAGAATTTCATGACATGCTTTCAATATGAAGAGATTTGAACTTTCTGAGACTTGTGATTTCTAAATTTGGTGCCAGTCAGTGTCCTCAGCAAAATGCCTTGATGTTTCTCCTTTCATGTCTTTGTTATGGAATGTGCTTAATGATAGGCACTTTTCATAGAAAAAATACCATTCTTTGAAAATCCCATATCAGCTTGTCTTCCACTCCTATTTTACTAAGAGGAATGTTGTAAATAACTTTAGCTTCCTTAAGACTAAATATTTCATTTATCATTTGTTTATTCCAGCATCCAATATCCTCTTGAATAAGTTGCTCAACTGCGGCTTCTCCATCTAATATCTTCACAAGACATTGTACTTGGAAGCAGGATTGGATGCACCTATCTATCTCTCCAAATTCTAATATTTTACCCATTCTCTACTCTCCATAACAGTCCCTCCTTGAGTAGTTCCATAGTTGACCAAATGCTTATCTAGATTTGAGATGGTCCATGACCAAGTTTTGCATCAAGAGATTTTAAACTCTTGAAGTATTTTTTTTTTTCATAATCCGGGCAGCCATGGATGAAAGGTTGCAAAGAAACCTCCAAGCTTGTTTAGCCAGCAAAGTTTTATTGAAGCACTCCAAATCTCGAAAGCCTAAACCCCCTTTATTTTTTACAACTTCCATTTAGTGACAACTCCTCCATTGAATCTTATTTTCATTTTTTATGACCCCACCAAAATTTTGAAATTTCAGTGCAAAGCTTCTTTGGTAATGTGAAAACACTCATTGTGAATGTGGGAATAGCTTGGATTACTATCTTGAGGAGGATTTCTTTACCAATTTGAGACAGAAAACTATTTTCCCAACCGTTAAGTTTATCCTAGATGCTCTCTTTGATACCCCTGAAAGTGTTGTACTTTGATCTTCTCACTAATGTTGGTAACTCCAAATATCTTTCGTAGCTACCACTGGGATTGACACATGCTACTTGTATATAAAGAATATAGATGTTTTTTTAATTTATATAAACACTAACCAGAGGCAGCCCCATAAATATCCAACAAACTTTGTATTTTTTACCATTCATTCATGGTGGCCCTACAAAATAAGCAATCGTTAGCAAAAAAAAGATGACTTATTCTTGTTCCCCTCTAACAACTTATTTATCCATGATGGCACTAAATCCTTTTGCACATGAAATGAGAAGGTAAGGAGAGAGTAGATCTCCTTGCCTAATCCCACTTGAAGGGAAGATTTTCTCTCTCAGTTGTCCATTCACAATAATAGAGTATGACACTATTTCAATGCACTCCATCTGTGCAATCTATTTCTCATAAAAATCCATTTTTTCCATAATAGTAGCCAAAGACTTCCACTCAGCACAATTGTAAGCTTTGGACATGTCAAGCTTAATAGACATACTTTCAGTTTTTCATTTTTGTCTAGACCTCATGGAACGGGAAATTTTATAGGCAACAATCACATTATCTATAACAAGTCTCCCAAGAATACAAACACTCTAATTTTTGAAAAAATTAAAGGTAAGAATTTCTTTAGCCTATTAGCAAGTACTTTAGAGATCACTTTGTACAACACGTTAGAAAGACTAATAGGCTTTATATTGTTAATAGACTTGGGAGTTTTAACCTTTGGAATCAAAGCTATATAAGTAAAACTTAAGGAAGTATTCAATCCGGCCCTCACCTTTAACTACACTTAGCACTACAATGCACACCTCCTCTCCCACTAAGCTCTTGATCTTGATAAAAGTATGCTCCAAAACCATTGGGCCTAGATGTTTTTAAAGGAGCCATATGATGAAGTGCCACCTAACCTCTGCTACTATAAATTCTTTTAGAAGTTCCTCATTCATCTTTGTATCACTTGGGGTGCCTACAACTGAGAGATAGGCTACCACATCTTCCTTGGAAGGATTTGATGAGCTAAACAAATATTGGTAGTGTTGCCAAAAAGCGTTCTCTATTTTTGCTTACTCCTTTAATATGGCTCCTGGTTAATTTCAAAGTTGAGAGATTTCATTCTTCTTCCTTCTCTAGTTTGCATATGAATGGAAAATTTTGATATTTCGATCACCCAAGTGGTACCAATTCTTTTGGCCCTTTCTTTCCACTTATTATCTTCAATCTACAGTAGTTGGCTAAGTTTTTCTTGCAACTGCTTGATCTCTGCAGCAGAATGATGATCCTTATTTTCTTGCAGGATTTTGAGCCTAGTAGCTTTCCTTGCAATCAGCTTTTCACCATCTTGAAATCTAATGTGACTCCTTTTAGTAAGGGCCCTATTGCATAACTTGAGACTTTCTTGAATTCTACTAACAAAGTTTTGGGACCTCAAACAAGTTTCCCATTCGCTTTCTATTACTTGTCTATAATCAGCATCTGTTGTCTAGCTGGCCTTATACCTCATAAATTTCCTTCTGGGCTTGTTTCTTTGGTTACCCTCTTACATGACCAATAGGATTGGCTTGTGGTTTGAACATCTAGCAGTTAGGATATCAACTCTCACATTATGGAACTTTGTAGTCCAGGAAGAATTGGCCACTTCCTTGTCCAATCTCTCATTGGTAAAAGTTTTATTTTCATGATTATTTCTCCCTGTATATTTGTTCCCCTTCCAACTGAGATCATATAGGCCATTTTTTTCCCATTATCTCCCTAAATCTATTCACCAGACTTTCAACCCTTGATCTGCCTCCATATTTTTCATCATGTGGTAGAATTTCATCGAAGTCCTCAATAATGCACCAAGGTTGGGAATCAGAGGGTCCCAACACAAACAATAACCCTCGTGCTTCTTTTCTCTTGCTACTAGTCTTCGGGTGACCATAAAATCCAATCAAAAACCATTTGTTGCCTAGTCTAGCTTCACCCACCCAAACATGAGTATGTCTTTGTAAGAAACTTTATACTTCCACAACACACTCTGGCTTCCGTAAGAGTGCTAAATCCCCTTTGTTCCCAAGTGGCGCAACAACAAAACATCCAGAGAAAATTTCATTTTTATTGCTTCAAATCTAGAGGACAATAATTTTGTTTCAATTAGGATGATGATATAGGGTTGTTTTTTCTTCATCATAAGGCGAAGATCGTGAATTGTTCAAGGGTTCCAAAGCCCCTAGTAGTTCCAACTTAAGGTTTTTATGATGCTTGGTGGGACTGTTTAACAGCCTCTGTCATTGATAATTTTGTTTCAGCCCCATCCAAAAGTAGAACTTTTATGTCTTTCTTTGAGCTCTCATTAGTGGAAATCTTGGTTTCTTTACTATGCAATTCCTTTTTAGAAAAAGAGAATTTGAAGTATTACCTTGCTCTTGGGCTCACCTCTTCCATTTCTTCTCAATCAATATCTCACCTTACCATTAATAGGAGCTTCAACACATAAGGCATTAGTAGTCTTATTCAAACTTGGGCCTTTTAAAAGACATGGCTTTTCAACGGAAGTAGGGCCTGGCCGACTATGTAATACATTGAGGCCCATAATACTGAGGCTATAAGACTCCTTCTGAGTATCTTCTTTACATATCGTATTATCCTTGCCTCCAATATGAGAGGATACGATCTACATTATCTCCTCCTCAATTTGGTCTTATCTATTATCCGTTTTCAAACCTTCTATTCCTTTATTTATTTTTGTTAAAGATGTCAATTTTAATAAGGAAACTTCTTTTTATAATGCCAAATCGCCATGGATCTCTCCATCTATTCAGCTCTTCCCATTCCTGGACTTTTTTGTCACCTCGCCAGCGGACGGCGACTCTGATGGGCACCAAATTGGACCAAATCTTAAATATCATTTTTAAGTTCTAGATGGGGCAATCATAAGATCAAGAGCTAAGAAGGTCAAGAAAGGCATGTAAGGATGTGTGCAATTCACTTGGGATGAAGCTAATAAGAGCCTAACACTCAAAATGAGCTTGAAAGGAGGAGATCCAGTTTTTATCCATGTGATATACTATGGAAGACACGACTTGGACCTATTATTATTGAAGGCCTTTGACTTATTTATTTCATTAAAAAGGCTTTTAATTAGTTATAGGAAATAGTCTAGAATAATTGGACTTGAGAATGCTTGGCCTACATATATTTTATTTTTGTTGAACTAGGGTTTTAAGAGGATTACTGTAGCCGGGTTACTATAGCGGTAATGTAGCCGTGCACTATTCACTCAAGGGTATTTTTGGAAGATGAGGATTTATTTTGGCTGGGGTTTTAATTAGGTTTTGGTTTAAATAGTCTTTGTAGCCTCATATTAAGAAGTTTATGAAAAGTTTATAAAACTTTATGAAATTTGATGAATTTTATTCATTGTGAGTTGGGTTTATTTCCTCTTGTTCTTCTTGAACTTTTAAACTTATCAAAGGTAAATCACAACATTTGTGGCGTTCATTTTTTGTAATCTCGGTTCTTGAAATAGGTTATTCAACAGGTGTAAATTTTAATATAATCTAAATTCTTGAAACGAGTTTCTCAACGGGTTTAGATTCTTCTATCCATTGACTTGATTTTGGCTTTATTGGGTGAGTTTTCAAATTGATTATGAGTTCAAGGGATTCTAATTCTGAGGGTTCATATCAGGCTCTTCCCCTCCTTGGGATTCATTTTGGCCTGTTGATGGGGTTTGTCTATAGCATCATGTGAGCAGTTCCAAACTCGAGTTGCCGTCCTTCGTCCAGTAGTATGAGCTGCTTTAAGCTATGATCCATATTGTTTGTCAGAGGTTCTGCTATGACTCTACTTCTCGCCTCTGCTACTACATCCTTGTTTCTTATGAACAATCCTCCCATACTGGAAACATATCTTCAGTAATTTCTCATATCTAATAGGTATCGTGAGTTTCTGTCCCTCACATTAATCATTCGACCATGGGCAATAGGTTTCCTCAATTCTATCTCAATTTTCATCCGCAAATAACCCCCCTCCCTCCATGCAAGTCCATCCTCTTGGACATCCACCTCTTTAACTTATACAATTGTGGCTCCTATATGCCTTCTAGTTTCAATGTTCATGCAAGCAAATGGAAGGTTATGGATTTGTACCTAGAAGACGTCACGGTTAAAGCTCATGAGATGTGGTTGAATCATTCCATCAAAAGGTTGCAAGGCTAGAAGAGTATTATAAAAAAGCCATGGTTTTCTCCTAGTACACGGTTTTTGTCATAAGTACTATCAAACTTGATGATGAACAAGTTTGGATGGATGTTTTGAAATGAAAATTTCTCCACTTTTCGGATCTTTTCCATTGTAGCTTTCACAACCCTTTTCCCTGCAGTTTGCTTAGATTGTAGTTTTCCCACTAGGCATAATTCTTCTTTTTTTGTTATCTCCTCCATCATCCCCAAATCTAGATCGATGGAGGAGCTTTCTGCTTTCGATAATCAAAACTGGTCTCCTCTATGTACGAGTTCCTCCTTTTGTCTCTCTCAATCAAGCCACCATTGGCTAGAGGACCCTACTCACCCTTATGCAGTAAACCGAGACTTCACAAGCTCCTCCTCCACCTATTCTCAGAGCAAGACGGTAGAGAGAAGAGTAAAATAATTGTAGGAATCATGATGGGTCTTTAAATGTTGTTTTAACTTTTAAGATAAACTTACAAAAGGTTTTTCATTAAAAGGTATTTGGCCCTTTATTGGTTTCGAAATTTTATCAAAACCATAAGTTTCATCAAAACCATTAGTTTTGAAAAAACACTCCCTTTGTTTTGCGCACTAGATTTAGAATCTTGTATAATTTCTTAAGGCCATTTGTTTTACTTGCGACTTCAACTAGTCAAAATTCCATGGTTTTAAGTGAGAATTTGAACCTGTATGCTCTTCTATGGCCCCTTCAAGGCAGTAGACGCAGTACACCATCTAACAAGGTTGATTACATGTTGGATTTTCCCTCTGATTCCCAATCCATCTCATTTTTCATGTTTCATGCTTTAAGAAACTTCTTAGCCCTAACAAGATCTTGGTTTCAGGATTCGTTCCATGAGATCTAGTGGAATGACCAATCTAGAATCTATAAAACTTAGAAAGCATTATTAGACCTTGCGAGCAAAGTCGTTTTAAGGTAGATTAGTGTAAGGTAACATCTATTAAAACATCTAAAAGTTGAAACATCTCTTTTGTAAAATATTGTGACACTTCAACATGATTTTTCTATTTTCATTCAAATTTTAATTACTTTTCCTTAATTATAATACAAACACACTTACATTTACCCCATTTAGTACCATTTTATTACTTGTCTATTGCACTTTTGGTCTTTTACACTTCTAGTCAACTTTCACCCTTTGTTACCAATTCATTAGTTGTCAACTTGTCTCTACTTCTCATCTCTTGCTCTTCCCGTCAACTTCCAACCCTTTTTTTTTTGGTTGAAATCAAATAACTTTATAAACTTCAAACTTAAGAGGATACATGAATACAACCTGGACTCAAAACCAGTTCAACTAAACCCTCAACCAACTCTAAAGAAGCTTTAGCTAAACAATGAGCTAGATCATTTACCACCTCTCTTAACAAAACAAAACCTTCCAACTAGAAAAAGTAGAGAGCTGCATTCTAGTATCAGAGAGCACCATCCCCACTCTATGAAATAAATATGAAGCATTGATCTTCAAAGGAGATCTGAACACTTGAGTTGAGGGGGTTAAACGGATGTTTGGACATAGAGATGAGACATGAAAATTTCAAAATTGGTTCTGCTTGGTAAGTGGGATGAAAATTTTGAATTTAAGATGAAATATTAAAATATTATATTTTAATATTATTATTGTTTTAGGATTTGAAAAAGTTAAGAAAAAGTTAAATTATTTATTATATTTTGTATGGAAATTTGATAATGTTGTAATGATGAGATGAGAATTTTGAATTTGAGATGAAAATTTTTTGTTACCAAACCATATAACTTCTTATAATTTCCTTCTCAAATATCAATTACAGATAAAATATTTTTCAATTTTAAATTTTTTACTTTTTCATCTAATTATTATCAAAACATAAAAACCAATACAACTTTTACAAATTTTAAAACAAAACACAAAAATAAATAAAATATTATTAAACTTCAAAATAAAAATAATATTCAAATAACTTTTTACTTGTATAATATTTTTATTCAACTATTTTTTTTCTCATTTTTCCAAACCTACTAAATCATTTAAACTCAAATCATTTTATTATTATTTATCGAAATTTCATACAATCTAAAAAGGGCTGTAATCTGTTTGCAATGAGTATTAATTACATTGCAAGAATGGATACATATCGTGTAATAATTGATATTTTGGAAGTTTAATGAATTAGATTCTTAGAGATTATTAACTATCTCGACTAGTCATATTTTTCCTTGGTGTTTTCTTTCATTTTCTCTCATTGTTTCTCCCTCTTTTTTCAATTACAAATTCCACCAAAAAATACTCAGAAATACATTCATAAAAGTCTATATCTTAACACAATGTTATTAATGTACAAGGCTGTTCTTACGTCATTCGACAAACGCCCGTGGGTGTGGAGGCAAAACAGAGCCTTGCCAAGGAGGGCTTGCAGAATTTGTACGTTAAGCGTGGACATACAAGAAAGCATCAGACTTGCTTTTCTCCTTCTTTTTCTTTTTCTTTTTCTTTTTCCTTGAAAAGTTCTCTCCTTTTTTCTCAAGGTGAAAGATTTATAATGTAGACAATCTAATGGTAATATCGATATGGTAATTGGGTTTTCTCATTAGTAAAACCAAAAGACAGTAAATACTTCCCTGCAAAATTTGTTGAAAGTCTATAAGCATTCTTTTAACAAAATCCCACTGAAAATGGTGATATAATATTCCATCTTCAAGGAATTTGTCAGATCCCATCCACTTTGTTGTATTTTGGCTTTAAAAAAGGTGTATCTGACTCATCTAGCTCATTAAACTCCAAAAGCATGATTAAAGGCAAGCAAAGCAACCTCTTTTCATCCCCAAAACAGAGGCTAATACTGATCTTATATTTCAGCTTTAAATTTTTAATCAATCTTTAAACAGAATGGTACTCACACCCCCAGTATGAAAACCGCTGAAAGTTTGAGGAGAGAAGCTGTCATTTTCTTTAAAGAATTCAAAATTTGGGGAATCCCAGGATCTGTCCACGATTTTCTTTTCATTTCGTGGAATCCTACTTTGGATTTTACAAGAGTTTCGGTGATATATTATAGAAGCAGTGATACTCATCACAACCATAGAATAATACACATCTACTATCTGCATTGCTATGCGTTATTCAAAATTTTCACAAAGTGGGCAGGGACAAAATTAGTGGAAGTTCGATACTACATCTTAGCTGTGTTGTCTATAATGGTGGAACTCAAATCTAGGTTTATTATTTTACATCACAGGGACAATCCACGGTACTTTCTGACAAAATGCTGAGTTTTTATGCATGCTGTATTCATTGAAGTACAAAGTCAAACATTCAAACAAGGGTATGCTGTATATTGGTTATAGTTTTTAATTTTTTTGGTTTCCTGATTGGTTGGTTCTTAATAATTTTACAAATACCCAAAAAATATGTGTAGAAGGATTTCTATTATTATTGAATGCTCTGTTGAGAGCACACAAAAAAAATCAATGCTCCAGTGACAACTTGTAGCCAAAGACGCCGGATTTAAAGGAGACAGACAGAGGGGTGCAAAGTCTGAACTCTGAACTTTTTGAACATGAAATTTTCTAATACAAGCTTTTTACACTTGACTTGCAGGAGAAGCCAAAAGGAGAGGAATTAAAATCGACAGTCGCTGATTAAAGAAGAAAGGGAAAAAAACGAAGGAATTTTTCCATTGGGTTTTCCACCTTGAACCTGTTTTGGTCAAAAACCCATCTCCAAGTTTTCACACAGTGTCTGCTGTCGGGTGGAAAATCCTTCTCTCTCTCTCTGTAGGCTCTACACCCCTACCCATCTCCCCCATATGTCACTATCTATGTTTTTTACAGAAGAAGCGAACTGAAAAATTCCACCGAACCTTAAAAACACGCATAAGCATCTGTTTTCATCTCTTGCGGATAATGTTTTAGAATCTGTGAATCACATCAACACCACCAATAACAAGAAAAATGAGACTCAAAATATAGAAGAAAAAAAGGGAAAAGAAAAAAAAAGGAAAATAAGTTAAGAAAGAAACAAACTGGTAAGCAAGGAGGTAAAAACAGAAAAAGAAGGAAAAGCTAGCAGGAGGAACACGAAAAGCCAAGTAGAGTGAGATAATAAAGAGAGTGGGGGAAGAGAGAGAGGGTGGGTTTTGGGAGGGAGTGGGTTTGTTTCATAAAGCTATCAAGGGAATTTTGCAAATGTCACAAGATTCTCAGGAGATAAAGACGATTGAGCAGTGGAGATGGTCCGAAATGCAAGGCCTTGAGCTCTTGTCCCCTGCTCCTCCTGATCCTTTTAAAACCAACCCAACGACGCCAACGACAACGCCAACACCAACAACAACACCAACCACACCAGACACAGAACCACGAGTCTCAGAACAAGCAGCAGCTCCTCGAGAGACTAAACCAATGGAGAGCTCTGAGCAAAAGAAGGATTCTAGTGGCGGCGGCGGCGGTAGTGGAGAGAAGCCTGAGGCAGTTCCCGCTGTTGGGTTTGGAGAACTCTTTAGATTCGCGGATGGGTTGGATTACATTCTGATGGCAATTGGGTCTGTTGGAGCAATTGTACATGGCTGCTCTCTGCCACTGTTTCTCCGGTTCTTTGCCGACCTCGTCAATTCTTTTGGGTCCAATGCCAATAATATGGACAAGATGATGCAGGAAGTTCTTAAGGTAAATCCATTAGTCACATAATTAAGTTCATTCATTATCACGCCGCCATGAAGATGTGATCGAATGCTCTGCACTTTGTGCATTTTTGCAGTATGCGTTTTACTTTCTTGTAGTGGGTGCTGCAATATGGGCATCTTCTTGGGCAGGTGAGAAGTCTCTGTTGCAGTCACTTTGAACTCTTTGCTTTGGTTTTCTGTATTTGATTTTTTTGTTAATGTAATCGGGAGAGCTTGAATTCGATTGCAGAGATATCGTGTTGGATGTGGACCGGAGAGCGGCAATCAACGAAGATGAGGATCAAATACTTAGAGGCAGCTTTGAACCAGGACATTCAGTTCTTTGATACGGAGGTGCGGACCTCCGACGTTGTTTTCGCCATTAACTCCGATGCAGTAATGGTCCAAGACGCCATTAGCGAGAAGGTGAAGGAAGAAGCCGCTTGCTTTTTTATTTTTTTAATTATTTTGGGAAGTTGCTCCCTAATTAGGCCTTTTGATAAAACCTCCTTTTTGTTTCTTTTTCTTTTTGGGTTTTTGTGTGCGCAGTTGGGCAATTTCATCCACTATATGGCGACATTTGTGTCCGGATTTGTTGTGGGTTTCACTGCTGTGTGGCAATTGGGTCTTGTCACACTGGCCGTGGTTCCTCTCATAGCTGTAATTGGTGGTATCCACACCACCACATTAGCGAAGCTCTCTGGAAAGAGCCAGGAAGCTCTCTCACAAGCAGGAAACATTGTAGAACAGGTGAAAAAAAGGCATTTGTTCATTGTTTGTGTGCGCCTTTGAGTTTTCCGATAAGTTAGAGACGAAGATTAAAACTTAATTTAACGGGGACTTTTCTCTGTTTTTTGCATCTGGGTAATGCTGATTTCAAACAAACTTACAGACGATAGTTCAAATCCGGGTTGTTTTCGCATTTGTGGGGGAATCCAGAGCATTACAAGGCTACTCGTCGGCACTTAAGGTGGCGCAGAGGCTCGGTTACAAGAGTGGATTTGCAAAGGGATTGGGACTGGGTGCCACTTACTTTGTTGTTTTTTGCTGTTATGCGCTTCTGCTGTGGTACGGCGGTTATCTGGTTAGGCACAACTACACCAATGGAGGACTTGCCATTGCTACCATGTTTGCAGTTATGATTGGTGGACTGTAAGTACTATATTTACATATTTCGTCCTTTTAGTACACTTTTCCGGTTGCATCTTCTTCCTTAAAATTGCCTTGGCTCTGGTCGGCAGGGCTTTGGGGCAGTCTGCGCCAAGCATGGGTGCATTTGTGAAGGCCAAGGTTGCAGCTGCAAAAATCTTTCGTATAATCGATCACAAACCAGATATAGACCGAAACAGTGAATCGGGTGTGGAATTGGAGTCAATTACTGGACTTGTGGAGCTGAAAAATGTAGATTTCTCCTACCCATCCAGGCCTGAGGTTCGGATCCTTAATAATTTCTCCCTAAACGTCCCTGCGGGCAAGACCATAGCTTTGGTTGGCAGCAGTGGCTCTGGTAAGAGCACCGTGGTGTCCCTCATTGAGAGGTTCTACGATCCCACCTCAGGTAAATCATGAGTAATTCCATGCTAAATTATCAAACAGAGGTTGTTAGCTTAATGCATTTGAAAATTTGTCCTTTGCGTGAGTGTTTTCCTAGATGAATTTATTATGTCGTAGCGAAGGTAGGTTAATTTAACTCCCGGGTTCCTTTACTTCATGTGATATGTATATTTATGGAGGATCGTGCAAGTTGTTAAGAAGCGTCTCTCATTGAATAAACCTGTGCAGGACAAGTTCTGCTGGACGGCCATGACATAAAGACTCTAAAATTGAGATGGTTGAGGCAGCAAATAGGGCTTGTGAGCCAAGAGCCTGCTCTGTTTGCTACTACCATTAAAGAAAACATACTATTGGGTCGGCCCGATGCAGACCAAGTTGAGATAGAAGAATCCGCGAGAGTTGCCAATGCCCATTCATTCATAATCAAGCTTCCTGATGGCTTCGAGACTCAGGTTAGTTGTTTAAGTGCATTCATGTATAGTTATTGCATGAAACATTGGCACAGATTGTAGATATCATAGTTGCTGGTTGATCTCAACCATATTCTGTATCTTAATCAAATCAGATAGTTAGCGCTGTTTGTTTGGTAGATGCACAATAAATAATTTACTCGTTCTGATAGTTAGACTTTATGTCTCTGAAAATGAAATAAAGAAAAAGAAAATGGTATGATTCTTCAATATTAATCATATTAATTGCAGTAGGTCTGTAGCATCCATACAATTTTTTAGTCTCTACTGAGGTTTGGGATGAAATTTAATTATGAATATTGACCAGAGATGTTTCGTCTCACTTTGGCTCATAATTGATTCTTATGAAAAATTTAATGGTTTTTTGGTCAACAAATTAATTTTAATATATCATTTGATTTTATGTTTTTAAAGTCAATGTAAGGAAGTGTTTGGTCATGCATGCATCTGATGTAAGGTAACATGCTTTTGTCAACAATGCATGTGCAAAAATAAAGAAAACATAAGGGAGGAATGACCAGACCACGAGATTACCTAGTACATATCTGTTGTGTGTGTGTGTGTGTGTGTGTGTGTGTGTGTGTGTGTGAGAGAGAGAGAGAGAGAGAGAGAGAGAGAGAGAACTCATTTCATACAAACTATAAGATAGATGAATGTTTAATTGGACAATTGACTTGCCAGATGAAGTTCACAACATAAATGGAAAATAGTTTGCTTATAGAGTTCACAAGATTACAAAATAAATTACTACTGTAACAAGTTCTACTCTAAAAGAGATTTTAGATCATGCTCTATTCAGTTCAATATCACGTTGAACAAAGATAAAGGAAGCTTTAAAATACTTCAATCCAATCTATATAGGATTCCAACTTTCTATTCCTTCCCTTACGTTTTCTTTAAGAAATAATGGAGAATCTTACCATGCATTGGGGGAGGGGGACGAGTGATTCGAGTGAATATTATCGCAATTTGGTAGTCAAATAAAAGCATTAAGAAACTGAAAAAATGACAGGTAGGGGAGAGAGGATTGCAGCTCTCAGGAGGACAGAAGCAGAGAATAGCTATAGCTAGGGCAATGCTGAAAAACCCGGCTATCCTGCTCTTAGATGAGGCAACAAGTGCATTGGACTCTGAGTCTGAAAAGCTTGTGCAAGAGGCCCTCGACCGGTTCATGATTGGGAGAACAACCCTTGTCATTGCTCATCGCCTTTCTACAATTCGTAAGGCTGACCTCGTAGCTGTACTCCAGCAGGGCGCTGTCTCTGAAATTGGAACTCATGATGAGCTTATTTCTAAAGGGGAAAATGGTGTCTATGCTAAGCTCATTCGAATGCAGGAGATGGCCCATGAAACCGCTCTCAACAATGCAAGAAAAAGTAGTGCAAGGTACCTTTCATCAAGTTTGGAGCATATTCCAAATCCATATTTTTATATGAAAGTTTTGTCCTAATGGATATTTGTGTTGTTCCTTGTACAATGCTATGACAAGACTTAACTATATTTCTGCTTAACTACGATTTTAGTGCCGAAGTTTCTGCCTAACTATGATTTCCATTTATAGGCCTTCAAGTGCCAGGAACTCTGTAAGCTCACCGATAATTGCACGGAACTCTTCCTATGGCCGGTCACCATACTCACGTCGACTATCTGACTTCTCTACGTCTGACTTCAGTCTCTCCATTGATGCCTCACACCCCAACTATCGTTTAGAAAAGCTTGCCTTCAAGGAGCAAGCCAGTTCCTTCTGGCGCCTAGCAAAAATGAATTCACCAGAATGGGTGTATGCTTTAGTTGGATCCATAGGTTCTGTTATTTGTGGCTCACTTAGTGCCTTCTTTGCATATGTTCTAAGTGCTGTCCTCAGTGTCTACTACAATCCAAATGATGCTTACATGAGTAGACAAATCGAGAAGTACTGCTATTTGTTAATTGGGCTTTCATCAGCTGCACTACTCTTCAACACACTTCAGCATTTCTTCTGGGATATAGTGGGAGAAAATCTCACAAAACGAGTAAGGGAGAAAATGTTGGCTGCTGTCTTAAAAAATGAAATGGCATGGTTTGATCAGGAGGAAAATGAGAGTGCTAGGATTGCAGCAAGGCTGGCTCTTGATGCAAACAATGTGAGATCTGCAATTGGAGACCGCATTTCAGTGATTGTGCAGAACACGGCACTCATGCTAGTTGCCTGCACTGCAGGATTTGTTTTGCAGTGGCGCCTTGCCCTTGTCCTCATAGCTGTCTTCCCTGTTGTTGTTGCAGCCACTGTATTGCAGGTTTGTTTTTCCAGCTGAAACCTGAAGCTTGTCTAATGAAGTTTAAGAGTTTATATTTTTATTGGTTTTATATTAATGAAACTATCCTGAAGCTAGTCCTAAACTGACAAGGACAATATGGCTGATCTTTGACAACATTTTTAACACAAATTTCACAATATGCACAACCAATTGAGTAGTGTGAATGACATTTTAGGAAAATGATACCCATTTATTCTTCTCGTGATGAAGTACAATATTTTGATAGTGTGCCCTGATAATCCAAAATTGAAATGTGGTGTCCATAGGGTATATCTGGAATTCTTATGTCAACACAGTTATTGACTGTTTTTGTTAAATTTTCAACAGAAAATGTTCATGACTGGTTTCTCTGGGGACCTGGAAGCTGCCCATGCCAAGGCCACCCAGCTAGCAGGGGAGGCCATAGCCAATGTAAGGACAGTTGCTGCCTTCAATTCAGAGGCAAAAATTGTTAATCTTTTCTCCTCCAACCTCAATGCTCCACTTCGACGATGCTTTTGGAAGGGACAGATTTCTGGAAGTGGATTTGGAATAGCTCAGTTTGCCCTGTATGCTTCCTACGCTCTTGGTCTCTGGTATGCTTCCTGGCTTGTCAAGCATGGGATATCCGATTTCTCGAAAACAATCCGAGTTTTCATGGTCCTCATGGTCTCTGCCAATGGTGCAGCTGAAACACTAACCTTGGCTCCTGACTTCATTAAGGGTGGTCGAGCCATGCGATCAGTCTTTGACCTCCTCGACCGTAGAACTGAAATTGAGCCTGATGATCCTGATTCTACCCCAGTTCCAGACCGCCTTCGTGGAGAAGTTGAATTCAAGCATGTAGACTTTTCTTACCCCAGCCGCCCTGATGTGCCAATTTTTCGCGACCTGAGTCTCCGGGCCAGAGCAGGCAAAACTCTTGCACTAGTGGGTCCTAGTGGATGTGGTAAGAGCTCAGTAATTGCACTTGTCCTGAGATTATATGATCCAACATCTGGACGGATTATGATTGATGGAAAGGACATTAGAAAATACAATCTTAAGTCCTTGAGACGACACATTGCAATGGTCCCTCAAGAGCCATGCCTCTTTGCTACTACCATTTACGAAAATATTGCTTATGGCCATGAGTCGGCTACTGAGGCTGAGATTATTGAAGCTGCAACTCTGGCCAATGCGCACAAGTTCATATCAGCATTGCCGGATGGATATAAAACATTTGTTGGCGAAAGAGGGGTTCAACTTTCTGGGGGACAAAAGCAGAGAATTGCAATTGCCAGGGCATTTGTGAGGAAGGCAGAACTAATGCTGCTTGATGAAGCAACAAGTGCACTGGATGCTGAATCTGAGAGATCTGTCCAGGAGGCTCTTGAGCGGGCTTGCTCAGGCAAAACAACAATTATTGTTGCACACCGGCTGTCAACTATCAGAAATGCACATGTCATTGCTGTGATTGATGATGGGAAAGTAGCAGAGCAAGGATCTCATTCCCATCTATTGAAAAATTACCCAGATGGGTGCTATGCACGAATGATCCAGTTACAAAGATTCACACACAGCCAAGTCATTGGAATGGCATCAGGTTCAACTTCTTCAGCAAGACCCAGAGAAGATGGGGAGAGGGAAGGCTAGTAAAGTGGGTGGGAGAAAAGTGAAAACAGGAGTATATTCCTTATACCCACCCTATTATTTTTTGGTCCTTCGCTTTGGTTTCTCTGCTTTGGTATAGTATAGTATGTGTATTAACTATTTTGACATACAATATGTTCTTGTCTTCACGAATCTTCCCAAGAAAATTTATGACGGAGAATATACCCTTGAGATTGAAATACAAAATTCTGCATGAATGCACCCATCTTTATGCATTTATAGAGACATCCCTCGTGCATTATGTTTGTCGAGTCTGCTTCCAAGAGTGATAATAGGAGAGAAAACATGGAGAGTGTTGGAAATAATTGAGAGGGATTGGTGCCAAGCCAGGCCCCTACAACTCAAAATTTGACATGTACTGTTCTAAACTTCTCTTGCTCCATCATATCAGGCGTGGAAGACCAGCGGATACTCCCCAACAATGATCGGAGGGCGTGTAGATGGAGAGTGATGGTGAGTAATTGCGTTAGAATTGCATCTCTCCGACACTGATCGCCAAGTGATGGGTGTAAGGGCCCTGGATGTAGACCTTGGGACAAAAAACATGAGGCCTCCTGAGTGTGTGTATTATATGTACCGCAATCGAAACTCTAAACACAGCCTGTTCTTGGCAATCTTAGGTCGTCCTATCTAGATCTCACTTGGGTCTGCCATGTTTTTATGATTGGGCTGGTGGGGAACAACATTATTGGAGTCTCAAAGCTCACATGTCGTTGTGCATGTACATGAGTTTTAAAGATAGATATAACAATTTGAGGGCACCTAGTAAAGAAGAAAGTAGCTGTTAGTGGACAGAAAAAAGGAGAGGCGTTATGGATGTGGAAAATGACAGTGGCGGATGACGGAGTTTAATTGAGAAGGGTCTATGTAGGCTAGGCATGAGTGGGCCACTTCTGATGTCTTTATCGTTAAGACACATAACCACGTAAGGATGTGAGCGACTATAGCCTATAGATGCCTTGGTTTGGATTACAATGGCGTTTAGTAATCTCCGCCGCGTCCTATTTCCAAGTCTTTTTTAAAATGAGTAATTATTGAAGGAAAATTATACTTGTTGTATGAATTTGTTCTTTTAAAATTACCGTTCCAGTATTTTAATTATTTTCTTAAATATTTGTGTAAAAAAATTTAATTGCGTTACATTTTATGATCGATAAGAGTAGCACCAATCCATATTTCAGAGCTACTTTATAAATTCTCTCTTTAGATACCTATGATTTATTGGAGACATAGATGTTGAAAGTTGCATTCCCACTCAAGACCCACCTGTATAAATGCTCTATGTTCCCTATCACTACTTAGCTTTAATTTCCATTTTCTGGTCTCACTCTCTCTGACCACCTCTCTTGTTGCCATTTCCGCATTAGATGAAGTGAATCCACTGTTTCTCCTTTAAAAATTAAAAACAAAAATACCCTATTGCTTGTGGGAGGTAGTGGGAATCACACACTGTTTTGCTACTGGCAGCAATTCACTAAAACATACATCATTTTGTCTGATTAGAAACGGCAAAGACGGAAAACAAACTGAGACAACACCTATTTAACATATCATTTTCATCTTTACTCTGAAAAAGTTTTCTCAAATACTGATAAAAAGATTTTGCTGGCAAACAATATGTGAACGAGAACACAACAAGATTCAAAAGAGGGTGTGGCGAGACTTCTCTTTCAGGCCCCGAAACTCGAGCCCATGGTCGTGCAACGAGAAAATTACTACAGGAAAAACTTGGGAAGATTCCAATCTCAAGAGAAACTTTCAGCTTCAAAACCAGTCTTAAAATCATTAGTTCCAGGTCGTTTTGGTAGCAGTAGTAATACAATAAAAATAAAAAGACGCAGCCTGCCAACAGCCAAAGGCCTTGAGAAGAAGCGAAGAAGATAAACACTTGATTCCAAATCACAAAAAGGAGACTTGAAAAATGACAGCCAAAGCAAAAACAGAATCAAAAGAGAACAATCTTTCTGCACCGAGTGATGATGTGGGTTCTTGATTAGTTTACAGACATGCGAACTAAATAAACTGGCAACTTCCTCAAGTTCCAACTCAACCAATCAAATTCAAGAGCACTACTACTATAGACAAAAAAAGAGACAAATCCATGATTTCAAAGTTGTTTGGGCAGTGAGATGAGATGAGATAAGATAGTTTTATATAAAAGTTAGAAGTTAAATAAAATATTGTTAGAATATTATTTTTTAATATTATTATTGTTTTAGGATTTGAAAAATTGAATTGAGATTTAAAAAAGTTGAATTGTTTATTATATTTTGTGTGAAAATTTAGAAAAATTATAATGATAAGATGAGATAAGTTGACAATGTTTCTCAATTTAAATGGCCTAGTTTAAATTAGTGATTGACAGCAATCAACATATCTGTCTTTAGAATTAGGAGTGGTGTTTAGAAAGGATATATTGTGAATGAGATGTGGTTTGTTGAGTACTTAGAAGTTAAAGGAGCGAGTTTATAAGTAGATATGATCAAACTCTTTTATTGATTTAACTTTTCGATGATATGTATTTCCTAAAGATGTTGTTGGGGGTAAATATTTCGGGCCTAGTCAAGGACCCGTTTAGTCCAACGCATGATAAAGTTGTCATGAAGAAGTTAAAGGGAAAAGGAGGAAAGAGATAAGGTCAAGAAAAAGATCAGATGGAGAAAGACAGGTCAGACATGAAAAGAGGCATGAAGTGACATAAAATCGAATTTCTTAACAACTACTACAAAGTCCCAATAAAAAGGATTTGAGATATGAGGGAAGGGGACTTCTAGACTTCTAAGCGACTACTAGAAGACAAAGAGAAATCTTTTTCAATCTCACAAGTTGAGACACCATTTTTATCTTCTCTAGGCTAAAAGGGACTCAAACCCTATTCTACCGTTAGATACGAGAGAACATGAGAGACTATAAAGTACTCCCATCATAATTGATTTGCCCTCCAAACGATCCGTGGATGTAGACCCTGTGTTGAACCATGTAAATATGTGTGTCTTATTCCCTATTTACATTTTCAGTATTCTTTCTCTATTCACTGCTATGTCATGTAAGCAAGTAATCAAATACTCAATGTAGTATATATCATTTCATGCTAAAATGACATTTATAATACGAATGTGGCGTTTATATAAGAATCATAAATAAATTATCTAAGAGTAAGTTAGAGGCTAACTTACAAACTTCTCAAGTTTAGAGAATTGAAGCGTCTATAATCAAAGTTATGCTAAGTTAGGATTTGAACCTCTAAGGAAGATGTTCAAAGTCAAAGGATTCAAAAATTCAGTATTCACAAAATTGTGCCTATACTTAGCAAAATTGCACTAAGGCCCTAAATTTTTTCTATTTGCATTTTTGGCCCCAAAATTTTCACAAACCCCATATTTTCTATGTTCTAAATCTATCTATGACCTTAGAATTTAAAAATCAAATCACAACTATGCCAAAACTCATCAACCCGTGGCATGCATCAATGTGGATTTATTTGTGATTTCAAGCCTATAGCTTCTATGCATGGATGTGTACTCAAATTCATCAAGTTTCAATAGTAATTATAACCTTAGGGATAATTAAAACTTAGGCATCAGGTCATAAAAGCTCAGCTCAACACTTAAACATGGCTTGAAGACCTTAATTCTCACTAAACCATCCATTAAGCAAATGCATGATGTTTCTAGCTTTCCTTACCCAAAGATATTCCGAAACATAGTTAACTCATGCATTTACATTTATTATCCCAATCATAAAGATTTTCTAAATACACATTATTCAAGCTTAGGTAAAATAATCAAAACTCTATAAGTTAAGCATAAACTAATAAAAACATATGCATGCTAGATGATCAACACAAGCTAGAATTAAATCTTATTATGGCATGCTTCCAACCTCAACATTAAACCTTCATCATTCAAAGACATTAATGAATCATATAAAACCATATCAAGTCATGCCATGGCAAAAAACTTGACCGAGAGTAATTTATTTCGTCAAAACATAAAATCTGACCCGGTTTGACATTAGCATGCTAAACCCTAATTAAAATAAGTCAAAACCTCATTCCCATGCCATAAATTAAAGCCTAATATGTCATTATAACAGTTAAAAAAGATAGGGCAAGATTACTTACAGAAATCGTGGCCCTAAAGCTCTCAAAACAACTTCACTCAAGAACTCTAAAGAGCTTCACTCAGTTTCACTCTATTGTTTACTAAGGGGGAGAAATGTTCTCAAGACTCGAGAGAAGGCTTGGAGGAGAGGTATGGAAAAATGAGGAAGTGAGGGAGTTATTTATAGGCTTCAAGAGGGGAGGGGGACATTGGCTTTGGATGAAGATGAAGCTTTGGATTGGTGGAGGTGGGAGGTGGAGTGATGAGTGAAGTTTTCAACTGTGTCATGCTTGGTCAACTAAATAGTGCTCTATATTTTGATGATTTCTTCATGATTAGGTGTAAGAGTGTGTCTATAGGTGCAGAGGGGAGCATTGGTGCAGAAAATAAATAAAAAAATTAAAAAAAATCAAAAGAGGAAAACATAATGGAGGCCAACGGTTTTGAATAAAAACTGTCCAGATTTTGATTCCCTTCTTGTCTCATCCTCTTGGTCTTGTTTAGGGGCATTATGACCATCATTGAGTGGCCTTCCCAGGTGGATAAATACTTGGGATTGGTTGCCAATTGGTTAAGCTTGAGCAGAAAATGAAGGTGAGTGATTTGGATGCATGTGGGTTTCGGTCAAGGTGGATGAGTTTCACCTATCATTTTGCCAATCGATTGGGCTGCCTTGGAGAGGTAATTGGGTAAGCTAGCACTTGACTGCTTTAAAGCACTTCTAAGGGACAAAATACAAGGGAGGTGGTGTGGGGTAGTGACCAAAATAGGTGCAAAAAATTCAATTGAAGCCCAAGGCCACTTGGTTTGGTTTCAACTAGGCTTGTATTGGAATTGGTTGGATTTCTTGCCTTGGCTTCTTGGAGCCGATTTTTCCATTACTAGATGTCTAGAACTAAACTAGAAGGGTCAAGGTGGGGTGTAAATGATGAAATTTTCCTTGAGAAGATGGTATAAAAGGCATGGGCTAGGGAATGATTTGGTGCAATGCATATGAAGGTGCACCTAGCACATCTTGGGCTTGAGGGAAACTAATGGTATAGTATATGTGGGCTCCAATTGAAAGAATAAAATAAAAGACAAGGCGTCGGGCTTCAAGGGTTGGGCTTTGGTTGGGCCGAAAGTGGAAGCCTTTGTTGTGGGCCTTGGAGTGGACTTTATTTCCAGATTTGTGGGGCCTATCCATGGACTCAAGGCCTACTAGGTTGGGTCCTAATCTTTGGGTCTTTCTTCAATTGGGCCAAAGTTTTTAATCTTACTAAGTTAGGCCCAATGGCTTTATTCTGACCAAGTTAGGCCTAATATATTGAGTCTAATATATTAGACCCAATCTTTATATTATACCCAATCTAATATATTATACCCAAAAAACTTGGCCCCTTAGTAAACCACTCTTTGGGCCTTCTCCAATCCCATCAAATATTTAACCCAAATTACTTAGCTCTATAAGATGACAAAATCTCCAATATGTTAGTTGTCATTCTAACATTGGCCTCTTGGAACCTTTCCTCAAAATTTAATAAAGTACTAAACTTTTTTCAAAATAATACTACTAAACTAATTAAGATCCAAAAATCTCATTTTCCTTAAAATTAATATTGCACTAGAACCTCAATAATTCTAACCAAACTCAAAGTATACGGTCCTTTTGCCAACTTAAAAATCCAAAAATGTTCTTATTTTCAAAAAGCCTACCTTCTAATTAACTAGGATTAAGGCTACTAAGGTCAAGGCCCAAGGAGCGTTTTAGGAGGGGTGTTACACTAGTAGCACGCACCTGTTCACTTTTCCAGGTCTAAGCTTGCGTGTGACAGCTCGATCCCACGCACCCTCATGCAATGAAAATTGTAGGATTTGTTTCCATTGTTTCCCCTTTAGTGACACTTGTCACTTTCCCACTCGGGGTAGTCCAATCGGCATAGCCTTCTATTTAAACTTGTATACCATTCCTGTTCTTCTCCCTTCATTACCACTCTTCTCATCCCTGCTATTGTCTTCAAGAGTTCTTGGCCCTCATTTTCTCTAACTTCCTTCAACCTTTGATAAACCCTAACCTTTCTTCTTCCTGTCTTCGATGGTGCCTAAGAATCCCTCCTGTTTCTCATCTCGAGGTCTTCCAAGGTCCCAAGGGGTCTAGATCCTCCCAAGGTCTAGGACAGTTCCCAGTTCTTCGAGGGGTACCATTGGTCCTTAGTTGCTTCTTTTATAGATTTGAGGTAGCTGAGGACCTCTTTTGGGGTGCCCAACTCCATCGATTTAGAAATCTTGGGGGCTTTCTAGGGGGCTGTTGTCCCAGAGGGTTTTGTCGCGAATGTGGCATTGTACACATCCTTGTTTTATAATGGACTGTGGCTTCCTTTCTAACGCCTTATCTAAGACATCTTAAGACTTCCTTAGGTTGGCTCTGTCGCAACTTCATTCCAATGCATGGAGGATCTTGATGTCACGCTGCATTATCTAGCGCATGGTCTTGGAGACCGTGGTGAAGATTATCCTGATCTAATTGCCAGAGACTTTCTTTTTACGCATGAGGTGTGGTGACATGACGACAACTTATGCAATTTCTGTTCTCGAGGGTATAAAATGTTGCCCTCCTGGAACTCCACTCTTCTAGTGTCAAGGGCTGGTTCAAATGGTTCGTCTTCATGTCGGGTTAAGATTGGGAATTTCCCGCTGGAGAGGCAGACTGCCATGAGTTCCCTGTCTATGCCATTTGACTGAGTGGAAGTAAGATCACCTAGCGATGGTCTATGCCTCAAGAAGAAGTTTAGATTGAAGTCCTACTAACTAGAGCCAACATTAACCAACTTTTAGGGTCTCCAAATCGAACACATTTTGGGGCCGCCATATCCCAAGGGAGTCATCTGCTTCCTGAGACTGGAAAAGGCCTCCCAATCCTCCAGTGGAAGGAAAGGGAAGAAGCCTTGTACCAAAGAAGAGGTGGCTCATGAGCTGTTAGGGTCCAGCAACAGTAGCTCTGAATCTATGGGAGTGCCTCCCCCGAGCCAGTCTTCATAGGCCCCGTCTTTGTCGAGTGTCATGGAATCGAGTCGAGGACAATAGCCTACTCGAGGACACTAGGATGCCCTCTTGTCTGACCAACCCCCTGTTTCATCCCAACCAGTGCCACCATCTTCTACCCTGCTAAGTGATCAGGGGCCAGCTAGGGTCTCTAGTCGTGAAGAAAAAGAGATCGAGATGACCATCTTCTTAGCCTTCCTCGCCCCTACTCTGATGGGGTCTTATGTTCCCATCCTACCATATGAGGATGTCTCAAAGACACCCAGCTCCGCAAAAGACAATGCTAAGGCACACACCATCACTCCCAAGGCAAAAATTGATACTAAGGTGCCAAGCTCCCCTGGTGATGCCAAGGGTGTCCATTCACCACACACTGATCAATCCAATGGTTGTCCCTAAGCCAGCCCTTGGTTGTCGACCTCAACGAGGAAAGGGTTTCCATGCCTTCCTCTCCCTTCAACTCAAGCTTGACAGTGTTTCATCGACTTCCTTAGAGGAGCCTATTACGGTGACCTCCCTTAGGTGATATAGACTCACTGGGCGAGCAATAGGCCGAGGCATTATTGCAGCCACATAGGTTGACCAGGCGACATATACAAGTACCTCAACGATGCTCGAATTGCTGCCAGAAACTGATGGGCATTCCTTGAGGGCTTCTAGGCAGGAGCAAGTGGTTGATGGGGGTGCGAAAGGGATGCCCGAATTGAAGCCAATGTGTCATTGCCAGTGTGTTCGAGGTGAGTCCAACAACTCGGGTTTTATTTGAGTGAGGGCTAGTCCAAGGATTGTCACCACTCATTCAGGTTTTATTTGTGTGAGGGCTAGTCAAGAGATTGTCACCACTCGTTGGTTCATAGCTAGTCCATTGACTCTGCTTTTATTTGTGTGAGAGTTGGGCAGTCAAGGGACTGTCACTGCCCATTGGTTCGTGGCAAGTCCATTGACTCGGCTTTTATTTGCGTGAAGGTCGATAGTCAAGAGACTATCACCACCTATGTGTTCACGGTGAATCTAGGGACTCAACTTTTATTTGTGCAAGAGTCGACCAATCAAGGGACCTTTTACCATCCAAGGACTTGGCTTTTTAGTTACGCGAGGACTGGGCAATCAAAAGGTTGTCAACATCTGCTGGTTCGTAGCGAGTCTAGGACTTGATTTTTATTTGCATGAGCGCCGAGCTGTCAAGGGACTATCCTTGCCCATTGGTTGGCGGCGAGTCCAAGGACTTGAACTTTTTTTGCCCTAGGGTCGGGTAGTCAAGAGATTGTCACTACCCATTAGTTGGTTGTAAGTCTAATGACTCGGCTTTGATTTGTGCCAAAGCCAAGCAGTCAAGAAACTATTGCCACCCTATTGTTTTGCAATGAGTCCAAGGACTCAACTTTTAATTGCTCAATGGCTGGGCTATTAAGAGACAGTTGTTGTCAATAGTTCACGGCGAGTCCAAGGACTCAACTTTTATTTATGCGAGGGCCAACAATCAAGGCACTATTACCACCCATTGGTTTGCGGCGAGTCTAGTGACTCGGCTTCTATTTGTGCGAGGGCCGGGTAGTCGAGGGATTCAAATTTTATTTTTGTAAGGGTCGAGCAATCAAGAGACTATCCCCACCTGTTGGTTCGCTGGGAGTCCAGGGCCTTAGCTCTTATTTACTCGAGAGTCGGGCACATCAAGGGACTGTCCCTACTCGTTGGTTCGCTGCAAGTCCAGTAACTCGACTTCTATTTGTGCAAGGGCTGAACCTATGATATACCTATAGCATCATTAAGTGGTTGCAAGTATTATATTCTCATGTTTCTTAGGGATGTATCCTCTACATAAATTAGAGTCCTTTGATGCCTTTATAAAGTTCAAGTGTTCTCCTGAACATCAATTCTCCACCGAAATTAAAATTTTTCAATCTTATGGTGGGGAGAGTACAATTTTGAATTCATTTAAAGAGTTTCTACAAACAAGTGGCATCATTCAAAGGATTTCTTGTCCCTTTACACCTCAGTCGCCATGTAGTCTTCAATGAACTTCAATTCCCTACCTATGACTCTTTCTCCTTTCTATTTGGAACCAATGTAGAGGTAGCTAACTGAAGATGACAGTCTTCATAAAAAATCATGGAGGGCATTTGATACACACTCCAATTCTCACTCCTCCCTTACACTCTAAAAATATTACAGATTATATATTTCCAATTACTAAATCATCTTTTGTTGAAGAACATTCCACTTCTCAATGTGTATCATCACCTGAATTTGAAATTGTCTCGGCCTCTCCCCATAAGCACATTGACTTGTCCACCTCATAAGTTGTTTCTCCACCTAAGTCATATCCCTCCCATCCATCGGTTACCCGCTCAAAGTTAGTAGTCCATTGTCCCAAAACCTTTCTAGATTACCAAGTTTACTACACCACAAAGCACCTCTATGTGCATTGCATGCCATTACAAGCCATACTAAATGTAACAGCCCGCTAGAAATTCAATGGTAGAATTTTTATAGACTTGAGGAATCTCGTGAAAACTTCGTAAGATTTCACGAATCGGCTAATCGCAAAGGTTTTAGTCTGTCAACATAATCAGTATTATCACTCACTATGGTGTCATAAATGCGATTTTTAATTGTTTAAGGTAGTTAGAAGTGTTAGAATACGCTATAGTCTACACCACTAGACTCAGTTGAATATTTAGGATTTTATGGTGCAATAATCCATTTTCATAATTTTAGACAAAATGGCTGTTCGAAACTGTGAATTTATTTATAGGGGCACTTTGGGGTTGAGTTTTGGTAAACAATTTTCATTGTAGGTTAATATGGAATATTTAGGATTTTTCAGTACTAAGTTTATTACGCTTTTTTTTATTGAATAGTAACCTCGATAAGCGTACTAAGTGCAGTGTTTTCAAAGTCACAGTGTGGAATGTCCAAATTAGGTTAGAGAAGTTTTATTTAGACACTTGACAAGATCTTAGCCACACATAGTGAATAATATTAGACACTTGGCACAAAGAGGAACCATCAGATGGATTTAGGAAGGAAATCAAGGTGTGAGATCATGCCATCTAAACAAAACCCTTTTCATCTGATCAACTATTTGAGCCAGATCAAAGAGGGTTTCAATCCTAGTGAAACCCTAAATGGTTGGAATCCAATTGAAACCCCAAAAGCTTAGTTGAAGCCGAAACCCTAAACGGTTTCCCCAAACCCTAAATTGGCCTTCAAACCCTTTTTGATATAATTTTTAGCATTGTGTTTAATCACTTGATTAAATTACTTTCACATGCTATTAATTTTTCAAATTCTTGTTATGACATCATTATCCAACCTTTTAAACCTTGGAAATTTGATTGGGCCAAGAAACATTGGATTTGAGCTTGACAACATCTCAAACCCTAATCAAACCCCCTTTAAACCCTAAATTGAAGCCCACTTGGTTGAGACCTACCAAGGCCCATGAATTTGGCCACCTTGGCAAGGCTTCTTGGAGAAGTTTCCTCCCTCACATGGCAGACCATCTACTGCCTTTGGCTGCACCCAATAGTGCATTGATGAGATGGAGAAACCCACCCCATCAACCTCCATACCTCACAGCTTCTGCAGGCTGTCTTTTCCCCTCTCTATTCTCCACTTTATGTCACATATCTACCTCCAATCAATGGTCATTCAAGTCCATATCTTCCCCCTCCAGAAGTATAGAGTCGTACAAGACACACTACTTGTGACGCCCCCAAATTCCGCTTGGGATTGAACGGACATTTGAAGCGTCGAGACATGCAACACAAGGTTACCTGCCCCCGTTCATGACATATAAGATGCAATGTTCCTAACATGCATCTAGCATTATGCAATATTCGCAGCGGATAATTTTTTTCTTTAGCAATACTATGCACCAAACTAAAAATATCCCAAATACTTGAAACATATTTCATACATAAAGACATACTAAAAAGCCGTGATCACCACACTAGTCTAAAATGGTTGTGATCAAAAGAATACTTGAGATACAACTCCAAAAGTACAAGTATTAACCTAAGTTAAATACTATACCATCATCAACATCGCACCGTGGCCTAGTCGACCGTATTCAGTTGGTCAGATTCCAATTCTCCTTTGGGTCCTGTAACAAGATCTACCATTCGGGGGGAATGGTAGTTGGGACTACCACAGTGAGATTTGATTACAAATCTCAGTAAGTTAACATAAAACTTATACACAGGTTAAAAATGCATGCATGGCAGTAAAAGCATAAATGCATAATTATAGTCATACATAAACATAGTATAACTTGACATATAGCATGATTTAACCAGAACTGAAACGTAAACTGAACTTGACTTAACATGGCATGAACTTAAGCTTAACACATAACATGAACAATCAACATAACATGAACGTGAAACATAACATGGACATGAACATAACATAGCATGAACGTGAGCTTGAACATATCATAAACGTGAACATAACATGATGTGAACATGAACTTGGAACATAACATGAACATGAACATAACATGTACGTGAGCATAATATAACATGAACTTGATCTGAAACTTGACTTAACATAAACTTGGAATATTATTCAATTGTCTTGATTAATAACATGCGTTAATACGTACTCCACAATTGTTGTGGCCCCACGTATTCAAGTAACATAAAACATAATACGTACTCCACAGTTGTTGTGGCCCCACGTATTCTACATGTCACAATTGCTGTGTCTCATGTAGTGTATGCTCCACAGTTGTTGTGGCCCCATACTTCATGTAACATAAAATATAATACGTACTCCACAGTTGTTGTGGCCCCACGCATTATAAGTAACATAAAAATAATACGTACTCCACAGTTGTTGTGGCCCCACGTATTCTACATGTCACAATTGCTGTGTCTCATGTAGTGTATGCTCCACAGTTGTTGTGGCCCCATACTTCATGTAACATAAAATATAATACGTACTCCACAGTTGTTGTGGCCCCACGCATTATAAGTAACATAAATATAATACGTACTCCACAGTTGTTGTGGCCCCACGCATTATAAGTAACATAACATAAATATAATACGTACTCCACAGTTGTTGTGGCCCCACGCATTATAAGTAACATAAATATAATACGTACTCCACAGTTGTTGTGGCCCCACGCATTATAAGTAACATAACATAAATATAATACGTACTCCACAGTTGTTGTGGCCCCACGCATTATAAATAACATAACATAAATATAATACGTACTCCACAGTTGTTGTGGCCCCACGCATTATAACTAACATAACATAAATATAATACGTACTCCACAGTTGTTGTGGCCCCACGCATTATAAGTAACATAAATATAATACGTACTCCACAGTTGTTGTGGCCCCACGCATTATAAGTAACATAACATAAATATAATACGTACTCCACAGTTGTTGTGGCCCCACGCATTATAAGTAACATAACATAAATATAATACGTACTCCACAGTTGTTGTGGCCCCACGCATTATAAAAATAACATAAATATAATACGTACTCCACAGTTGTTGTGGCCCCACGCATTATAAGTAACATAAATAATACGTACTCCACAGTTGTTGTGGCCCCACGCATTATAAGTAACATAAAATATAATACGTACTCCACAGTTGTTGTGGCCCCACGCATTATAAGTAACATAAAATATAATACGTACTCCACAGTTGTTGTGGCCCCACGTATTATACATAACATAACATGTCTTATCTTTCTTAATGCATGAGATATTATTTAATATCATATACTTTTCTAACATGGCGTATACTTGTAAATGGCACAATATGATTTAATCATAAACATTTCATGGCATACATGTATCATATGGCATACTTAACATGGCATACTTATAACATACAACATTGTATGACAGAAAAGATTGTGTAACAGATAAATATTCATGAGAGATTAAATCATACGTAACAGATAAACATGTAATGACATAGCATGACATGGCATATACGATAACATACATACATAAATTGTAGTTCCCTTACCCATCACACATACACAATAAACTGATAGTAAGTTAGAGGCTAACTTACCTCGATCGTCGCGTTCTATGAGAATAGAGTGCGAAACACGAGGAACTGCACAACAGTTGGAAGAGGAACACTCAAGTCCTTAAGATTTTCACTTCTGAACTCAATTGTCATATTGTAAGCACTTGCAACACCACGGCAACTTGAGGTTTCACTATAATCTGAAGAGATAATTTGACTTCAGAAAGCCTTTGCACTAAAACAAGTTCATTAAAATTATCAATAATAACCAAACAAACAATTCCTTTCTCAATCCATATACTCTTAGCCATAGTCAACCCCAAGATGACACCAGTCACCCCGGACTATAATCCATAACACCACTGCTTCGGGACACTGTTATACAGTTTCCCAACACTACACCATACGCTCCATACTTCTCTGCTACGCCATCCAACCCTTCGTGACACGCCATCCGGTGTATCACGACTTAATACAGAGTACACTCACGTGAACTCTCTTCCATCCACACTACAAAACCCATCACTGCGATACACGTCTCACGGTGCATCGCTACGCGACACGGAGTACGCGCTACGCGTACTTCCTTCGCTACAACACTCATCAACACGATGCACATCACACGATGCATCGCCATACAACACGGAGTACACTACATGCGTACTCCCTTCCTTCTACGACACACATCACTACAGCGCACGTCGCGCGGCGCGTCGCTGCATTACACAGAATACGCTACACGCGTATTCTCTTCACACAACCCGCCGTATCACATCTACGGCATCCATCTCACGCCTATACTTCACAGCACAGTCCACAAAATACACAATCAAACTCAACACTTCACAACCACACTTCCCTTCACAACTACGCAACGAACTCCACAAATACAACTACACAATTCACAAACCAACCAACTAACTATTTTAAACGTAAAATAACTAGAGATAGAAGGTTATACCATCGACGGGATAACCCGTGCGTCGCTCGTTGTTCGTCACGAACATGCGTCGGAGGAGCGTACGTGGCGGTACGGTGTCTGTCCACCACATAAAGTGGTAGTTTGGGCTTGAGAAAGGCTAGGCGTGGTCTTGGAAGACTCACGGTCGCCTCGTGGTGGTCAAAGGTGGCGGAGCACGGCGGCGTCACGCCGTGAATAGTAACTCCGAACGGTGAGCGGAGGAGACGCGAGGTAGCGAAAAGCCATAGAACTTCATGGAAAGCTAGGGAAAGGTAAAGGAACATGTGGTGGAGCTGTGGTGGTGAGGTGGTGTAGTCCACGCCGCCGGCGAGCGGCGGTTCTGGGCGGAGAAAGAAATCGGCAACAGGGGAGAAAACAGGGCAGGGGCAGCAACTTCCGGCGGCTCTCGGAGACTAACGGCTGGTCCGATGGCTCTGAAAATTGGAGGGGATGAACTTTGGTGAGAGAGGAAGAGAATGGCGGTGGTGGTGTACGACACCTCCACCGGACGGCGGAGAAACGGGCGGTCAAAGGGGCGGCGACGGTAATGAGACAAGAAGGAAGAGAACGGGAAGAGAGAGAGAAGGAGAGGCCGGTTTAGTACACCACCGGCGTGGTTGGACTCGCCGGAGGGAGGGGGAGAGGCCGGAGTGGGAGGTGGGGTCCGGCGGCCGGAGGTGGCGCCGGCTGGAGCCTTGAACCGATCGGCCATGGTGGTTCCTTCATCCATCCGTCGGCCAAGAGAGAGAGAGAGGGAGAGAAAAAAAATAAAATAAAAAGAAAAAGAGAAAAAGTGAAGAGAAAAAGGGTAGGGCCAGAGTATATTGCTTCAAATCTATATTTCGGGATCCTCAAATAAACCAACAGTGAGTTAAAACACTGATTAAAAACGCTTAAATGTCTTATTTTAAATAAAACACTTTAAATAAAACACTACTGATGAATTAAGGTAGAATATTATTTTATAAACTAAAATTTATAAAATAATATTTCTTCATCATTATATAAAAATGATAAAGTACCGTTAATTAATCAAAGTGCATAAAACACTTAAATTTAAATAAGAATTTTCAACGTAAAATTAAACCTCTTAATATCTTAAAACAATTAAAATATTTAATCTAAATAAATATCCACAATTATAATATTTTCAGAACTCATTAAATTATTATAATTGTGCTACTTTAAAAACAAGCTTATTTAATACTTTGAAATTCGATGGATAAGATCCGGAAAAACGCTCATCGAGGTACAACGCTTAGGATAGAACTGTTCATGATTTTACAGCTGTCGGTGAAGAACAAATTACGTGATTTACGGAAAAGATAATCTATACGCGTGATTCCAGATGAGGGTAAAGACGAGAGAGATGTGATTGCTGTCGGGAAATAATCCAAAACTGATAATTTTAGCGGGCTGTTACATCCTCCCCTCCTAAAAAGAAGATTTCGTCCTCGAAATCGACGCAAGTACAAACGTAAAACACGCTTAAAACATTGTAGATAGTTTGAAAAAAAAGAACCGTCCGTGACCCGACAAGTGCTGCAAAGTCTCGAGGCCTACTCTATGAATTTAATACAGCTGGAGATTTGAACAAACGCCTGATGTTGATGACAACCGTGATTGAAGGCTTTGAGTTTCTATAAAGAAACAGGATCATCTTCATCCATCGGAAAAAAAAACATCGCTTCTTGATCTGTGTTTTGTTTTTCCATAACAAAAGAATGGCTGGTCAAAACTCTTCCACTAATGTTCCAGACTTGAATCAGGAACCCTTGACGCATCAACCATCAATCTTCTCTCCTGAGGTCGTCAATACTACGATAGGAGCAGCGAACTGTTCTTCTAGTAGGACTGATTCTGAGATTATTACAGAATCATGGAAGCTCAGTAGTCAATATGCTGCCTCTGTTACGATCATGTCTCGGAGGTTACTGGCGAGGGTAAGTGAGATTGATCATCTTAACATCCAAATATCTGAGTTACAACAAAAGCTTGCTAATAAGGATAGAGAAAATAAAAGGCTACAGCAAGAAAACCAAGAGTTGAAGAAATTTGCAGATTGGTATGCTCATGATCTGCAACCACGAATAGAAGAGCTGGAACGAGAAAGGATTCAGATACAGGGTCAACATCGGCAGATAACAGCAGAGGTTCATCGTTTTCTAGAGAAATAGGGACAAACTACTGTTAATCTAGCTGGCTTAGTAAGAAACTTTTGACAAAGCGTGTCCAGCAGATCTTGTATTTCTTTTGACTAAAAAAAGATTTGAAGAGAAACTAGTTTGTCTTCTTCTTTATGTTATCTCTATAAAATCAGTCTTCAACTCAATCCAATATGCATCAAAACTTATTCTCATCTCTATAACTCCTCTGCATTCCTTCAACATTCTCGCTTTAAGTTTTCAATTCTTTTCTCCATGGCTCAATCTTCTAACATTTCTCTAGATCCAACCATGAGGTATTCAGCACCTCAACCTCCTGTCCTTTCTGCAGCTGCCATAGGTGCCATGCTGCAGCAAGAAAATACTAGTATGGCTAATAAGTCAGACTCCGATGCTGTCTACGACTTGGTGAGTCTTGGGACTCGCTACTCATCTTCTATAATTGCTTTTTCCCAGCGGGTACAAGCCAAAAACCAAGAGGTTGAAAGGCTTAAAGAACAAATTGTTGTACTTCAACGAATTGTTCAAGAGTCTCACACCAGGGAAGGAATCCTTCAGCAGCAGAATAAACAGCTGAAAACTCTACTGGATTCTTCATTCCGCTTGCCAGCTCCCATGAATAGGGATGATATGATATTGTATGAAGAGAGTGAGCGTCTCCANAAGAGATAATTTGACTTCATAAAGCCTTTGCACTAAAACAAGTTCATTAAAATTATCAATAATAACCAACAAACAATTCCTTTCTCAATCCATATACTCTTAGCCATAGTCAACCACAAGATGACACCAGTCACCCCAGACTATAATCCATAACACCACTGCTTCGGGACACTGTCATACAGTTTCCCAACACTACACCATGCTCTACACTTCTCTGTTACGCCATCCAACCCTTCGTGACACGCCATCCGGTGTTTCACGACTTAATACAGAGTACACTCACGTGAACTCTCTTCCATCCACACTACAAAACCCATCACTGCGATACACGTCTCACAGTGCATCGCTACGCGACACGGAGTACGCACTACGCGTACTTCCTTCGCTACAACACTCATCAACACGATGCACATCACACGATGCATCGCCATACAACACGGAGTACACTACATGCGTACTCCCTTCCTTCTACGACACACATCATTACAGCGCACGTCGCGCGGCGCGTCGCTGCATTACACAGAGTATGCTACACACGTATTCTCTTCACACAACCCGCCGTATCACATCTACGGCATCCATCTCACGCCTATACTTCACAGCACAGTCCACAAAATACACAATCAAACTCAACACTTCACAACCACACTTCCCTTCACAACTACGCAACGAACTCCACAAATACAACTACACAATTCACAAACCAACCAACTAACTATTTTAAACGTAAAATAACTAGAGATAGAAGGTTATACCATCGACGGGATAACCCGTGCGTCGCTCGTTGTTCGTCACGAACATGCGTCGGAGGAGCGTACGTGGCGGTACGGTGTCTGTCCACCACATAAAGTGGTAGTTTGGGCTTGAGAAAGGCTAGGCGTGGTCTTGGAAGACTCACGGTCGCCTCGTGGTGGTCAAAGGTGGCGGAGCACGGCGGCGTCACGCCGTGAATAGTAACTCCGAACGGTGAGCGGAGGAGACGCGAGGTAGCGAAAAGCCATAGAACTTCATGGAAAGCTAGGGAAAGGTAAAGGAACATGTGGTGGAGCTGTGGTGGTGAGGTGGTGTAGTCCACGCCGCCGGCGAGCGGCGGTTCTGGGCGGAGAAAGAAATCGGCAACAGGGGAGAAAACAGGGCAGGGGCAGCAACTTCCGGCGGCTCTCGGAGACTAACGGCTGGTCCGATGGCTCTGAAAATTGGAGGGGATGAACTTTGGTGAGAGAGGAAGAGAATGGCGGGGTGGTGTACGACACCTCCACCGGACGGCGGAGAAACGGGCGGTCAAAGGGGCGGCGACGGTAATGAGACAAGAAGGAAGAGAACGGGAAGAGAGAGAGAAGGAGAGGCCGGTTTAGTACACCACCGGCGTGGTTGGACTCGCCGGAGGGAGGGGGAGAGGCCGGAGTGGGAGGTGGGGTCCGGCGGCCGGAGGTGGCGCCGGCTGGAGCCTTGAACCGATCGGCATGGTGGTTCTTCATCCATCCGTCGGCCAAGAGAGAGAGAGAGGGAGAGAAAAAAATAAAATAAAAAGAAAAAGAGAAAAAGTGAAGAGAAAAAGGGTAGGATCAGAGTATATTGCTTCAAATCTATATTTCGGGATCCTCAAATAAACCAACAGTGAGTTAAAACACTGATTAAAAACGTTTAAATGTCTTATTTTAAATAAAACACTTTAAATAAAACACTATGATGAATTAAGGTAGAATATTATTTTATAAACTAAAATTTATAAAATAATATTTCTTCATCATTATATAAAAATGATAAAGTACCGTTAATTAATCAAAGTGCATAAAACACTTAAATTTAAATAAGAATTTTCAACGTAAAATTAAACCTCTTAATATCTTAAAACAATTAAAATATTTAATCTAAATAAATATCCACAATTATAATATTTTCAGAACTCATTAAATTATTATAATTGTGCTACTTTAAAAACAAGCTTATTTAATACTTTGAAATTCGATGGATAAGATCCGGAAAAACGCCATCGAGGTACAACGCTTAGGATAAAACTGTTCATGATTTTACAGCTGTCGGTGAAGAACAAATTACGTGATTTACGGAAAAGATAATCTATACGCGTGATTCCAGATGAGGGTAAAGACAAGAGAGATGTGATTGCTGTCGGGAAATAATCCAAAACTGATAATTTTAGCGGGCTGTTACACTACTTTCCCTTTAATCACTTCTTCACCCCATTCTTAGAGAGAAACCCAAAAGAGCTCTCTCAGGCAGATTTCTTAGTCTTTTTGCGTGGAGCTTTTCGACCCTTTGTAAGTATTTTCACATGATGAATCCTTATAAAATTTGTTCCTCTTTGAGTACAGTTTCCGTAGATATATTATTTGTATCATTCCATGGTCATTTGGTCTGTCAAAAGTATTTTTAACCATGGAAATGTCATTTTAGGCGTGAATCTGGAGAGTATGTTATTTTTTGGAGTTTTTGACCAAGCTAATGGACATATCTTGGTCCAAAAATTTTATGCAGTGTTTTTAGCATGTTTTTAAGAGTGTTCATTGAGGTTTTGTTGCATGACTAAATATTTTGATGATAGATTTTCTTAGATCTAGAAACTTGAAAACTAGAAGTGGCAAAACAGTTTTATTTGGAGAAAGTTTGAATATTTCGAGGTTTGATCTTACTCTAAAGGCTTTGATATTTTTATATGATGATCCTACGTCTCTTATTTTCATGTTAGGATGTTAGTTTGAACATATGTAGTATTAGTTTCAAAGATATGATTTTTCTATGCAAGAGGATTTCGGTTAGGCCTAAGATTTGATTTTTTGGATTAGATCCATGTTTTGTTGATTTTTAGCCATGTGATATTAAGTTTGATGGTTGGATCCTATTTAAGACACATTTTTAAACCATGTGATGTTTTAGTTTGAAGATCTCATCTTTGTAAGCCATGGATCAAGAGATTTATCAAAGTTAGCTGAGGAAAAAGTTTCTATTTTTGGGCTAAATGTAAAACCAAAAACTCCAAGTGTTATTTTGTGATTTTGGTGACTTAAAGCATGGTTGATCTTATAATTATGTTATGAATATGTTAGAAGTAAGATTTGATTTTTGGAACTTTTGGAGATGTTTTGATTTAGGGTCAAAACTTATGATTAAGTGTTTAAATCTTTTTACAAAATGTTTGATATTGATTATAAGCCTTTTCTAAATGGATGTTTTAAGTATGGTTTTAAACTTAGGATAGGAAGATCCTTGTTGCAAAATTTTAGTTTAAGCATCAGTTTTGAAGTTGAAAGGAATTGCAACAAAAATCAAGAGAAATAGCCTATGGATGTTTCGACCATAGTGTGTTTTCCATAATTGTGTTGTGTTTTAAAGTTTTCTAAGTTGATATTTGAGTTTAGGACAAAATTTTCATGAGGAATGTAAATTTTGAAAATTTTTGGAGTTAGTATGTGAAATCCTTAAGTTAAAGGTAAAATGGTCATTTTCCTACATGTAAAGGATAAAATGGTAATTTTACTCTAAGTTATCTTGTTTTCATGTTTCTAATTGTTAATAATTAAATTTCTATATTTTAGAATACCCTCTTACAGTTCCTCGTGTTTCGCACTTTATTCTCGTAGAACGCGACAATCGAGGTAAGTTAGCTTCTAACTTACTATCAGTTTACTGTGTATGTATGATGGGTAAGGAAACTACAATTTATGTGTGTATGTTATCATATATGCCATGTCATGCCACGTCATTACGTGTTTATCTGTTACACATGATTTATTCTTTCATAAATATTTATCTGTTACACAATCTATTCTATCATGTAGTGCTGTAAGTTATAAGTATGCCAAGTTAAGTATGCTATATGTTACATGTATGTCGTATCATATAATATTCATTGTTGCAAGTATGTCACGTCAAGTATGACATCTGTTACATGTTCGGTCATGTTACGAAGTGTTTCCATCTCAAGTAAGTCATGTCTTTCGAGTTACGTTTAAGTCAGTTGTTTCTAGCATACTCGTGATGTAATCATTATGATTGTCCGAGCATCTCCACTTGTAATTCACACGAGGTACTTTTGGCGAAATCATTTTGATTGTCAGAATGTCGTTCAAGTTCAGTTATGCAGATACTCCTAGCATAATCATTCTGATTGTTAGGGTATCTTATTTAAAATACTCATGATGGAATCATTCTGATTGTCAGAGTATTACTAGGTACTCCTGGTGTAATCATTCTGATTGCTAGGGTACGTGTTTTAAGATACTCGTAATGGAATCATTCTAATTGTCAGAGTATTACTAGGTACTCCTAGTGTAATCATTCTGATTGCTAGGGTATGTGTTTTAAAATACTCATGATGGAAACATTCTAATTGTTTGAGTATCTTTGATGGAATATGTTGGGCGGAATCATTCTGATTGTTCACTATTCCTAACGAAACGACTGGCGGAATCATTTCTGATTGTCAGAATTCAAGTCCAACTTTATGTCAAGAAGTTAAGAATAAGCAATCATGGTGACCCCATGAGATAAGAATAATTTTCAGATCAAGTCCACGTTAAGTCAAGTTTTAGATCACGTTCATGTTATGTTATGTTATGTTATGCTCACGTACATGTTATGTTCATGTTCACGTTAAGTTTCAAGTTCATGTTCATATCATGTTATGTTCACGTTTATGATATGTTCAATCTTACATTCATGTTATGTTATGTTCATGTTCACGTTATGTTTCAAGTTCACGATTCTATCATGTACATGTTATTTTCAAGTTCACGTTCATGTTATATATGTTATGTTCACGTTCACATTATGTCTTAAGTTCACGTTTATGTCATCATGTTATGCTCAGGTTTATGTTAAATTCAAGTTCATATTTACGTTATGCATGTTCACGTTCATGCTATGTTTCAAGTTCATGTTTATGTTATGTTACTAGTCCATGTTATGTTTTAAGCTCAAGTTCATATCATGTTAAGTCAAGTTCAGTTCACGTTTAAGTTCAGGTTATGTCAGTTATGTCATGCTATGTGACGCCCCCAAATTCCGCTTGGGATTGAACGGACATTTGAAGCGTCGAGACATGCAACACAAGGTTACCTGCCCCCGTTCATGACATATAAGATGCAATGTTCCTAACATGCATCTAGCATTATGCAATATTCGCAGCGGATAATCTTTTTCTTTAGCAATACTATGCACCAAACTAAATATATCCCAAATACTTGAAACATAATTCATACATAAAGGCATACTAAAAAGCCGTGATCATCACACTAGTCCAAAATGGTTGTGATCAAAAGAATACTTGAGATACAACTCCAAAAGTACAAGTATTAACCTAAGTTAAATACTATACCATCATCAACATCGCACCGTGGCCTAGTCGACCGTATTCAGTTGGTCAGATTCCAATTCTCCTTTGGGTCCTGTAACAAGATCTACCATTCGGGGGAATGGTAGTTGGGACTACCACAGTGAGATTTGATTACAAATCTCAGTAAGTTAACATAAAACTCACACACAGGTTAAAAATGCATGCATGGCAGTAAAAGCATAAATGCATAATTATAGTCATACATAAACATAGTATAACTTGACATATAGCATGACTTAACCAGAACTTAAGCGTGAACTGAACTTGACTTAACATGGCATGAACTTAAGCTTAAAACATAACATGAACAAACAACATAACATGAACATGAAACATAACATGGACTTGAAATATAGCATGAACGTAAACCTGCATAACATAAATAAGAACTTGAAAATAACATAAACTTGAACATAACATGTACGTGAGTATAACATAACATGGACTTGATCTAAAACTTGACTTATCATGTATTTGATCTGAAACTGGACTTAACATAAACTTGGAATCTTATTCAATTGTCTTGATTAATAACGTGCGTTAATACGTACTCCACAGTTGTTGTGGCCCCACGTATTCAAGTAACATAAAACATAATACGTACTCCACAGTTGTTGTGGCCCCACGTATTCTACATGTCACAATTGCTGTGTCTCATGTAGTGTATGCTCCACAGTTGTTGTGGCCCCATACTTCATGCTCCACAGTTGTTGTGGCCCCATGAATACACATAACATAAAATATAATACGTACTCCACAGTTGTTGTGGCCCCACGTATTCTACATGTCACAATTGCTGTGTCTCATGTAGTGTATGCTCCACAGTTGTTGTGGCCCCATACGCATTATAAGTAACATAAAATATAATACGTACTCCACAGTTGTTGTGGCCCCACGCATTATAAGTAACATAAATATAATACGTACTCCACAGTTGTTGTGGCCCCACGCATTATAAGTAACATAAAATATAATACGTACTCCACAGTTGTTGTGGCCCCACGCATTATAAGTAACATAAATATAATACGTACTCCACAGTTGTTGTGGCCCCACGCATTATAGTAACATAAAATATAATACGTACTCCACAGTTGTTGTGGCCCCACGCATTATAAGTAACATAAAATATAATACGTACTCCACAGTTGTTGTGGCCCCACGCATTATAGAATAACATAAAATATAATACGTACTCCACAGTTGTTGTGGCCCCACGCATATAAACATATATATATACTCCATTCCACGCATATATAACATAACATGTCTTATCTTTCTTAATGCATGAGATATTATTTAATATCATATACTTTTCTAACATGGCGTATGCTTGTAAATGGCAAATATGATTTAATCATAAACATTTCATGGCATACATGTATCATATGGCATACTTAACATGACATACTTATAACATACAGCATTGTATGACAGAAAAGATTGTGTAGTAAATATTATAGAGATTAAATCATACGTAACAGATAAACATGTAATGACATAGCATGACATGGCATATACGATAACATACATACATAAATTTAGTTCTCTTACCCATCACACATACACAATAAACTGATAAGTAAGTTAGAGGCTAACTTACCTCGATCGTCGCGTTCTATGAGAATAGAGCGCGAAACACGAGGAACTGCACAACAGCTGGAAGAGGAACACTCAAGTCCTTAAGATTTTCACTTCTGAACTCAATTGCCATATTATGAGCACTTGCAACACCACGGCAACTTGAGGTTTCACTATACTTTGAAGTAGAAGACCATTAGCTTTAGAATCAACAGAATCTCGTGCTTTCCACCTTTACATCATTGATATTAATCTCCACCATAGAGTTATAATACAATTGTTGGTACCGAAGTTCCTGATGACAGCTTGCACTCTTACCATTACTGAATTCACCAAATCACTGCCGCACTTTTACTTGTCAAAAGTCAAATTATTAAAGCTAAAGTAGTTGAAATTTACGTACATGAGTAGAAAAGGTGGAGATGCCAAATAAAGTCTAAAAATTTAAATTAAAATAAATCTGAAATATATATATATATATATTATATAAAGCAAGCTTATCTTTTACTTTGAAATTCGATGGATAAGATCCGGAAAACGCCATCGAGGTACAACGCTTAGGATAAAACTGTTCATGATTTTACAGCTGTCGGTGAAGAACAAATTACGTGATTTACGGAAAAAGATAATCTATACGCGTGATTCCAAATGAGGGTAAAAACGAGAGAGATGTGATTACTGTCGGGAAAGAAACCAAAACGGATTATTTTAGCGGGCTGTTACATGCTATATGTCAAGTTATGCTATGCTTACCTACGATTTTAATTATGCATTCATACTTTTACTGCCACGCATGCATCATTAACCTGTGTAGAGGTTTTATGCTAACTTGCTGAGATTTGTAATCAAATCTTACTGTGGTAGTCCCAACTAACATTCCCTCCCAATGGTAGATCTTGTTACAGGACCCGAAGGAGAATTGAAATCCGACCAACTGAACACGGTCGACTAGGCTATGGTGCGATGTCGATGATGACATAGTATTTAACTTAGGTTACTACTTGTACTTTTGGAGTTGTATCTCAAGTACTCTTTTGATCACAACCATTTTGGACTAGTGTGGTGATCATGGCTATTTNAAATTCCTTTCAAAAAAATAAAAAGAAGAAAAATAAAAAAGCAAATAGACCATCTTATAATTTCATATATTTGAATTTAAGTTCAAGTTTAATCAAAAGAAGCTCCATGATCGGTTGATATGTAGTTCAAGTAGTATGTCTAATATGGGTGCCGAGTAAGGAATGTGGAATCCAAATAAGGAAGAGCATCCAACGCAATCAAGTCTAGCACAATAGAAAACTTTCTCTTTGGAAATATTGCTCTGTTTTGGGAATAAATCCATTAGCTTTAATTTGCTTCATTTTGGAAAGTTAAATAACGGAATAACTATATTATTGTATAGCAGATATGAATAAAGTTATCAAGAAAATTATTATTCAAACTTGTTTGAAAGAGGCGAGTTCCTCATCAACCCAATTGTTCTTGCAATTTTAATTCAACATAGGTGAGGCACGTCAACTATTCTTAACATGTTCTGTCGCCAAAGCTCATAATAATTTGGCATCAGAGCATGTCATAGCAGATCCCCAAATCGAACTCCTAGAGCAGCAAATGGCGAATTTCAGTTGTAGCATGGAAAGGCTCATGAAGAGGTTTGAAGAAACCAGTGCGAAGGTGGACTCTATTGCTAATAGAGGCAATGGCGATGGAGAAGACTCTGGATCATGAAATAGAAATGGGAGGAACAATGGTGGTTGGCAAAATGTAGCAGCACCCAAATTTGCGAAATTCGACTTTCCGAAATATAATGGTTTGGAGGATCCAACAAGTTGGATTTACAGGGTGGAACAATTCTTTGATTATCAACAAACTGAGGAGATGGAAAAATTACATTTGGCTGCGTATCATTTAGATTGGGAGGTGCAAATGTGGTATCAACTTTTTAAAGATGGCGACGGGATTGTATCATGGGAAGCATTAAAGGAAGGACTGAGGATTCGCTATGGTCCAGCTATGTTCGAAGACCACTTTGAATCACTAAGCAAGCTGCAGCAAACGGGCTTCGTTCGAAAATATCAACTTCAGTTTGAACAACTGCTAAGCCATGTAGGGAGGCTGGCTCCCAACCACCAACTAAGATGTTTCATCAGTGGACTGAAGGAACCTGTTCGCACGGATGTGCAAGTGGCGAGACCCACAACCATTACGGATGGGATTGGGTTGGCTAGACTTTTTGAAGCAAGGAGTATGAAGAGGCCCCTTCAGCTGGACAACAGAAGGCAAACCACGTTGGAAGCAACTCCTTCGCCTATGCCTTCAGCCAACTTATCAAGAACAAAGACTCCAATTATCCGACGTCTCAACACCAATGAACTGCAAGAGAGGACGAAGAAATGCCTTTGTTTTAATAGTGACGAGCCATTCACGCCAAGCCATCGCTGTAAGCAATTATTTTTAATTGAAGGAATATATGTGCAGGATGATGATGGGGACAATGGAGTGGAGGTAGAGGAACAATATGACTTTATTGAAGAGCCGAGAATATCCTTACATGCCATGCTGGGGTCGATGCCGCCACAAATAATGAGAGTCCATGTGACACCCCCAAATTCCGCTTGGGATTGAACGGACATTTGAAGCGTCGGGACATGCAACACAAGGTTACCTGCCCCCGTTCATGACATATAAGATGCAATGTTCCTAACATGCATATAGCATTATGCAATATTCGCAGCGGATAATTTAAAATTTTCTTTTTCTTTAGCAATACAATGCACCAAACTAAAAATATCCCAAATACTTGAAACATATTTCATACATAAAGGCATACTAAATAGCCGTGATCACCACACTAGTCCAAAATGGTTGTGATCAAAAGAATACTTGAGATACAACTCCAAAAGTACAAGTATTAACCTAAGTTAAATGCTATGCCATCATCAACATCGCACCGTAGCCTAGTCGACCGTATTCAGTTGGTTAGATTCCAATTCTCCTTCGGGTCCTGTAACAAGATCTACCATTCGGGGGGAATGGTAGTTGGGACTACCACAGTGAGATTTGATTACAAATCTCAGTAAGTTAACATAAAACTCTCACACAGGTTAAAGATGCATGCATGGCAGTAAAAGCATAAATGCATAAGTAAAGTCGTACATAAGCATAGCATAACTTGACATATAACATGACATAACCAGAACTTAAACGTGAACTGAACTTGGAACATAACATGAACATGAACATAACATGTACGTGAACATAACATAACATGGACTTGATCTGAAACTTGACTTATCATGCACTTGATCTGAAACTTGACTTAATATAAACTTGTAATCTTATTCAATTGTCTTGATTAATAACGTGACCCTATGGGTGCGTTAATACGTACTCCACAGTTGTTGTGGCCCCACGTATATCTTAACTTGTACATGATTTGAAACTTATATGAACTTTACATAAGGTGAACCACGCTTGAGTCCGTGGCACCGCATAACATAACTTGTGATGAACACGCTTAGGTCCGTGTCATCCTTCACATGTCTTATCTTTCTTAATGCATGAGATATTATTTAATATCATATACTTTTCTAACATGGCGTATACTTGTAAATGGCACCATATGATTTAATCATAACATTTCATGGCATACTTAACATGGCATACTTATAACATACATCATTGTATGACAGAAAAGATTATGTAACAGATAATTATTCATGAGAGATTAAATCATACGTAGCAGATAAACATGTAATGACATAGCATGACATGGCATATACGATAACATACATACATAAATTGTAGTTCTCTTACCCATCACACATACACAATAAACTGATAGTAAGTTAGAGGCTAACTTACCTCGATCGTCGCGTTCTATGAGAATAGAGCGCGAAACACGAGGAACTGCACAACAGCTGGAAGAGGAACACTCAAGTCCTTAAGATTTTCACTTCTGAACTCAATTGTCATATTATGAGCACTTGCAACACCACGCAACTTGAGGTTTCACTATACTTTGAAGTAGAAGACCACTAACATCAGAATCGTCAGAACCTCGTTTGAATGAGAATGCCACCGTTGCTCATGCAGTAGTCTCCACATCCTTTGACAAAACAGCACCACTTGCCTATACTTTGTTGTCCAACTTTGAAAATTATTTATTTAATTATTACAAGAATCACATGCTCCAATTATACGATAACCAACACTGGCCCGCACATGTGTTATATACTTTATTGACTTTGCCGTGCCGTAAATGACAAGGTTGGTAAGTACTTCACGTATCCTTATGGGTGCCGCCCATGTGAATTTTCATATTGTTTTTTTCTAAGCAATGTGAATTTTCATATATTCAGCAAACTGTAAGGACCCAGATGAGAGATCTGGATCATCCACGTGTCAAAGACGTACCTCTCCCTCTCTGAAGAATTCTCCAAGAAATTTAACCCATTAAACCTGGGCAAGGCAAAAGCCCAGAACGATCCGAGAATTCTAATCATGTTGTTCTCATCTCTTTAGTCAACGATGTTCAATCTGCAGAACCATCTTAAAATAGCAGCAGAACGCATCATTTATGGCAAGATGGCATATCTATATGCCGTATTTCTAGCAGTTGAATTCTGGATCCGATAGCCTAATTACTTGCCATATCACCTCGTCGTGCTGCATCTTTAACCACAAAGAAGAGAAAAGGCGTTGCAGTCGAGCAATTTAATCGATCAAGAAGGTCAACTCCCCTTAACTGGCTACTATAACCCCAAAGATTTCGTCCTCTCCATCCAACGCCCCAGGTCGGTCCTCCACACCGTCGCTCGTGCTGCTCCTCCGTTGCAGATCTCCAAGCCGCAGCACCAAAATAAGATCAGAGTCTCGTTCAAGAGAGCCATCGTTCCCGATTTCCGTGAAGTTGGTGAGAAAAATATTTTCTACTTAGCAAGCTTATCCACCTCCAAGGAAACGTCGGAGATGGCACGGTGGGTGCTCTGGATCTTAGCATTCCTGCGCGTCTCGATGAGTCTGCGCTCGATGCTGGACGGGTCCTCCATCAGCAACAGTTGATAACGTAAACACAAAGAAGATGTGGCCGTAGCAGCAACTGCTGCAGTTGCTGACCTGCAACAGAATCCGAGCCAAACCAGCCTCCGAGCCAACCTGAAACAGAAAAGGAAGAAGATCTAGCTGCCGACGCCGTCTCAGGCGTGGCCATCAGCATGGAAGAGCTGTAGCTACAGCAAGCAAGCAACACTCCCAAGGAAACGGAGCACAGCGTCGTCATCCCCATCCTCCTTCTCTGTTTGCCGAACCATCTGGTCCATGGAGGTTATGACCTCGTTGCCAACGGTGATGAGGATTACGATGGTTGTTGCAAACAAGACTCTCATGCTTGGAGAATTATTTGAAATTTTGAAGGAACAAATTATGAACAACGGAATGGGGTTGTGGAGGAGGGGTGTTTTCCCAATTCCTTTCTTTCCTTTATTTTTATTCTTATTTTTTTTTTAATTTCAAAGTACTTTACAACTCAGTAGTAATGATGGAGTTTAGCAAAGGGCCTACTAATTTTGTTTTATTATTAACTTGGGTCGATGCACATGGTTAGACGTTGTTATTGGTGTGATTGATAGCACCTTTGTCTTGTTGTCAAAGAACAGCCGTACCTTTGTTAAACACCTTGCTTCCCCAAAGGTCAAGGTACTCTGAGATCAAAAACATGAAGGGAGGACGCGGTCTCAGCAGCAGCAACAGTAGAAAAAAAAACTCAGAGAGAAAAGAAAAAGTAGAGTTGAAGAAGATGAGGCGGCTCTTGAGGTTGGGAGTTTCATAATGGCGAGAGAGCAATTCGTGCTGATAACGTCATGAAACTTATTTTAAATAAAACACTTTAAGTAAAACACTATGATGAATTAAGGTAGAATATTATTTTATAAACTAAAATTTATAAAATAATATTTCCTCATCATTATATAAAATGATAAAGTATCATTAATTAATCAAAGTGCATAAAACACTTAAATTTAAATAAGAATTTTCAACGTAAAATTAAACCTCATAATATCTTAAAACAATTAAAATATTTAATCTAAATAAATATCCACAATTATAATATTTTCAGAGCTCATTAAATTATTATAATTGTGCTACTTTAAAAACAAGCTTATCTAATACTTTGAAATTCGATGGATAAGATCCGAAAAACGCCATCGAGGTACAACGCTTAGGATAAAACTATTCATGATTTTACAGCTGTTGGTGAAGAACAAATTACGTGATTTACGGAAAAAGATAATCTATACGCGTGATTCCAGATGAGGGTAAAGACGAGAGAAATGTGATTGCTGTCGGGAAATAATCCAAAAACTGATAATTTAGCGGGCTGTTACACACATGGAGCCACGCTCGATGTGGATGGCTGCGTGCCGAAAAGAGCTTTTCAAATTGGGGTCTTATGTGCGATTCCGACACCCGTAGCCAAAGTTATGGCCAAAAGACTGAAACGCACTCAAAACGGCCCCAATGAGGAACATATCACAATCAATTCCCGCCTTTGCGCTGATCTGCCAACTCATGGTATCTCAACGCCATCAAGGTGCAATCTGACAGCTCAGTATCATCTGTCTCGGATCCCCCTGCATCAGGAAAGAAAAAATAAAATTTAAAAAGTTGATAATTCTTGTCTTATTCTCTAAAAACAATTTTTCTTAAAGTCCAACCACATGGATAAACGTTACAAGTTATACTGTAGAAAACACCATATGTTCAACAACAATGCTCTAATTACATATTGCTAACAAACTTTGGTGAATTATTCAAAGAATTTAATTAGGATAAAGATGGTGTCCTTAATAATTGGATATATGAAAGTATCTAATTCAAAAGATGGACAAGCTCAAGAGTCCTTCAAANGTAACATAAAATATAATACTTACTCCACAGTTGTTGTGGCCCCACGTATACACGTAACATAAGATATAATACGTACTCCACAGTTGTTGTGGCCCCACGTATACACGTAACATAAAATATAATACGTACAACACAGTTGTTGTGGCCCCACGTATATCTTAACTTGTATATGATCTGAAACTTATATGAACTTTACATAAAGTGAACCACGCTTGAGTCCGTGGCACCGCATAACATAACTTGTGATGAACACGCTTAGATCCGTGTCACCCTTAACATGTCTTATCTTTCTTAATGCATGAGATATTATTTAATATCATATACTTTTCNTCTTGTAATAATTAAATAAATAATTTTCAAAGTTGGACAACAAAGTATAGGCAGTGGTGCTGTTTTGTCAAAGGATGTGGAGACTACTGCATGAGCAACGGTGGCATTCTCATTCAAACGAGGTTCTGACGATTCTGATGTTAGTGGTCTTCTACTTCAAAGTATAGTGAAACCTCAAGTTGCCGTGGTGTTGCAAGTGCTCATAATATGACAATTGAGTTCAGAAGTGAAAATCTTAAGGACTTGAGTGTTCCTCTTCCAGCTGTTGTGCAGTTCCTCGTGTTTCGCGCTCTATTCTCATAGAACGCGACGATCGAGGTAAGTTAGCCTCTAACTTACTATCAGTTTATTGTGTATGTGTGATGGGTAAGAGAACTACAATTTATGTATGTATGTTATCGTATATGCCATGTCATGCTATGTCATTACATGTTTATCTGCTACGTATGATTTAATCTCTCATGAATAATTATCTGTTACATAATCTTTTCTGTCATACAATGATGTATGTTATAAGTATGCCATGTTAAGTATGCCATGAAATGTTATGATTAAATCATATGGTGCCATTTACAAGTATACGCCATGTTAGAAAAGTATATGATATTAATTAATATCTCATGCATTAAGAAAGATAAGATATGTTATGTTACGTTAATAATGCGTGGGGCCACAACAACTGTGGAGTACGTATTATATTTTATGTTACTTATAATGCGTGGGGCCACAACAACTGTGGAGTACGTATTATATTTTATGTTACTATGTTACATGAAGTATGGGGCCACAACAACTGTGGAGCATACACTACATGAGACACAGCAATTGTGACATGTAGAATACGTGGGGCCACAACAACTGTGGAGTACGTATTATATTTTATGTTATGTGTATTCATGGGGCCACAACAACTGTGGAGCATGAAGTATGGGGCCACAACAACTGTGGAGCATACACTACATGAGACACAGCAATTGTGACATGTAGAATACGTGGGGCCACAACAACTGTGGAGTACGTATTATGTTTTATGTTACTTGAATACGTGGGGCCACAACAACTGTGGAGTACGTATTAACGCACGTTATTAATCAAGACAATTGAATAAGATTCCAAGTTTATGTTAAGTCCAGTTTCAGATCAAATACATGATAAGTCAAGTTTTAGATCAAGTCCATGTTATGTTATACTCACGTACATGTTATGTTCAAGTTTATGTTATTTTCAAGTTCTTATTTATGTTATGCAGGTTTACGTTCATGCTATATTTCAAGTCCATGTTATGTTTCACGTTCATGTTATGTTGTTTGTTCATGTTATGTTTTAAGCTTAAGTTCATGCCATGTTAAGTCAAGTTCAGTTCACGCTTAAGTTCTGGTTAAGTCATGCTATATGTCAAGTTATACTATGTTTATGTATGACTATAATTATGCATTTATGCTTTTACTGCCATGCATGCATTTTTAACCTGTGTGTGAGTTTTATGTTAACTTACTGAGATTTGTAATCAAATCTCACTGTGGTAGTCCCAACTACCATTCCCCCCGAATGGTAGATCTTGTTACAGGACCCAAAGGAGAATTGGAATCTGACCAACTGAATACGGTCGACTAGGCCACGGTGCGATGTTGATGATGGTATAGTATTTAACTTAGGTTAATACTTGTACTTTTGGAGTTGTATCTCAAGTATTCTTTTGATCACAACCATTTTGGACTAGTGTGGTGATCACGGCTTTTTAGTATGCCTTTATGTATGAAATATGTTTCAAGTATTTGGGATATTTTAGTTTGGTGCATAGTATTGCTAAAGAAAAAAATTATCCGCTGCGAATATTGCATAATGCTAGATGCATGTTAGGAACATTGCATCTTATATGTCATGAACGGGGGCAGGTAACCTTGTGTTGCATGTCTCGACGCTTCAAATGTCCGTTCAATCCCAAGCGGAATTTGGGGGCGTCACAATGTGCCTTTTTTTCGATCTCAAATTCTGCTGTTTTCCCCTCCGAATCACTAGTTTTAGTTATTTTTTACTATTTATGGTAATATTTCGTTGTCAGTTAGGAAGTCATTTTAAATCCGATTTGGGCCCGATTTTTTGCAGATTGCTTATTTTATTTCGAATTTCAATTTAGAGTGATTTCGAGATTTTGCTATTTTTGGCAAAATTCGGATAAACACGATTTTTGGCTATAACAGTCCGGCTTGTGGACTGATTTTGATGATTGCTTGATTTTATAATATTCCTGTTAAACCCTAGAGACTTTTCTCTCTGGTTTTGGGCGAATTTTCTCCTGTGAATCATCTGTTGGAACTAGCCTGCAGGATAATCGCTATCCTGTCCGGCGTCAGTTGGATCAGAGTTTCAACATCTTCTTGGGAAATTTCACCAGTTTCAATGGCTGGGTCGTGGTCGTGGTCGTCGTGGGCAGGTTCCGAATGAGGAAGCCCAACGCCGTGATCGCAGCGTTCAGGATGCGATGATTGAGGATTTGCAGAGGCAAGTCACAGAATTAACCCAGTGCCTGGCGGCGCAGGATTTCGAGGATCGTGAGGCCTCTGATCACGATTCTAATTCCACTTTCGAAAACCCATATCACAATCGTGCTCTATTCCGGGAGCACCGTGGTCGGGAGGAGCGTCATGGAGACCTCGGTTTTCGGGTCGATCTCCCCGAGTTTTCTGGTCGTTACAGGCCGAGGGATTCGTGGATTGGATTAATGAAGTGGAGCGTATTTTTGATTATAAGGAAGTCCCCGATCGTGTGAAAGTGAAACTGATCGCCATCAAACTCAAGGGCAGAGCATCTGCGTGGTGGGAGCAGTTGCGACGTTCACGAGACAGGCAGGGCAAGGCCAAGATCACTGATTGGGAGAAGATGAAGAAGAAGATGAAGGGTCACTTCCTTCCCTTCGGCTACACGCAAACCTTGTTTCAGCGACTTCATGCGTTGAGGCAGGGCGCGCGATCAGTCGATGATTACACGGAAATTATTTATTTAATTATTACAAGAATCACATGCTCCAATTATACGATAACCAACACTGGCCCGCACATGTGTTATATACTTTATTGACTTTGCCGTGCCGTAAATGACAAGGTTGGTAAGTACTTCACGTATCCTTATGGGTGCCGCCCATGTGAATTTTCATATTGTTTTTTTCTAAGCAATGTGAATTTTCATATATTCAGCAAACTGTAAGGACCCAGATGAGAGATCTGGATCATCCACGTGTCAAAGACGTACCTCTCCCTCTCTGAAGAATTCTCCAAGAAATTTAACCCATTAAACCTGGGCAAGGCAAAAGCCCAGAACGATCCGAGAATTCTAATCATGTTGTTCTCATCTCTTTAGTCAACGATGTTCAATCTGCAGAACCATCTTAAAATAGCAGCAGAACGCATCATTTATGGCAAGATGGCATATCTATATGCCGTATTTCTAGCAGTTGAATTCTGGATCCGATAGCCTAATTACTTGCCATATCACCTCGTCGTGCTGCATCTTTAACCACAAAGAAGAGAAAAGGCGTTGCAGTCGAGCAATTTAATCGATCAAGAAGGTCAACTCCCCTTAACTGGCTACTATAACCCCAAAGACTTCGTCCTCTCCATCCAACGCCCCAGGTCGGTCCTCCACACCGTCGCTCGTGCTGCTCCTCCGTTCTCCAAGCCGCAGCACCAAAATAAGATCAGAGTCTCGTTCAAGAGAGCCATCGTTCCCGATTTCCATGAAGTTGGTGAGAAAAATATTTTCTACTTAGCAAGCTTATCCACCTCCAAGGAAACGTCGGAGATGGCACGGTGGGTGCTCTGGATCTTAGCATTCCTGCGCGTCTCGATGAGTCTGCGCTCGATGCTGGACGGGTCCTCCATCAGCAACAGTTGATAACGTAAACACAAAGAAGATGTGGCCGTAGCAGCAACTGCTGCAGTTGCTGACCTGCAACAGAATCCGAGCCAAACCAGCCTCCGAGCCAACCTGAAACAGAAAAGGAAGAAGATCTAGCTGCCGACGCCGTCTCAGGCGTGGCCATCAGCATGGAAGAGCTGTAGCTACAGCAAGCAAGCAACACTCCCAAGGAAACGGAGCACAGCGTCGTCATCCCCATCCTCCTTCTCTGTTTGCCGAACCATCTGGTCCATGGAGGTTATGACCTCGTTGCCAACGGTGATGAGGATTACGATGGTTGTTGCAAACAAGACTCTCATGCTTGGAGAATTATTTGAAATTTTGAAGGAACAAATTATGAACAACGGAATGGGGTTGTGGAGGAGGGGTGTTTTCCCAATTCCTTTCTTTCCTTTATTTTTATTCTTATTTTTTTTTTAATTTCAAAGTACTTTACAACTCAGTAGTAATGATGGAGTTTAGCAAAGGGCCTACTAATTTTGTTTTATTATTAACTTGGGTCGATGCACATGGTTAGACGTTGTTATTGGTGTGATTGATAGCACCTTTGTCTTGTTGTCAAAGAACAGCCGTACCTTTGTTAAACACCTTGCTTCCCCAAAGGTCAAGGTACTCTGAGATCAAAAACATGAAGGGAGGACGCGGTCTCAACAACAACAACAGTAGAAAAAAAAACTCAGAGAGAAAAGAAAAAGTAGAGTTGAAGAAGATGAGGCGGCTCTTGAGGTTGGGAGTTTCATAATGGCGAGAGAGTAATTCGTGCTGATAACGTCATGAAACTTATTTTAAATAAAACACTTTAAGTAAAACACTATGATGAATTAAGGTAGAATATTATTTTATAAACTAAAATTTATAAAATAATATTTCCTCATCATTATATAAAATGATAAAGTATCATTAATTAATCAAAGTGCATAAAACACTTAAATTTAAATAAGAATTTTCAACGTAAAATTAAACCTCATAATATCTTAAAACAATTAAAATATTTAATCTAAATAAATATCCACAATTATAATATTTTCAGAGCTCATTAAATTATTATAATTGTGCTACTTTAAAAACAAGCTTATCTAATACTTTGAAATTCGATGGATAAGATCCGAAAAACGCCATCGAGGTACAACGCTTAGGATAAAACTATTCATGATTTTACAGCTGTTGGTGAAGAACAAATTACGTGATTTACGGAAAAAGATAATCTATATGCGTGATTCCAGATGAGGGTAAAGACGAGAGAAATGTGATTGCTGTCGGGAAAGAATCCAAAAACTGATAATTTAGCGGGCTGTTACACACATGGAGCCACGCTCGATGTGGATGGCGTGCGTGCCGAAAAGAGCTTTTCAAATTGGGGTCTTATGTGCGATTCCGACACCCGTAGCCAAAGTTATGGCCAAAAGACTGAAACGCACTCAAAACGGCCCCAATGAGGAACATATCACAATCAATTCCCGCCTTTGCGCTGATCTGCCAACTCATGGTATCTCAACGCCATCAAGGTGCAATCTGACAGCTCAGTATCATCTGTCTCGGATCCCCCTGCATCAGGAAAGAAAAAATAAAATTTAAAAAGTTGATAATTCTTGTCTTATTCTCTAAAAACAATTTTTCTTAAAGTCCAACCACATGGATAAACGTTACAAGTTATACTGTAGAAAACACCATATGTTCAACAACAATGCTCTAATTACATATTGCTAACAAACTTTGGTGAATTATTCAAAGAATTTAATTAGGATAAAGATGGTGTCCTTAATAATTGGATATATGAAAGTATCTAATTCAAAAGATGGACAAGCTCAAGAGGTCCTTCAAATGGCACATTTGAGCTTTGAAGTACAAAGGCCTCTCCACCACATTTTTTCAAGGGAACTATCAACTAGAAAACTAGAATTCTTTCTTCTATTCATTCTTAACGTGATTAGTGACCCCATTTGAACACTCAGACCTTCCTTGCCTTCGCAATAGACCTAATAAAATTACTTAAATTTTATCTTTTTTCCGCACTTTATTACTATTTGCAAGAAAGGTCCACATATTGAATAATTTTATTAGGTCCATTGCGAAGGCAAGGAAGGCCTAAATCTTCAAATGAGGTCACTAATCACGTTAAGAATTCTAGTTTTCTTGGTTGATAGTACCCTTGAAAATATGTGATGGAGAGGCCTAAGTACTAAAGCTCGGATGTGCCATCTGAAAAAGGGCCACCTGAGTTGGACCCATCTTCTGATCAATAAGATATATATATATTTGCTATGGTCCTGTCTTTATCCCAATTAAATTCTTTGAATGATTCACCAAAGTTTGTTGGGAATATGTAATTGGACCATTGCTGTTGAACAAATGGTGTTTCCAACTCTATAACTACTTTTTGAAGCATTTATATGATGGAGATATTCCTGAATTCTTAACCACAATTTTCTTATATTTTACGTGGACAGAAATCAAAGAAAAACTAAAAAAATATATTTATGCAAATTTAGTGTATATTAATCCTAAATACAGTATTAAGGTGAGTAATTTCCGTACACTCATTTTGAAAAAAGTTTAATCTATCAATAAAAATGTTGATTATTATTTTTAGGTGGATCACTAATTTTTCATACTTTTTCAAATGATTGAATTACACACTTTAGGACTATTTTAATTATTTCATTTTTGGATATTCCGAATAAGTCTTTTAAAAAATGCTTTTTATAATATGCTGCAATTCCTAAAAAGAATTTGTATAAGATTTATACGGCGTAAATTTTATTTTGATTACTCTTATTTTTGCTTATCCTAATGTTATCACATCATATCTATTCTTAAAAATAATAATAAACTGATAAATGTAATAAATATTGTAATTTTTTTAATTACAAATTAATTTGAATTATGGGTATGGTGAATTTTGAACTTCATGCAATTCTCTCCTAATGTTTTATTCGAAAAATTAAACAAGAAAAGAAAAAGAGTAAAAAGAAAGAAAAGAGTTTAAAGTCTCGTTTGAATCTTGACTCACTAGTCAAATTTTAAACCAAGTCTAACATCCAAATACCAAACTCTCAAATCACTAAACTCATTTCAACTTAAAATCTTTTTACACGTGAGTCCCACAACCTTTTTCAATTCAATACCTCTTTACACACAGAACGCACAATCTTTTTCAATTTCTTATAAATAATCTAAACTCATTTTAATATCCAAATATACTTAAATTCATCTTAGATAGACTCCACAAAACTCATTCCGCCATCTCAACTCACTACTATTTATAAAGGACACAATTCTTCATAACTCATCTCAACATCCAAACGGGGTTGGTCCTATCCGGTTTAATCGGTTTTTCGATTTTCTTTATAACCCTAGTGAATAGTGGAGAGATATGTTGTGAATAGAAGTTGAATTGTTTGAGTTAAAATGTTTTATAGGATTTTTTAAAAGTAAAGAAAAAAAATTAAATAAAAATATTGTAAAGTTAAAATCTATTGATAGATTAAACTTTCTTTTAAAACGAGTGTACGAAAATTGCACACTTTAATACTATATTTAGGATTAATATATACTAAATTTGCATAAATATATTTTTTTTAGTTTTTCTTTGATCTTTTTTTTGTCCACGTGAAATGTAAGAAAATTGTCGGTAAGAATTCAGGAATATCTCCATAAAAAGGCTCCAAAAAGTTGTTTTTTTTTTTTTTTTT